>CABEEJ010000860.1:0-56121 GCA_901482245.1 Timema douglasi | reverse complement strand
TCCACACACCCGTGCAGATTTGTTGGCCCGGGGAACAATTACCAGAGGTGTTCCCCAGGTGTGACTATTGGTTTTCTGAATAAAACCGCTTCATTCCATTTCCTCAAGGGCCTTCTTAGCAGCATTCCTCAAAGGAATAGGACTGACTCGAGGGCCATATAATACTGGAATGGCCCCCTCTTTTAGAACTACATTAACTTCCACACCCTTAATATCACCTGGTACCTCTTTAAAGACAGGGATATTTATTCCTGAGCAGGCCCACCACATCACCTTGTACCTGCCGAACATAGTTGATGGGAAAGATAGCGTTCCAATCCAGCTAAATATGGCTGATCCAAGATATGCCCAATAGTGAGGGGAAGGAGCCCCAAACCACTACTAGGGGTAACGTAGCAGACTGACCCTGATACGAGACTTTAACAGGGATTTCCCCCAACAGATCTAGTTCATGCCCAGTACAACCACGAAGTGAATTGGTACTCACCAGAGGAAGGTGTTTGAAATGTGCAAGGTACACTGTATCACCAATAAGACTAACTCTGGACGCTGTATCAACTTCCATGTTGAGAGGTACACCATTGACTTCCAACTGAACACTGCTGCGAGCTGGTGCCTGACTACTGTTGAGCACGTACAAGTCACAAGCTGTAGTAGCTTGGACAGATACTGAAGGTATGTCCTCCTGAATTTGACGGACACCTCCTTGATACTGAGAGGAATTTTTGACCCTGCGACAAACCTTAGCAATATGCCCTCTAAAATGACAGTTATGACAGTGCGCATCTTTGAAGGGACAATTAGACCTAGCATGAGGCCCACCACAACCTGCACATAACGTGCTTTGAGACGGCTGATTGGGTCCTGACGAGAGCTGAGGTTTTTTCCCTTGACTGGATTGGAACTTTTTCTTGACTTTCTTGTTCTTCTGCTGATATGGGCGAACCGCGTTGATGAGATTAGGGTTGTCACTGACACTTGCCGGTGCAGTGGCTGGTCCAGGGATCTCGTAGCGAGTGGCGAGAGCAACCATCGCACTGAAATTACCCTCTTCATTCCTGATCTTGTCGCGAACCATGTCCGACGAGATGTTGTGATAAAATTGCGACTTTAGGGCGTCACCCAGGAATGTTCCGAAGCTACTAGTGGTGGCATAGATGACGTAAAGATAGGCTGAAGGCCGCGTAGGACTCTCCCGCACGCTGTTTGCGACAACTAAAGGTAGAACGCTCTTCGTACACAGATCTTATGGGAGCGTAGTGAGTTTCGAGAAGAGTCTTTAGTTGGACGAAAGTCTTTGTTCCCGGTGCGACTGGTGAGCAGAGATCTGTTAAGACCTGGTAAGTGACTGGACCAATGCATCTTAGGAGCCAAGCCACTCTTACGTCCACTGTAATTGTTTCAGTGGTGCAAAAATGTTCAAATCTGGCAAAATATGACTTGATGTCCTCGATACGAGAGTCAAAAATGGAAAACTTAGGCATGTCGAGACTGTTGGCGTACGAAAAATTGCACACATGATACTAAGACACAAAATAAACTCAGGGTTCTTGAAAATAAAAAATAATCACTCGTCGCCAGTTGTTGTAACTTAACTTTAGTTTGTACTGAGAAGGTTATTAATAATTAGAAGATTAGACATGATGTTAATAGATTTAATATGCCATTAGAATAAGCACTTAGCCTAGCGCCGCCATCACATGGTAGATCGTACTGGAAACGGAAATAATAAAAGAGCAAAGAATAATAAAACTCACAGCCTTCTGGCTGACTACATAACAATAGGGAATCAGAACCTATATAAGTTTTCAAAGTTAGTGGATTAAATCGAGGAAATTAAGGAAGGGAGTAAGGAACTGTGTGGAATCTGTATAGAAGGAAAACAAACTGCAGGTTCACATAATAACACTAGGGTAAGGGCAAGGATACTGTTGGAAAGAATTCATAGTGATCTGTGTGGTCAAATTTCACCTAGTACTTATAATGGAAACAATTATATTCTAACCTTGATTGATAATTATACTCATTTTACTGTAGCATTTGGTCATAGATAAAAAAAATAAGTAGTTTACTACATAAAATTGTGTGAAACTATGACTACAGCTAAATTTTAAAAAAGAATATAGTTTTAGATGTGACAATGGGAGAGAATATTTTAATCAAGATGTAAACAATTTCTTTTTAGAGAAAGGAATAAAGTATGAGCTAATGATCCCAATAGTCTCTGAACAAAATGGTGTGGTGGAGCGTATGAATTGCAATATTTTGGACAAGGCACGGTGTATGTTGCTAGGTTTTAAGTTAAGCAAGACTTTTCGACTTGAAGCGCCTTTGACTGCTGTATACCTTATATATAGGAGCCCCACTATAGTATTGCCAAATGGGAAACTATCAGCTGAGTTGTGATATGGAAGTAAGCCTAATCTAGGAAAACTGAGGGTATTTGGGTGCATAGCATATGCTCACAAAGTAAAAATGAGAGAAATGGCAAGTTTGACTCGTATAGTCGGAAGTGTATCATGCTAGGGTATTGCGATAGTGAATATAGGTTGTGGTGTTCAGAATTAAGAAAAATTATTGTGGCAAATAGTGTCAAGTTTGACAAGACGTAAACGAGTTTGAGGAAAGGATGTGAGATTATGAATGGAAAAATGTAGATAAAAGAAGGAACATATATTCAGAAGGGGAACAGAAATAATTCAGAGACTTTGAGGAATTAAGTTTTAAGGAACAAGATCAGGTAGATGAGAAATACAGTAGATGAAGGGTTAGGAAGGTTCCTGAGTATTTAGGGGATTATGTTGTGGGCAAATTAAAGAAATTATCTAGAGCCGTAAAGGTTAAGGAAAGTGAATATTTAACATATATATTAGTAAGGGGTGTATCGGTATATGTGTATTTAATGAAAGAACCAGAGGAGCAGGGGAAACAAGAAGGGTTGGCTACTATGTTCTCAGTAGAGGATGTAAATATTGCAACGAATGCAATTTAATTCTCTGAAGGACTGTTACAAAGTATGGCAGAGTTGGAAGATAGGAGTGACAAAGATTGCTGGATGAGAACAGTTAATGAGGAAATAAATTCATTATTGGAACGTGAGACATGGGAAGAGGTAAGAAAACCATAAGGATTTTGTTTTATCAATAATAGATGATTGTTCCAATCAAATGCAACTGAAGTGCAATGGGTGGGTCTGAAAAGAGTTCTGAGGTACCTCAAGGGAACTTTAAGTTGGGAATTGTGGTTCAAAGGAAACCGCAGTGTTAATCTTATGTGGGTATGTTGATGCATATTTTGCAAATTGACCTGATAGGAAGTCTATAACATGATCTATATCCGAAATGCTGTTTGCTGGGCAACCAGGAAACAACTTACTGTTTCAATATCCACAACCGAGTCTGAATTTGTTGCCTGGCGACAACTACCTTAGAGCTTCTCTGCCTCATGCAGATATATGAAGAACTAGACATTGAGGTTAGTAAACCTGTGACCACGTTTGAAGATAATCAGTCTTGCCTATGTGTCTTAGGGAACTGGGAACAAAAACGACTGAAGCACATATATGTTAAGTATAAGTTTGTGAAGGATCTATATGAAAACAAGTTAATTGTTGTCAGATATATTCTAACTAGAGACCAGAAGCCTGATGTACCTACCAAAGGATTAACAACTGAGTCTTTTATCAGGCATAGAAGAAATTTATGAATGAGTGAACTGTATCAATGAGATTGTGTATTGATAAATGGAGGAGTGGTGTTAACAAAAACGGTCAACTTACCATATCTGAAGTGTAGGCATAAAGATAGTTATCGTATGTTAAGGTATAAGTTATTGTTTATGTGTAGTAACACTGTTTTTCTTTTTAAAATAAAATAACCAACATCTTGTTTTTATTTCTCTTTTTTTTTTTGCAGTGCCGTTGGAATTAATGTGCTCTGAAATGATAATAAATTCAATCTATATCTTGTTATTTAATTTACTACTATCCTGTTATATTCATCACGCCAAATAACAGAAACAATGAATTAATTAAAATGTTGATACTAGTAGGCCTATGCCAATGCTGTAAATCTTTGCATACAAATACATAAAACCCTAAAAATATTTTCTCGTCGCCGTAAACTGGGGTAACTTTGAACAGCAGGGTAAGATTGAATATATTTTCAGAAAATTATTATTTCCATTACTGTGAATAGAATAGAAGATAAGAGGAATTTTCAATTGATTTTTAGACTATTTCAATCATGTCGGTTACACTGACAATCAATCAGTGGTTTTCATATACATGAATATAATTTTCAAAATGGCTGCTGCAATTTGCAAGTTTCAAGTTATGTGATAACCAAGGGTGTAAATTACGGAAAATAGTAACCCAATTCTTCTCAGAAGCCATCCCTATTACCTTAAAATGACTTCCGCCTGCATATTGCAGCTCTAGTCTGAGGGTACCAACCCGACAAACTCAGTTTTGTTAATCTATTATCTTTCAGCATTGCCAGATTATCCTAAGAATTTCACAAGCGTTACTAGAGTGACCAAATTTAATTAAATGGCATTACCTCCAGCAACTCAAAACCTGTAACCAACCAACCAACCAACCAACCAATTTTTTTTTTTTTTTTNNTTTTTTTTTTTTTATTTTCGGTATAAATGAACTAAAATTATTAAGAATAGAGTTGCTCATATCTCTGGCACAAAATGACATTTTCCTAGTGTTATTATTATGTGTATGTTAATTTAAAAGATGCGCTAAAATGTCTACCTATTGCACAACTAGCTATCCCACAATATAATCTAACAGACTGTTTTGGTATGGCCAATATATTAAAGAAAAGAATGCAAGTATTTTTACTATACGTTGAAATATCATACTTAAGCACAGCGGTGTGTGGTCAATTCTGGGTAAAGGGAAGGCTACATTTTTTGGGTAGAATTTATAAAATTATAGGGAATAAATAAAAGGGGCGACACAAAATATTAATGGAATAAAAGAAATCATTGGCGATCTTAGAAAAATTACTCAATCACTAAATTATAAATATATATAATAATTATAATTATGGTAAATTTGCTACTGCAGACATTTTGTCTTATGTTGCGGCCTGCAAATAAGTTTGACGTTTGGCATTCCTTTTAATAGGTTTGTAAATATTATTAATATCACTGAACCCGGATTTATTCTAAACGCCATTATTGTCAGTAAATAGTAAGGTCAACTATATAATTTCCCACCAACCCAACACCCCGATAATTATTTATTAAACACTTTCATAAAATTGAGTATGAAATGTCAAAGTTTTTTTTGTTGCTGCGCCTAAAAATGGAGTGGGTCTACCTGTTTCACTTATTTTATTTTTTTCCNGGGGGGGGGGGGAAACTATGTTTCAAAACATAACTCATGAGTTTTGATACAGCAGCCCTTCTCTTCCACTGCGGCACTTGTTGACGCACTTGTCATTCTACTAAGGTACCTACACAAATAAACAAACCGCTTCTCTTTGTGGATCAAACAAGCGTCAATATTCTTGTAAAATAAAACTAAACTTACCGTAAATTGGTGATAAATGTATTATATTGTTATATCTATGAACAATAAATATTACTAAAACAACCTAAGAATAAGATTTTAACAGTATATTAAGTACGATTATACATCAATCACGAAGGTAAACTGAGCCAATACTCGCCTAGGAAAACGCCGCTTCCCTTTCATCGACGAGGGCCGTACATAGCTTGAAACAAACGAATGACAGTATAAAGAGACCAGCTGCCTGGTCGGTCAGTCTGAGTGGGAAAGAATTTGTTTGCACTAAGAAATAAGAGCTGCCATCTCAACAATTATTAACAGTATCCTGTTCTAACTATAATACTTGGTTTTAACATTATTTTCCTCTTATTTTATTTATTCACTTTTTAATTTTAGGCAAGCATTGTTTCCCTTGCTTCCATTGAATAAACCCCACTGCTTTAGCATCCTAATAATCTCGGTGACATACCAGTTTAAATTAAATAGCTGGCATATAAGTTATTAGCTCATTGTAGGCTTACTATCGTTTACTTTCTCGCTATCTTACAGGTAGAGAAAGTATTGTGCTCGTAAAAAAAAAATTGAACTATTTTGATGAATGTCGACGTTTTATGACCCCCCGAATCCGAAAAAGTGGTTTTTGAATTTCCATATGTCTGTCTGTCTGTGTCTGTCTGTCTGTACCTCCAACTAGAGCCTAAACTATTTTACCGATCAGGCTAAAACTTGTTATATAGGGTTTTCATAGGGTTGCCCCGAGAGTTTTTGGAATTGTATATCTAACCCTAAAATTAAAGGTAGTTTACTGAAGGGCAAAAAGAGAAAAAAATCTATTTGATCAAAATCTGCTATAAAGATTTTGATTAAATTTCATTTCTAAACATTTATAAATATTCTAAACAAAATGGCTACTCTTAATATTTTGACAAAATGATTTTAAGGGCTCCAGCCTGATGTGTAAATTATCATTTTTTTTATCATATCTCCAAGACTTTTTAAGATATTAAATTACTTACCATTACAAATATGTAGATATATTTATAATACAAATATTTTATTCAAAATATATTTTTATAAAACCAATAACTTTCAAGCTATACGCAAATATATATATATAACATTCCGAACACCAAAGGTAAAGTATTGCGACCGTAAACAAATATCTAACCTGAAATTCTTATAGATGTCGACGTTTCATGACCCCCCCAAACCCTAAAAAGTGGTCTTTGCAATGCCGTCTGTCTATGTGTCTGTTTAAACTTAACTTGACTGACTGACGGACTCATCACTAATTCTCAAACTTCCCACGAAGCTAGAGGGCTGAAATTTGGCACAGGTGTTCCTTATAAGATAATTAGGAAAAGTAAAGATGCTTCATCCCGATGTTTTGTGATTAAGGGGGTGAAAACGAGTTAATTACACTAATCAACAATATTGCTTTATAAACTCTTATTAAGCGTTTAGAGTGTAATAATCCGATAAGTTTGTTCTAATAATATCTTCAAAAAAAATATATCAATTATTATGTTCAACCCTGTAGATGATTCCAAGGGGTGTGAAAAAAAAAAATGAATACAGACAATTAATTAAACTATGCAATTACGCTTTAATATGCAACTCCTATACGTCTGTAGTTTATATTTTGATGATTTTTGTGGTGTTTGTAGTGTCTGTGTGAGTGAGAGGGCCTGGCCCGGGGCAGTGTGTGGTGGTGGGGAGTGGTGTTAGGGGGGGATCTGTCCAGCCTCGCTTAGCTGATAATGCCTCAGGCAGTAGGCAAGGGGGTCTGCCGAAAATAAAACGAAACAATTCCTGTTTCTCGGGTAGCGCTAAGAACCATGCCAATAAGCTTTAAAAAATCCTCATTTTCATCCAAAAATAAATAATGACACAATATCCCGTGCGAAGAACGAGGATTCAGCTAGTATTTTATAATATCTTCCGGGCTTCTTGCTGTAAAAATGGAAATTTGTGAGACAAAAAATTAAAAACATTGTCAAACATTAAAATATAATATCCCTTTATTTTAATCTACTTTCACGTTAAAATATATCGTTAAAATCTACGCGCCCAAGATTGTAGTCCTGACACATAAGTAAGGAGCCATTAATTCAGCGGTGTCATCTTTTTAAGGAAAAAATCCTTCAGTTTATCACAAATAAAATGTTAAATATTATATTACTTCAAATTATTTGATATTTGGTTTCTTAAAATATCTAAAACAATTAGAGCCACATAAAATATAAATATATATACACACTGGTAAAAATTATAACTTTAACAGCTTTTCTCACTATCATTAGGAATATTTCAAAAAATACTCACCACAATCCATTTTTTCCCGTCCTTGGAAAACTTTGGAGATTTTTCTAAAGATGGAAGCGTATTTACAATCTTATCATCTGGTGAATGGTATGTTTCTTTTACTGAAACAGAACCAAAACGAAGAGTTGCGCATTTATATGTTTGCATTTCTGGTATTACTTTTTCAAAGCTACACCACAAAATGCTACACCGAAGTGACTGGTACCGGTAATGATGTATGATTACACTTATATAAAATATCTATAATACGTCTTGAAACTATAATAATGTAAAACAGTCTAAATTACATGTTTAAACTACTGTTCTAAAAATCTTCTTTACCTAGACTATTGCATTTGCTTTAACTAGTATATATGGTTTTTTAAGCACCGCGTTTGGGTTATACGTATAGTAGTGTTCTGGTCCTACGTACCCGTGTTCCTATGACGAGTCTAATAACACATCCTGTTTGAATACCGTTTTGACTTACATTGCTAAGTACAGTGCTATGATTTTCCCATCCAATTTTGACCTCTTTTCCACATCCGTAATTTATTCTCCATGGCGTTCATCAATGATTTTTTATGTGTGCTTATTAGATTTTAATGTGTGCCCCATGCCCATTATATTTAATGTGTGGCCCAGGGTGCGGACTTTGGCGTCGGGCCTAGTGTGCCACAGGACGTGCATTCTATGTGTCCGGGTAGTTTTTATTTATTGGTGGGGGAAAGTGCAGTCCACGGCGTCGGGAACTCCTCCCGCGATATGTCGAGAAGCATCCCCTCTCGACGAATGTCAAACATAAATTAATGTCTCTCCACATCCGGGGCCCCACTAGGTGGCTTCACATACTGGTTGGCACTGGTTCAGTACGGCTCTGTGAGTTATTCCCAGGAGAGCACCTTGTCATTACTCGGCCTAGGTGGTAAGGCTAATTTATTCCCCGTACCCTCGTTCCTGATTTTAATGTGTGCCCGTTGGCGCAGTGTATAATGTTGTCAATTCGAAGCCTGATTACTAATGCGAGAAGAAACTATCGAAGAGAGCATTTACGGTTAATTTCCCGGGGACCCAGGGGTATTCATTACATGTTTAATCAGGAAAATACTGGTCAGCTCCGTGACATGGATTTTTGTGTCACACAATGGCGTGAGCGCTAAGTTTCATTAACGATGCAATTGTTATCCACGGTAAAGGAATCCTATAGTAAGGTTTTGACGGAAAAGCACAATTACTTCAAGAGTCATGTGTGAATATTCTAAACTGTCCCTCCTACCGATTATAAATGGTTTTTCCTACCAAACAACTTAAATATATTCATACGGCAAGTCTGTGATTTGATCATAAAGCTTGTATTTTTAGACTGCTCTTCCTACCAGAATCATACTACAGTGCTGTTCCGTGTTCTTCCTACGTCAAAGTTGAATGCAAACAATATAAGTTTGTATTTGTTCTTTCTACCAAACAAATTACATATATTCATATGTCAAGTCAATGAGATACTAACAGCCGGTAAAGGACTCATACGTCAAGTCATGTGACCTGCAGACGATCAATGTTGATGTCGGAGAGCCATACATAGCATAGTGTCTTACTAGCCGATTGGGTGAGGAAGTGCACACGCAATTGCATGGAAAAATCACCCTAAGTGCAGCCGGATTGGGTTAGAACCACGCTCTCCTCATTCTCAGCAGATGAGCCAAACACGAGAGTGACAGTACGCCTCAGAGGGGGATTCGAACCACGACCTCCACATACATAGCTATATGAGTTAAAAGCACCCTTTCTGGCTAAACGTCTATATATTTATTAAGAAAATGTTCCACCATGGATTCGATTCCAACCTCCTGCACCAGAATTAGATGATAGAGTGACCCCAGGGATTATAACCTCGATATATGTCTTGGTTCTTGCGCTGTGACAATACGCAATGATGATTTACCTTCAAAAGACATGTTTCTTAATTTTTTCTGAAGTTCAATACGATTCATTATGCCCATTTTAACATACGTAGACTTCAAAGACGTAATCACTACTTTAGCAGTACTTACATTTTTGATTTGTTCCCAAACATTATCAGCCACTCATTGCACAATCAAATCCTTGGCCTTAGCGTCTTTCATCAAAAAGTTGTCTTTAACTTTTGAATCCGCCAATACATCCGGTGGATCAACATCAGCATTTCTAGCACGGCATTCCTTTCCAAAAGCCTCTCCAGGCGATATAACCAGTTTTCAAAACCACTACCATCAAAGGGCTTTAATCCTGGATACGTATAGGATACAGATGCCACCGCCATGTTGAACTTGATCAAAAACTTTGGTCACCGTTTTCCACGAATCATACAATTACAAATATTAATAAACACTGATACTTTCTGGGCCCATAACCTATTAGGATTAATAGGCCATGAAACGAAATCACACACGCATTGACATAGTGTAAACAGTGTATTTAATATAATGTATTACAGAAACAACTAACCAGTAATCATACCAATGAACTACTATCAGTAAGATACAGTTACAGGGAGTAAGATATAGAGATAGCCAACATAACACAAATTTTGCAGAGTTGCCAGTACAACCATATTAATAATTTTTTCGAAAAACCATCGAACACGTATTTCCTTATTTTTTTATCTAAAGTTTTTTAGTCTAAAGTTTCTATCTTGAATGGTTTCGGAGATATGCGTACTTATCATTAAAGTTTTTACACCCATTTACACCAATATCTAAAATTCATCGAATATTTGTTTCTTATATTTTGATAACGAACCCTCATGCCAAATTTCATGTTTCTAGCTTAAATGGTTTCGGAAAAAGCCTATCTTTTCAATTCTCTTTTTCATCCCTCTAGGGGTTGAATTTCTCAAAATTCCTTCTCATCAGATGCCTATGGACTGAAAGGGACCTCCCTGGAATTTTAAGATTCTAGGTCCAGGGGTTCGTGAGATACGGCGATGAGTGTGTCAGTCAGAGCTTTCTTCTTTATATATATAATATTATTCATAGCCTACTTGATATTAAATTATTTCTAAATGAAGGGAAAATTACTAAAAATATAAGCCTCTACCCAAATAAATGTTAAGAAACAAACTAAATATAAGATCAGATCATTTCGACCCGTGATAGGTTTAGGAGTGATAAGTTAAAAAGAGGCCCTGGATAAGCTACATTTATTATATTAAAATAATATTGTTTTATAACAGTTGGTAGATACATTTTTTAAACGCCTGAATTTAGACTTTGCAAACTTAGTGAAGCCCTTGAATTTGTTCTTTTTGTCAAAATAGAGTGACTCTCATGACTGATTATTTTAAATTTGGTATAGGTTTTCAAAATCACTCGGGTAAAGATAATGAGCATGTAGCTATTTTAATCTTCAGTCTATAAACCTTGTCCCCTATATCATGCGGTTTATGTAAAATTGTGACTTCCTGCAGGATTTCTGAAGCTCCTAATATTTTTTACTAATTTTTTGTACATAACATAAATAAACATTCCTTCTAAATGACACAATGTAATGATATAGTGTAATTTTCTATACCAGTACTTCCCATCTTATCACGCGTCCGGGATATCCACCTAGCTTAGCACCGTGTCTTACTACACGTTCGGGTTATACAATTATCTACTAATTACTCTATGTTCTTAAATCTAGTAAAGACACAACACCCAGCCCCCCACCGTTAATTCTTAACTATTATTACTACTATTACTACTATTAAAAGGTAAACCTACATTTCACAAATGACACATTTTTCGACCATGCCGGGAATCGAATCTAGGATCCTTAGCCTATCAGGCAGACACGCTATTGACTGATCTAAGGCGTCGGACATCATCTGACTAATTAGGAAGGGCAATTGAAAGTATATTTTAGAGAATGTCTAAGCATTTGCGTAGAGGTAGAGTGGGGGACCTTTTAGAACAGAGCACCTAATTACATTCTGCTGGAAAACTAACCTTGATCTCCCTGTCACTGGCAAACCAAATAAGATGAGACTGGCGACTTTAACCTAGCTACGGGTGCAGGCAAACTGATCGACATGAGAGGACAAAGTGGAAGAGAGACAAGTGATCGACAGCAGAAGCAATGTGTATGTGGCCGACACAAGTAGGACATGACTTGAACCAACTGGTTGAACCATGCATATGCGGACAAAATGATCAATATCCAACTGGTTGACCCAAAAAGACCAACTTCAAAAATTGATGTCTTACTAGTGATGATTTTAATTCACAAAATTAGCGTGTACACCGAACGGGTTGTAAGATGGTTTGCATTAAAAAAACCAATAAAGTGGTACTTTTTTATCTTCTCACTCCCCGTTTGAGCTATACTAAGGATGAGAAATGAGAAAGGTAGAATTTAAGGAAATATGCACTCATTTGCGTGGAGGGATAGGGAATAATCTTTTAGGGGGAAAATACCTCTGTAAGTATGACCGGGATTCTAACCCTAATCTCTTCAACACCGGCAATCCAGTACAATGTAATAGTCATGCACTGAACCATGTGACCACAAATCTGAGTATTTATTAGAATTATAAATTGTAATAAAAAATAATATTTCATAGACTTTACTTGTTATTTTCCGTTTACGATTTTGTTGTCGAACACGTTGTTTGCAATGTATTAACTTGTCGGTCAATTGGTTCATTGAATCCATCTCTACTTTTGTATACCAGCAGGTCCTCTTATGTCGAACAGTTGTATATATTATCACATGGTCCTAAACGTGTCGCTCAATTGACACACTCAAGCTTTGAAATAGTTTTATTTATTTGGTCAACCATTTAGCTGTCGATCACTTTGCCTTCTTATGCATAAGCTTGTCGACCAGTTGGTCTTAATCTTGTAGGCCACTTGGCTTACATGTTATTCCAAAATGTTTACAGATTGTTGGTCAGTTTGTAAGGTGCCCATCATGAGCTCTGTTAGCTATTAAAATAATAACGAAAAGTAATACTTTTTTTACTACAAATTGTAGCATTTATTTGGGATATATGCTCAAAAAAAAAAAGAAAAAAGCTTTAAAAACAAGAAAACTCACCAAAGTCCCCCACTATTGCTGCGCCAACTTACTGTTTCCCACGCACACGAAAGACAACAACTTGCCTCTACCAAAATATTGATCAACTGAACGAGGAGAAATATTGGACTAGTAAAGTGTTCTATACCTCAAGGTGGGGTGTGGAAAGTGTGTGACGCGCCTGCGCAAAAAGATTGTTACGCCAGAATTTATTGTTCTCGTAAGTTCGACCAGCTCCGCGTATGTTTACCATGATATTCTAACCCCTCCCTCCCGTCGTTATGTCGTATTGACCGATGTTTTGTATTTACCCCTCTTCCCCCTCTTTGAGCTTGTATAATCATATAAATACTGGTGTTGTTCAACATGGACGGTACTTCTTGACAGGGCTGTCCCCTAGGACACACCTTGGGTGTCTAGGAAATATTCGCAAGGTACGAAATCCCTTTTCGGCTGTTGTATATTAGAAATTCTTTTTGCGTCGTATTCAACTTGTAAAAATGTCTATCATTTTGGACTCTGTAAAAATTGTCTAACCTTTTGGACTTAGAATCTTTTCGTCATATTTAACTTATAAATATGTCTAACCCTTTGGACTTAGAATCTTTTCAACTTGTAAATGTGTCTATCATTTTGGACCCTGTAAAAATGTCGATCATATTGGACTTAGAATCTTTTCGTCATATTTAACTTATAAATATGTCTAACCTTTTGGACTTAGAATCTTTTCAACTTGGAAATATATCTATCATTTTGGACTCTAAAAAAATGTCAAACATATTGGACTTAGTATCTTTTGGTCGTATTTAACTTGTAATTATGTCTGATATTTTGGACTTAGAATTTCTAACGTCACTATGGATGTTGTAGTCTATTCTAGACTTAGAATATTCTATTTTACCTAGAATCATATTTAACTGATAAATGTTTATTTTTTACATCGCCTATAGGGCATTTATACCTGATTGTTTAGTAAGAAATATATTTACTAGTGCGGCAGATATAATAGAGATATCTGAGGATAATTGATTGTATCGAAAATGCCCATCAGGCAGTGGGAAGTTTCGTATTGTAAATATAAAGTTATAAGTGTTTTGTTATGAACCCCTTTTAACTGAATGGCCCATACGGCAAAACTCTTGTATTATCGTTCGTAAGGAGTATTTTTGTCTGCATAGTCAGATTTTGTATTGGAATATTGTCATCATTTAACTCATTGGCCTTGCGGGCTTATAGAGTTCATTGTTCATTGTTTTCAATTACGATATTATGTTCGTATGCTAATAGCTTCATGAATTGTAAGCAATTTCAAATTGTACAACTTAATCGCCTTTTTTTATACTCTGTTCAAGTTTATTCTTGCTATCAATAAAACTACAAATTGTTACCATTGACATATATTCTTCTAAATCCAGGTTTGCTGTTTTTGCCATCCCCTTTCCAGTTATGAACATCAATGTAATTGAGGTGTGAGTTCGTGGAGAATATAAGTAAATGGGCCTGTATTTGGCCCGTTTACTTTTGCTTGTATTCTCACAGCCCCTCTGCAATTGCTATTTTTTATTTTATTATCTGTTGTGCGCCAGCCTTATTCTTCGGGGAAGAGTAAGGGTGGCGTTACAAAATAAAGAACTCTAAAACCTGCTTTGGTGCTACCATGGTCTCTAAGGCTTCACTATAGTCTTAGATTAGACCGTTAAAACAGGGATATCGTGGTTAAATCTTGGTTGGGTGTACTGAGGGTATTTTTGTTATAAATTGTTTCCCACTCTCTCTCTCTACGCAAATGTGAGTGCACTTCCTCTAAATTCAGCTTTCCTAATCCCTAACTAATTAGCGTTATTAGTACATATGAGTATACCTCGAACGGATAGTAAGACTCAGTGCTAAAATAATAATAAAAGAACCCTTAAACTTTCACCACTTAAATTATTCCATTAAATTGTTTGGTAATATAAATTCGTTTCTTCTAAAAACATATTTTGTATATATATATAGGCCTAGTAGTATTTGGTACAATAAATAATTTGTGACACGTGTTGTAAGTTAATTATTTTAAACTATTAATAATCTTTGAATCTTAGTAGCCAGGATTCAAACTCAAGCCACAACTCTCGCACAAACAAAGATAAAATTAACAAATATCATGCAACGAATTTGAAAATCTCAATTCCTGTGTTTTTTCAAGCCAGTGTATTATTATTATTATTATTATTATTATTAGCATCGCGTCTTACTACCCGTTCGGGTTATACGCACATACGCTAATGTGTAATGGTAGGGTGATTGTGAGATGAAATGGAGGACCTACAGTTTAACGTGGAATCCGAACAACGGTGGAGGCCTGGCATTCCTCACATTCACAAGATGCCTTGTCAGAGGTGAAGGAAAGGTTTGGTAATCAGATAAATCTGTGCCGGGACCAACGATTGAACCCCGGACCCTCAAGCCAGTGTAAACGGATCTATTTCTATACCTGATACTTTCTTTTATTGTTCCACATAAATTTGACCTTGTCCTAATTCGGGCAAAGTAATAGGCCTACACAGTTTTAACTCATGTTAATTGTTAATGACTATTTTGATCGACTAAATCTATTCATTAAATGGTACCTCCACACTTAGGCAGATCTCGTGTCATTGCATCGTATCCACCGACTGACCGAACACTCTTAGATATTAAAAATTATTTTGAATTCCCCTAGCTGCCATCATATTACGCTAACGAACGTGCACCCTTATCGCGCGCAGGCTGGAGACTAACCCTGAGTCCCGTTAGCTCTGCAGGTGCCCTCGAACAGTACACACTGCCTAAAGTCCATTCACGATAGGTTTTTACCTGGATGACAGTTCGAAAATCATATGTTTAGGTTTTGGGTTGCCAATACTTGTAAAAGATCACTGTTTTGTTATAAATGTAAAGATCTTTAATTACCTGTTATATATTACAGTTAAAATAACGTAAACTTAAGTTTTCTCATAATATCTCATTTTTTTAAATAATTTCTTTTTATCCAACTCGAAACAATATTTTAAACATAATTAAAAGTACTTATTCTTCGTTTTGAAACGTAATTGATTTTGTGTAATATAGTACACACATCAATACCTTTTAATGCAGGCATCATATTTACTTGTAAAAGAGAAAATTATTGTCATTTTTTTACATAGGCCCTAAAATAAATGATTTTATGATTATTTTATCGTATTTTGAAGTATTTAACTGAATAAAATATTTTCATCAACTGCGTGTCTGCATCATTGTAAAAAACTTGTTTACCTTTATGTTCAATCTTATGATTTATATTCGTCAGTCGCCATCTTGAAGCAATGTTCGTTAGAAGTTTTTGTGAAAGTGGTGTGAATATTTATTTTTAAGTGGAATAAAACTATAAATAAACTTTGTGTCCGACCTTAAATAAATATATAAATAATATTGGCCTAAATTACTGTGGTTAACTATCACATTAATATATTACCATCTGTTTTCATTAAAGTCATCCAAAGTGATAGAGGTCAGCTGTTGGCGTAGGGATATATTAGGGATTACTTCTAGTAACATTTCGAGCTGTCATCTAGGTAAAATTAGGTCGTGAATGACTTATATATAAAAAAGGGAAGTGGCACACAGCTTCTTCAAACCCATGTAGTGTTTATGAAACGCTAACATTCCAGCTCGTTCTTCAACGAATAAAACCAAATGAAAGTCACTCGTATCTAGGTCGGTACTATAGTCGGTACTATAGGGAGGATTGTTAAGACGTTACCAAACGAGTTCCGTGATCTTCGTTTGCGTTAATCTGTGTGGGTAGGCGTTATCATCATGCAGAATGACACCTGTGCTGAGCTTCCTGTGGGTTTAACGTCCCAACAAGCCATGTGACCACTATTACCGGACAGGAGCCCTCACTTCCTTCCTATACTAAGCCTCTAACAAGGAATATTACCACACTGTTTCGTTATAGGATGGGCACACTGTGAGCTGCACGTTATCAACAAATATGGTCACTGCACCTGTGCAACAGCTGACAGTCTGATTACGGCTATCAAGAGACGTAGAGTAAATTTGTGGCTAACATTTAATGTATAACATATTAATGGAAATAAATTGCTGTACCAGTATTTCTATAAAACCCAGGAACCTTATTTATTGAACACCTTTCATACGCATAGCACAACATATTTAATAAAGTCGTAATTGACAAAACAATACAACAATGTAGACCTTCATGAAATAGCAATCAACTTGATATATATTCGTACATAATATGTATACAACAAACATTATTATGACACTTATATGGGTTATAACCCATTTTATATATAGAAACAAGCTCATCATTTGTGTTTACTTACTGGATATTAAGCTCTCTCTCTTATTGGTGTCAGCAATCAATGTAGGTCTAGGAAGTGCAAGGTTTGCACTACTCGTTTTCGATACAAGGGGTGATGGTGATGTGGTTGGAGGTGTATTGATTTGGATCATCGATGGAGGAAAATCATCTGTCCCACACCTAATCTCATAGCACACAAGACCTGTACTGTAATAATTCTGGACGTAGTTCTGTAGATCTGTCAGGGTCTCTACCCAAGCTTTTACCCAGTCTACGTGCACTTTGTTTCTGTAAATAACAAAATAACTTGATTAAGCATTAGAGTTGGTATATTATTGATGACCTGAATAAATACAAAACATTAACATATGTTGGCTTAAATTAAAACAAGATTCTTTGGTGTAACAATTATTTCATATTAAGAATATTCCAAATAACACTAAAAAATAACTAATGTTCTAGTCACTTATCTATATATGAATAATGATATCAAGCATATTCCAAATAACACTAAAAAATAACTAATGTTCTATTCACTTATATATATATATGAATAATGATATCAAGCATATTCCAAATAACACTAAAAAATAACTAATGTTCTAGTCACTTATATATATAGTATATTTGTGACAGGCTAAAAGCCCTTAACCCTTCACAATAAGAGATGACACATGTAGTCACCGTTCCTAAATATATTTCTAAATACCATTATAAAAACCATCTTCAACAATATATTTCAACTCACCACGTGCTCTGCTGATATGAACTAGTTTTGATTACATTCTCCGAGCTATGAGGGTTCCCGAAGCGATAGCATGGTCCACCTTTCCTAGTCCAAATTATATTTATATGCATTAACTATGGAATAAGTTATTTTAAATTACTCTTTATGTCTCTACTATGACATGCCATGACATATTATATATCTTTTTCTTGAGTCAACAACCAGAGAGATGATTTAGTGGGAGTTTTATCCATCTGGAGCCAGGCATCCGATTATCCCTTAATCTGGTTGGTTAGTGCTACCTGCACCATCTGCTAGGAATCCCATGTTATATGGGTGTTCAGGAAGTGTTGTGGTTCCCCATTGCCTTTCACGCTGAATTCATAATTGCGAGCACGAAAGATCCTTCCAATTTTGTCGGGAAGGGCATTTTTTACATACCTTCCAAGGTTCTTTCACATGGGACTGATGGCCTTGCTTTCCCTCCGATGGAAGTGGAGCTATTGCTTTTTATTTCTCAAGATAAATTTGTCAACCTAGGCTGGGTTTGAACCCACGAACATCAGGTCCTGAGACAGGGCCAGATTAATACCTACTTAGCTTGTTTATAAATTTTCTAGTAGTGAAGTCCTTGATTAGGTCATTTAACACAAAATATCAGAAATCAATATTTAAAAAATGCTTCTTATATTTAGGGCATAGGAAAATGCTAATTTTAAATACATTTTTTAATTTATTTTAAAAAATGCAATAAGGAAAAAATGCAAATGCAAAACTTATTGAAAAGTATTATATTTATTGAAACAAATGTAGGTAACTTAACGGGCTTAAAAATATTCTACTGTAATAATATAAATATGCTTTATAACCTTGAGGATACATAGTATCATCACTTTCCGACCAAAAGTTGCAAAATATTTAGTTTTTTTAATGATTTTTGTTTGAACTGACAACAATAATATTAAAAGCACTGTATTAATATTTTATTATTATCATTATTAACATTGTTGTTGTATATGTTGCTGTTTTTGTCATTTATTGTAGCTTAGCTCAGCCTCACCATTTGCATCTTGCACTGGAAAACACTTCTCTCTGGTGCCCCCTTAAACTTGATGCCTTAAGCAGGTGCTTATATTGCTAAATAGTTAATCCATACCTGTCCTTTGGTAACCATTTTACTCCAATACCACCAAGGTCGACATATTATATATATATATATATATAATTATATTATTATATAAATGTATAGCAATATATTTAGATACAATGAAACTTGCCTTAAACGAACCCATTACTAAGCGGAAACTTGTCTTAAATGAAAATATTTTACAGTCCCGTGACTTTAAGGCTAGATTGAACAGAAACTGTCTAAGTCGGAAATGGAATTAAAAATAAGCCTTTATGCCGAACATTTCCAATGTTCCGGTGGGCATCGTTTAGAAAAATGTTTGGCATCCTATACATGCTATATAATTTTGTTTTCTCTAATTCATCCTTTATATTAATTGGAGTTGAAATGTTAAGTCAGGTATATTAAATTTCCCTTGTTTAGTTCGTTTGTTACCTTGCCTACATAATCGTGAACTGTAATTGCCTCTTGATTGATATCTCTGTTATTCCCAGTTTCTACGCTAATGACTTCTCAATCACCTTTGGAATTCAGCTTTTAACGGTACAGCACTACCTGTCCTGTATTGAAATTCAATTGTTTGTCCCTTCCGGAAATTTTACTCACTATAAACTATAAGCCTGCATTTTCTACTTTAGTCTGGCTGTTGTCATTATGGCTTCAAAGATAAGAGTTGTGCTTGATCTAAACATGAGAGTAAAAGTTATTCATGTGAGTGAGCGAGATACATTATCTGCTAAGCAGATCATGAAGATGTTTAGTGTCGTTAAAACTCAAGTGTACGAGATTCTAAAGAAGAAAACGGAAATTTTGAAGCTATGGGAAAATTGTGCTAATGGAAAAATAAAAATATAACTTAAGAAAACTACTAACGAAGACATTAATGAAATAGTGTGGGAGTGGCTTGTCAGTGTTAGGGTGAAAAATCACCACGTGTCGTGTCCAATGGTACAGGCTAATGCTAAAAAGGTCGCTCAAAAACTGGGTAAAACTGAATTCAAAGCATCTAACGGATGTTTGGAGAGTTTTTGCAAATAACATCGGATAGATTTTAACGAACTTTGTGGTGAATCAAGTGATGTAAATAGGGAAACCATTGAAGAGTGGGCTGCTAAACTTCCCTCCATAATCGAGGGATATGAACCTGAAATCAGAGCAAATGATGACGAGACTGGGCTGTTCTTCCACGCGCTACCTGGTGACCTGGCGGTCTAAGGGTAAGTTGTCAGACTTATGGGCTGGGTCAGGGGTTTAATCCTCGGTCCCAGCACACATTTATATGATTTTCAAACCCTTATTTCATCGAAGACAAGACGGGTATTAATCAAAACTTGGGAATGTGTGGAATGCCAGGCCTCCGCCATGGTTCGGATTCCACGTTAAACTGTAGGTCCTCCATTACAGCTCACAATCACCCTACTATTACACATTATTGTAAGTGTGTATAACACGAACGTGTAGTAAGACGCGGTGATAATAATATCCACGCACTACCAAATAAATTGCTGTGTTTGAAAGAGGGAAAATGTTCGGTGGAAAATTGCTTAAAGAAATATTTACTTTTTTTTATGGTTTTATGTCAGGTGAAATGGAGACACCCATAGTTATTGGTAAGGCAGCAAAGCCATGATGCTTCAAAAACATGGACATACGGAAACTTTCCTTTGAGTGGAGATACAACAAAAGGTGTGGATGACGTCACATTTCTTGGAGGAATGGTTAACTACTTTTAATGGTCGAATGCAAAATCAAAACCAGCATGTTTTGTTGTTTATGGATAACGCGACATGCCACCCCCACATTTAACTTTCCAACATGCTACTTGCTTGGTTCCCTCCAAACACCACAAGTCTTTCTCAACCAATGGATCAGGGCACCATTCAGAAAACTAAAGTGCACTATCGTAAATTATGAATGCAATATTTGCTCGCCGATATGAATTCTACATCATCCACCTCTGAGCTTGCAAGAACCGTCTCGGTTATAGATGCGGTTATTTGGATAAGTCAAGCTGTAAGGAAGTTACTGTTAGTGTAGAAAATAAGAATGACCAGAAGGAATTACAAAATTCATAAATGAAGCTACGTTCAGTAACTACAATGCTGAAGACCAAATTGACATAAACAATAACGCGCAAACTGAACCAGACACAATGGATATCGATGCCTTAGATGAGAATTCTAAAGAAAGTTGAAAAGGAGAAGAGGAAGAAGAAGAGGAAAATGACATTGTGTTGGAAGAAGAAAAGTGTAGCGTGAAGACTTATCAAGATGCTGTTAAAAGTTTAAAGGAACTGGAGCAATTTGCCCTACAACGAAATGATGCTGATAGGTGTAGTGTGATTTATCAGTCTAAAGTGTTTGTGGAAAGTCAGACAGCCAAGAGAATAAACTGTGTGCAGAAAACCCTGCTTTACTACTGGAAAAATTACAGACAACGTGAGTATGTTTTCTGTTCAGTGTAATGTTTCTATATGTTCAATTATATTAAGAATAATGAGTACTGTGTAATAATGATTATGGTACTTTATTATATGATTTTTATCCCAATTACGTGCATATTCCTGGTTGAATTTTTACTGAACGCCTTCACCTGGCTTTGGGGGGAAAATATCTTGGACCCTTGCGATTCCGTAATATTACATAAATGTATATTAATATATTTTATATATATTAATATATAAATGATGACATTATTATGTGTTCTGTATCACGGAAGGTCCATTCCTTTTGCCAGTGAAATTAGATCGTCAATGTTCCCTGTCCTCTGCCTTTTCCTTCAGCTCCCATAATTTAATTATTTCCTTCAAGTCATCTAGTTTGAATCCCCCTTCTTCCCAAGCTCCTCTTTCCCTCAACCTTTCTTTCTATGACGTCGTGCAGAAGACAGTTCTCCTAAGGATGTGTCCAATCCAGTTTGCTTTTTGTTAAAGAATCACATATACAATTGTTCTATTCTCGTCCCCTCTTCTTAGGACTTCTTCAGTTGTCACTCTGTCTGTCCACCTAATCTTCTCACGTCTTCTCCAGCACCACATTTAAAAGCACTCTAACTATTTCTTTTCCATCTTTCTAAGAGTCCAAGTTTTTGCTCCATACAGTGCGATGCTCCAAATGGAGCATATCATCACTTTCTTTCTTATTTAAAAACTCAACTTGCTGGTCAGCAGTAAACTCTTCTTGATGAAAGATTCCTTGGCAATGGTGATCCTCGACCTAATTTATTTAGTGCAGCAGGCATCCTTTGTCATCATACCTCCCAGGTACTTAAACCACTCTATGTTTTCCAACTTCTGGTTTCCAATTTTGATTTTCAGCGGCTATTCATTTATTGAAATCGACATCACTATTGCCTTCTCAATATTTACCTCCACACCATATATCCTCCCTATCTCCACTAGCTCGTCCATTATTTGATTAATTTCCTACAAATCTTCTTTATTTCTGGCCAGTAATGCTATATCATCTGCATATTTTATTGCGTTGATGACGCGTCCTCCTATCCTGAGATTCTCACATCCCTCTAGGGATTCCCTGACCAGCCACTCACCATACAGGTTGAACAGACTAGGTGAAAAACAGCTTATATTTCTCACTCATATTCCTATCTATACGCTGTTGATATCTCCCTCATTCATCATCACATTCACTCGCTGTCCTAGGTACAGGTTTGAAATCAGCTTTCTTTCCCTCCATTTGATGCCGATCTTCTTGAGTATTTATATCACTTTCTTCAATTTCACTCTCTAGAACGCCTTTTTCTAGTCAAAGAAACCAATGTAGACTTCTTCCGTTACTTCAAGCACTCTTTCAGAAACTATTCTTACCATACCGATGGCATCTCTGGTTACTTTTCCGTTTCTGAAACCAAATTGGTCTTCTGCCATCACACATTCTATTTTTGGTTCCAGTCGCCTGTTGAGTAATCCTGCCATGATCTTCCCCACGTGAGAAATGAGGCTGATTAACTCTTTAAACTGCTTGTTCCTTATTTTCTTTCTCTACCTTTTTTTCTGCTTCAATCTCTAGATTTCCTGTTTGATTTTCCTTGTCTTACAGCTCTTCTATATATCTTTCCCAACTCATAAGAACCTCTTTATGATACGTCACCATCTGCACTATGGTTTTTTATTTATTCATATTGTTCGCACACCTTTGTTTCCATTCTCAACCAGTCCCGTTGCTTTCTGGTACATAAGGTCATAATTTCCTTTCCTTTGCATTTCATTAATCTCATCACATGTCTTCTCTAAATAGTATTTCTTCCATTGTCTGTTTCTCTTCTTAACTCATATATTTTTCTTTGTTGGCCTCTTTACATTTCCTTCTTTCTTCCATTTATTGAAGCATTTTTGTTTTAACCCAGGGTTTTTGTAGATTATTCTTCACTTTTCCAACATTGTCATTATCACCTTCACAAACATATCCTTAACACTTTTCCATTTCTCTTCCGTACTTCCTTGTGTCACCTTACTCAATTTTTGTTCCATTGAATTTCTAACAATGTCACTCTTGCTTCTTAATTTTTCTAATTCCCTCCTCGGTCTTCTCTTGCTTGTTTTCTTGATCTTTTTTCAGTCTGGTTTCAATGTACGCCACTAGCAAGTTGTGGTCCGAATCAATGTCAGCACCTGGCAATGTCTTCACATATTTCACTACATTTGGAATCTACTTTGCCAAGGATGTAGTCTAGTTGTACATTAGTACATTAGATGTACATCATATGTATAGTTTTGTCTTCCGTGTCTTGAACCAGGTGTTTGTCATCACCAGGTAATTCCACTGGCAGAATTCAATGAGAATCTGCCCTCTGTTGTTTCTCTTCCCCAGTCCATGTGGCACTATGATCTACTACTCTCGTCCTTCTCTAACCACACTGATATAATCACCCATGATGTTGGTGTTCAACTTCTCTCTTCCTTCAGGTTGAATAATTACTCCAATTTAATCTTATATTTCTTCATCTTCAGCATTGTCATGGTCGGTTGTTGGCATGTACACTTGCACTATCAAATTATCCAATTGGTTAAGCGCTTGATTTCACAAACATTGATCTATTACTATGACACATCACTTAAGTGACACTTTTCACCAATTCACTTTTCATTATTATTGTCACTCCTTTTACTGCATTCTTTACACCTGAATAGAACATTGTTTAATTTCCAGAAACTACTTTCTTTTGGTATTTCAACTGAACCTAATTTAAACCCACAATGTTCACACCACACCTTTCCATTTCCATTTTCAAATTTTCCAATTTACCACCCATTCTCATCGTCCCTATGCTGAAAGGGAGAATTTTTATTAGCTGATTCTTTGCTGAGTGCTCCTCCTGAAGTAGTCTCCACCCAGAGATCATAAAAGGGGACTAGAGTACCTCAGGAATTTTTCACCCAAGAAAGGGACATCATTGGTTTTGTTCCCTTGACAAAAGGGGTTTTGATGGAAAAGATTGTATGGCAGTTTCCCTTTTCCTATCCATACAGCAGCACCCCGGCCGAGCTATCATTCCATGCACTCCCGCCCGTGGCTGTTCGATCTTGAACCATCTCGAGCATAATTTGTTATATGCCTCAAGTTGATCCTTTCCGGTACCAGCCACGTAACCCCGTGCAGTGAAACGTGAAATACCCCACGTTACTAGGTCCTTACATAACTTAAGTCACCGCTGACCTTACTGCAGCCGTTAAGCCACCGCACTGTCGATGCCTTTGCCCACCCTCGCTACGTGGAAGCGTCTGTTAAGTTTTCCCCATGTGGACTCAGATACAGCTCTCACCACCTGGTGTCCCATGGGCCGGATTAAGGAACATGTATGAGACAATGCTGCATAACATACTTAATAATAAACGATAAAATAATTATATAATAATTAGGGCTGGGCTGATGCCGATTATAAATTAGACTATCGGCTGATTATGGCACAGTCGGTAAACCAATGATCAGCAGTCTTCTCACAGATTATTAAAGCCGATATTTTGTTAAATACCCGAACGCCACATGTTAGATACTGGTGACTCACCATTGTTTGGCTCTTGGCAGACAGTCTTGTCCTTTATTCTGTTACTAAAAAGGAAGATGGAGAGAGTGGTTGCTAGTGGCTGAATAAGCAGTTACTTCTTTCATAAATATCTATGGTGTAGGAAAAGGGTAAATTATGTTTATGTTGAGAGTATAAAGGTCACTGAGCGAGATAAAGGGTATATTTTATTGGTTGTAAGTAAGGAAGGATTATCTCTGAAAGATCATCCATAAGATAAACTAGCAAACAAACGTCTAAACCAACCAAGAAAGAAAGTTTAAAGGGAAGATGAAGCTGTGAAAGTAGATAAAACTGGGAAAGATTCCAGGGACGCAAAAGCTGGGGAAGATTCAAGGGACGATAAAACTGGGAAATATTTAAGGGAAGTTAAAACTTGGGTAGAGTCAAGTGAAGTTAAAACTAGGAAAGAGTCAAGAGAATATAAAACTTTGGAGGATTCAAGGTAAGCCAAAACTGGGTAAGACTCAAGGGAAGCTAAAACTGGGGAAGATTCAAGGGAAGCTAAGACTAGGGAAGATTCAAGGGAAGCTGAGGGAGATTGAAGGGAAGCTGGGGAAGATTCAAGGGAAGCTAAAACTGGGGAAGATTCAAGGGAAGCTATGACTAGGGAGTATTCAAGGGAAGCTGAGGGAGATTGAAGGGAAGCTGGGGAAGTTTCAAGGGAAGCCAAACTGGGGAAGGTTCAAGGGAAGCTAAGACTGGTGAAGATTTAAGGGAAGCTGGGGAAGATCCAAGGGAAGCTAAAACTGGGGAAGATTTAAGGGAAGCTAAAATTGCGTAAGATTCAAGGGAAGTTAAAACTAAAAACTATCGGAATTTTCAAAATTACATCATGGATTCAGAACTTATCTTATTTCAACACTTAAATGTATTTATCAGTTGAGATTCTTCTTAACCTATTTAAAAATATATTATGATTATTTAAATTCCGACAAATTTAATGAAAAAAATTGGGTTTCTATTTTGAAATTAATATAGTTGCCATAATATTCTAAGCACAGATTTCAAAATAAAATTCATAGATAAAACTATCACAAACTTAACCATGAGAAAATTGTGTTCAATTTGAATAAAACTATCTTTTGGTAGGACCAAATTTAAATAATTAGAATTAAATTTAACTTAAGTTCCGATTTAATTTATAATTGTGTAAAAAAATCAACTATACTGAAGAAAAATGGCTCCACGAACTATAGATTTATAAGTTTTATTAATACATAATCTTTGTAATATTTAAAGGTGAGTAAACTAAATGGCATCGGTGATCGGCCTAATCGGCAAAACATATTCGGTATCAGCATGATCGGAAAAACAGTTGATCGGCCCAGCCCTAATAATAATATCTATAATATATTTGCATCAGCATAATCGGAAAAACTGTTGATCGGCCCAACCCTAATAAAAATATGTATAATTTATTTATATAATAATATATAGCATAAATATATATATATATACAATAATCATATGTACTACCGTATATAATTATGTATAGTAAATCTAATTATGCATATTACATATAATATAAAGGATCATATATAATATACAAATATACATAAGTGACTGAAACGTATATATATAGTGTGTATGTGTTTGTGCGTGTGTGTGCACGCGTGCAGTAAAAGTTCATATAAACATCTTGAAAGTGTTTTCGATGGAGAAAGAGTAGAAGCCTATTTAGTGCTATTTATCTTTGAAGTAATACTCTTTTAGCTAATCGGATTTTGATAAGATTTTTTCGAAAATACAAACCTTTTTGCGGTCATCAATGATCACATTTTACTATTTTATCAGTATTATTTTAAAGGTATTTATAGTATATATAAAAAGTGACAGATGCATCTCACGTGACTTGACACAGGAATATGTCAAAATAGATCTAGTATAGTTTGTAGCTGTTAGATAAAATTCTTCCTATGAAAAGTCGACTGTAGTTGAGTTGCAGTTGCATAGCCAAGAGCGGAAACTTTCCACAGAGATGAAATGAAACGGTATGTTTAATAGCTTAGACTTAAAATACTAGTTGACAAAATACAATTGAGATATTATGATACCATACGTGGGCCTTATCCCCAATCATAAGCAGCGAAATATTGCCTTTAGGGTGTAACCTATCCATCCTGTATTTGTGTGCATTCTGCGCTTCTTACAATTTATTGTCTTTCTGGCAGAACTGAATGGTTAATAAATCAATATTTTAATTTTATGTTTTTGTCTATCTTAAGTAAAAAGTGCTGAATAATATATATAAATAATATTAATTTGTGAAATTAAATAAAACAATTTGAGCTAAAAATATTGTTAGCTAGATTTCAATTATAACTAGATGTTAAAATTTACTATTAAATAATATTATTGCTGCATTTATACACCCTACCAAATTACCATTCAAGTTGTAAATTTCTACGTTATTTGTTAATACAAATTCTTGTCAGTTGCAAAAATTAATGATAGTTAACATTAGTTTATTATTATTGTGATTGGTTTGCTGCGGTATATTTTGTGGTGTCCTATTATGATTGCCCATGAGGAATTTTAATGTTTAGAAAAATAAACTGGTAGTACCACTGTGAAAGCTTTATTTATGTTTGCTAATCTTAAACCATAAAATGTATCTTTTTGCTTGTCACATAAGCACTCTTAGCCAAGGTATCGATTTGAATAAACCTAAATTACTATAAGTTTAAATAGTGTTCCGAACGTACTTGTACTCCAATGCCTGTATGTTAATCATACACGCTTATGTCTTAGCTTTCCGCATTAGTCATTCTAGAGCATGGAAGTATGACGTAAGCCTAAGAACTCCTACCTTCAACTGTCTTGAATCAGCAGTCACATATTTGTGCCAGGTCATCTATTTTAAAACATAGATTGTTTTGCCAATCACAGAAGCATAGCACATAGTACTGGCAAAACTAGTAGCTTAGGGGAAACATCCCTCATTTTGGTGTATAAAAGCGACTTTTTAAACCTTTGGCCGCAGAAGGACGCCAGTTTTTAGGGGGCTACTTCAAAGATCTTTACACACTCAGCTACCAAATTACAGCAACTTGTGGCGAGAATATCCTACAGCTTGAGTCCCTGTTCAGTACGAAGGAGGACGCCCCAACCCATCTTAGAAGACTGAGTTAGACAACAACTGCGCAGCTCCAGGTGGTCGGATGTTCGACACCAGTCAGTGTTAAAACACCGAAGATAGGTCAGAGCACGGAACTGCTGAGTAGGGACATTGATAGAACGAGGACTTTTTAAAACTCTTTCAATTAGTTCAAAAATCTAACTCACATTTATGCACTCGTATAGTAATTAATCTATTTCAATAAACAATATCAAACGAGTCCCACAATTATCTGCCGCTGCTTACCCATCCCATCAAGCCATCCTGACAAGTAAGTCCATGGGTTTGCGGGGTAGCGACACATATATTTTCACTCATAGTCGTAGTATTTGACTTATTCCTTATACTAAAATTTAAAACTTCAATTTGAAAATTAAAATTATATACATTCATACAATATAGTTTATCACACTTAATTCATTTGCTAATCTCAACGTTTGGTGAAAGGGGATCAATGCTTGTGATGAACTGGCACTGTGATATTGGCAAGGTCGCGTGCGAAACCCAAGTAACATCGGTACCATTTATAGTTTGACGAATGGAGGGTTTCATTCTAGTTAATTTCAACTAGAGTAAGGAATAGTTTTTTTTAGTGTTCCGTATATCTATTTTTCTTGGTTATATGTGGTTATTTTGTTCTCCACTTATGCTTATTTTCTAATAATTAGGATACCTAGTTTAAACACAATGGAATTTACATTTCTATCTTTGTAAGGGCACGTTTTGAACCCATTTACCCATTATATAATATGGATTTTGTTGCAAGATTCATTTTTATTTGTGATTCGTCTAGTTTTAACTACAAACTTATTTGTTGTAGCTAATTATTTGTGTTAATGAACGGATTTAAATTTGTTTTATTTTCTTTATAATATATCTTTTAAATAACGTTTATGGAAGTGCTTATATGCTTTATGTGATCGAATTATAACGATATAATAATGATTAAGAACACATTTGTTATAAACTCTACTATTCTTACATTTCTTTCCATTCCTTTAGAACACGGTTTGAATAAAACTGTCCAGCATCATTCATTTCCTTCACATAGTGAGATGGATCTTGGTTCTGAAACATCACAGAAAAGTCTTAAAAGTCAATCAAGCATGTTTGAATGTCATTGAAGCTATATTTTACTTTCCAAAGATTTAGCAACGTGATTATTTTCTTTGCTAATATTAATCAGAAAATATGATTGACTTTGTTGTTACATAAGAACACTCTTAAGCAAGCATTTAACACCTACAATAGCTCAAATGAACACACTTCAGACACACATAAACCAACCCAGTCCGCCATCCTACTACCATATTACGATCACTGGAATTATATAGTAGCCAGACCAGTATTTGTTAGACCATGGTCTCCTTTCGTCAGTCTGTAAAATGAAACGTTGATATCTGTAATAATCACATATATCACTGTAATGAAATGACGGTAAGAGATAAATAGATTTTTCAAACATTTTTTTATTAAAGGACAATTTGGTTCTTATTGATATTTTATCATATTTATGATGATAAGTAACTATTAAAAAAAGTTAAAAATAATGTTTAAAATACAAACATTATTAATGATGCAAAATATATGGGCGTTTATAAATGACAGCCATTTGCCCTAGGGTAAGTAGACCAGTGGAAGTCAACTGAGTGGCAAGGACTTCCATGGTCTAACAAATACTGGTCTGGCTACTATATAATTCCAGTGATCGTAATATGGTAGTAGGATGGCGGACTTGGTTGGTTTATGTGTGTCTGACGTGTGTTCATTTGAGCTATTGTAGGTGTTAAATGCTTGCTTAAGAGTGTTCTTATGTAACAACAAAGTCAATAATATTTTCTGATTATTATTAGTAATTTTGATTTCAGAGTTGTGTGTTAGTTTTAATTACTATCAAAGTGGTAAAAGATATTTAGTGCATTATGGCAGACAGGTCGACCGATGCCAAAAACGTGAACTTGCAAGCTTTTGGTGCTGGAGTGAGTTTAAAGAGGCCTTGCCTAAGAAATATATTGTTTTTTCGTCGTCGCTAACATCACGAAAGCCGCGACACGTTTTTTTAAAAATTTAATTATTAGATGCGTGTTACGGAAATTTATTACGTTAAACAGGAGATCGCTACAGCTAAATAGGATCTGGAACAATACCAGAAGCATGAAAGGAAAAAAAAGACAAGTTTTGTTGGCTTGACTCCTACTTAATAGTATATATTATACTAATGGTATCGTGTGAAACTGCATTTCATCATATTCTGCAAAAAATATCGGTCTCGTGTGAACACCAAACAGAGTAAAAACATTCCTTGTAGTGATAACACCGAGATTTACAAAGATCAGAGTTTACTATCGTCCGATGTTTACTCGATTGGGATTTAAGTCATACATTTTTTTAAATGTGCATTTTTTTTTTATAAATGTACTATCACATAATGAAAGTATTCGATTCACACTTTACTTAAAATTAATATATTTGAAATAAACAGTGACTAGGTAGAGGCTGGAGTAATAAAAATCAATATTTAAGGTTTTATTATTATAAAAAGGTGACTATTATAACGTTATTTCACACACACACACACACACACACCAACCTACTCATTCCTTTTAAAATATAATGTGTATGTCACTGCGAATGTGCTGAATTGGTTATTTTGTAAAATGACCAGTGAATGTATAGAATTACCGAAAGTGATGGTTTATTTAACAAATAATAGGATTTATGGTAGGGTGGGGCTATTTGGATCAAGGGGCTATTTGAATCAAAATAAGGATTCAAGCTACTGCGCAGTTATTCTGAACATTTTTTTTATGTTTAGTTCTTCTAATTTACTGAATGATCTACTGGCTGTAAATTGGTATGCAAAAATTATAATTTTTAAACGTTTAAATAGCTGAAAAAATTGTTTTACAAGATCAATCGAAGTGAGATTGACATACTTTTCCTAGTGATGTAAATAATTGTCTTTGCGTTGTAAGGTCTTACCCTCTAATAGTTGTTGATTTCGAAGTAATTTTTTTTAACCTATAGCTTATTCTTCTGGGCTCATCACCAAGAAGTTTGAGCGTATTCTATTGGAAAAAAATAGAGTTATTTTATATTGAAAAATAGTTTGCTTCCGGGGCTATTTGAATCACTTTTTAAGGGGCTGTTTGGATCATTATTTTCTTGCATTTTTATTTATTTTTAGAATATACCATTAATTATTTATCGCTTTTTGACACTTCGTAGAGTGAGCTTATAGGCTGTCAAATTATCGTCGTTGTTGGATTTGAAAATAAAAACTTTTGAATTCAATCTTAAAAACAAACTAAACATATTAAATACTACACATTATGTCTCACTGGTACTCAAAGCTTGAAGAATAGCGCTGGATTATTATCTGTCTCGTTTAAAATACTTAGATGTGCTATAGTTGTAATTTGTAGATTGGACAGCCCTGTTAAACACTGTCTTAACTGGCTAACCCTATAGCGGTAATCTTGAAGGGAGGGGGTTAAAAGGGTTTCAGTATTTTGCCGGACCACCTCAGAAAGTTAATTGAAAGTTTAGTTGATGGAACGGTGTTTCTCGGTTTGGTTTAGTGATACTGTGTTTGAATGTATAAACAGTTAATTGTTATTTAATAATACTTAATCTTCGTGATGTTAAGTTCTAGTATATTTAACATCTTAACCATTTTTACAATATTTAAATACAATATAACTTAAACTGGTAAAATTATCAAAGTTATAAACCAATTATAATACAAAAGTCAATAGGCCATCCTACAGTCCTATCCTTCGAGCAGGAGAGAGCCCGAGTAGAAATATTAAAAGTTATTTGTAATCGTGGTTTTGGTCATTCATCGGAAAGTGTGCGTAAAGCTGCGTTCCAGTTTGCTAAGTCTCTTTACATCAAGACCCCTTGGAATGATTATGCCAAAATTGCCGGCGAGGATTGGTTGGTTTCTTTCATGATACGACATCGAAATATCTCTCTAAGAAAGTCAGAAGGTTTGTCAAAATCTCGCGCTGAGGAAATGAATATAATTGCAGTAGAAGAATTTTACAAATTACTAAAGGATGTCACAGTTGATCTTGGAATCCATGTTCAGTCACAATCTGTTTACAATATGGATTAAAATGATTTCCGATGACCAAACAACCATTTAAAATAGTAGCAGAAAAGGGGAAGAGAAAGGTAGTTTCATTAACAAGCTTAGAGAGAGGTGAAAACGTGACCGTTGTAGCAATATTGGGGTGTTTATACCCCCCAGTCGTGATTTTCAAGGTAAAAAGGATGAGAGAGGAATTAAACATCAGAATGCCATCGATATCATTAGTAATAATGTCAGAGAGTGGGTATATGAATGAAGAATTGTTCCTAAAATGGCTGCAAAAACGTCGATCTTCTGATCATCACATAACTCTCTTCAGTGTCTTGAGTTCTGTTTGCATAACGAAATAGAGCTATTGGGCCCTTCCACCCCACACCACGCACGTTCTGCAGCCTCTTGATAGGTCGTTTTTTAAACCCCTAAAAGATTTTTATCATCAAGAAACTAATTCATTCATTCACAACAACTCAAAAAGCTCAATCACCAAATTAACCCTCGGCAGACTGCTAAATGCTGCTTGGATCAAAGGAGCAACTGTTGGGAATGCGGTCAAAGGTTTGGAATGTACAGAGATATTGTCTTACAATTGTGGTAAAGTGCCCGGATAAAAGTTTCTTCCTTCCCACACCTTTATTGCAGACAGGCCTATAGGAGAACCGGAAACTCCATGTGACACTGCAGGACCACCACCCAGACAACAAACATCTACCATTACTTTTACTCAAGTCTTACCAACACCGGTCAAAGCTTCACACACATAAAAACAAAAGAGGACAAAACAAAGAGCCTGTCGTCTAGCATCACAAGGAAATGTTGATAAAGTAAGATTGAAAAGAGCTTTACTGTTCGAAAAAGAAACTAATACTGGTATGACCTTGAAATACCGAGTCTCTAAGAAGCCTAAAAGACGTATTTTATCTGAGTTCACCACAACCAGCAACTCAGATGAAGACTATAATATTGATAATGTTTTTGACAATGAAGAAGAAGAATAAAATGCACCCTGTGGTTTTTGTAAAGTTACTTATCTTGAAAAAAAATTCAAGTGGAAATGGAGACTAGATTAGGTGTCAAACCTGCAAATTGTGGTTTCATGAAGTATGTGTCGGGGCCTTTGGAAAAAAACAGTTTAAGTGTGGGAAATGCATATAAACATTTTGTTTGCATCTAGCAGTAGACACCTTAAATAATAATATTTTTTTTTGCTATACTCATGGTAAAATATAAAAATAAATATTTGATCCAAATAACCCCATTCTTGATCCAAAAAGCCCCACGTTTTTATTAAAATGTTATTTCCGCTTGATAATGTTCTTTATTAATTATAACCTACTTAGATTTTTTTTCTTTACTGTTCGAAAAAGAAACTAATACTGGTATGACCTTGAAATACCGAGTCTCTAAGAAGCCTAAAAGACGTATTTTATCTGAGTTCACCACAACCAGCAACTCAGATGAAGACTATAATATTGATAATGTTTTTGACAATGAAGAAGAAGAATAAAATGCACCCTGTGGTTTTTGTAAAGTTACTTATCTTGAAAAAAAATTCAAGTGGAAATGGAGACTAGATTAGGTGTCAAACCTGCAAATTGTGGTTTCATGAAGTATGTGTCGGGGCCTTTGGAAAAAAACAGTTTAAGTGTGGGAAATGCATATAAACATTTTGTTTGCATCTAGCAGTAGACACCTTAAATAATAATATTTTTTTTTGCTATACTCATGGTAAAATATAAAAATAAATATTTGATCCAAATAACCCCATTCTTGATCCAAAAAGCCCCACGTTTTTATTAAAATGTTATTTCCGCTTGATAATGTTCTTTATTAATTATAACCTACTTAGATTTTTTTTCTCAAAAAAAAAAACTATTACTAGGTATGGTTCAGAAGTAATGAATGAAGATATAAATACATGTTAAAAAAAGTTTCACAAGCATACTATAGGTAAAAATTTAAATTCAAGTTGAAACGACCCAAATAGCCCCACCCTACCATATATAAGTTTGCCAGTGATTTTATAAATTTCCCAATGCAGTTTGGTTAAAGTATGAAACATGGACTGTAGTATCAACATTTACTGGTGATTTTATAAAATATCTAGTGTTTGTGGATAAAAATATAGAACACAAATCCAAACTAACCTAAACTAACCTAACCAAACAAAGCTAATCTTGACATGAATTATTAACATTAACTGGTGGTTGATGGTAATTTTGTAAATTCACCGGTGATTTTGTAAGATGTTCGGAGAGTATGTGAAATAGTTTTTTTTTACATTCCCCAAGTGAACCAGTAGCTTTGTAGAATCACCGGTGACTGTACAACTCAACACACTCACCACAATCACAGTAGCATACACACATTTTATTTTATCACCGTGTCTTACTACCATTTAAGGCTATACGTATATGTCCTAAATACGATAATAAGTTAGGGATGGGGAAGGTTTAATTTAGATGGAGTGTACCCACATTTACGTAGAAGTAGAATGGAAAACCAATTTAGAAAACTCCCATCAGCAGGCCTACACCCAACCGGGATCCAAACCCCGATCTTCTTGTCATCAGTAGTAACACTAGAGTGACGCCTTAGACCGTATTACCGAAACAGTTTTTTACTTGCTAAAAATGTATTGTACAGTAAGTTAAATTATCGAAACAAAACGTTACTAAGCTGTTAGATTGAACTGGCTCCACTTCATCCACGGAAATAAATGGTTTTGTAACTTTATAACTTAACTATGGTTGGATCAAAGGTTCGCAAACTATCAGAGTGGAGGGCAACATTAGGATGTTGTAAGTAACAACTAGGAGAACAGAATTTAAAAGGAGACATACACTATACTATAGTTTATCTATATAATTAAATATTAATAAATAATAAATGTAAGTTTATACTCTCAAGACCATCATTCAGTACGTCACTACAGTTATTTTTGCATAATTTTGTATTGATTTTGTCAAAGCATTCGCGTACCCGACAAACCCATTCCGCAGGCTGTAGTTTGGGCACCCCTGATCCAAATAATAAAGAATAAAGGTCAGAGATGTAAAATTTGAAATATCTATGAGTATCTGTTTTAAGGATTTGATCTGTCCAAGCAGTGGCGTTTTGTTTACGCTCCACTTGTCCATGGAATCTTGAAACTAACCAACTACTGCAACTACTGCCACATTACTACTAACTTAGCGGCCATCCTGAGAATTAATTCGGGAATAAATTAAGGTCATATCATCTTTCATTAACTGGGAGATCATTATTCACAACCAAGGGGAAATTTACAACAATGGAATTTCTAGACATTTTGTTTTTTAAATTATGTTATGTGATTTTTATCCTACTATGATGTATGTTTATATTTTTCTATTGTTTTTAATATATTTTATTTACAATCAGCTTACGTTGCTTCCAGTGAGAAATGTTCAACTGCCTTAAAATCTAATCTTTCTTGAAGATGGTAATTGAAAATATGAATACTTTGTTTGAGCGTACAAGGCAAGGCTTTAAATTGTTTGTATTTTTTTTTTAATATTTAAAATATGAGGTAAAGGGCCACCAAAATTACAATTCAATGTATCAAGTTTGAGGTTTGTAGTGGTAGATAGATACCCAGAGGTTTTGTGAACAAGAGTTATCCTGGGAACCGCTGAGTATGGGCAACATAGTGAGGAGGAGGCTCAACAACAAACTTTCATTATTTTCATTTATCCTGCCAGGTGAAATTTATGTATTGCAGCCCACATATATAAATATTTAGAAAAAGTTTTTTTTATCTTCAACCTACACTTGTAAAATAAACTGCGTCAAACAACACCAACTAAAAATTCGTACTTCATAGGAACCTCTGTAAAAATACAAGAAAATAACTTTAATCGATAAAAAAAAAATTACATCTGACATTATGTTGTTAGTATTAAATTCATGCGAAATATTTTACAAACACAAACTAATTGATAACAATAAATCATGAAAAGTATAATATCTTATATCAAGGAAAATTAAATACCTACAATATATTTACACCAGCGTATAGCCCGAACGGTTAGTAAGATGCTATGCTAAAAACATATTAATTTAATCTAAATATTTCAAAAATGTTCATTTTGCTAGTAGTTTAATTCAAAACTTGTATGCACAATAGTTTTTAATAATTGAAGTATGTATATTAAACAAATCACAAGGAACAGGCTAATTAGTACATACGTGTGTGACCAGACGTGTAGTAAGACGCAGTGCTAAGAAAATAAATCCATAGCTTTACGATTTTCTCCCCCTCACATTTTTGTCCTCTTATTTTCATTAAAAATCCGCATGCCTCGTCTTTGACCGAATTTGTAACTTAAAAGGCGACCTATAATGGATTGAATCTTATGCGATATTTATGATTTCACCTGTAGTTCTAAAATAAAAATTACGTTCATACTTCATTTTGTATAGGAAAACAAATCATTGTCCTTCAACATTTGTGTTCATTTTTTGAGTGCTATTTCTGGAATGAAGATTTTTCAATATTTCTTAAAATTTAAAAACTTTCACGTCATCTCTGAGAGTTTAGTAAAAATCCGATACATTATATTTGAAATATGCATAACAAAATAGAAGCATAGTTTTTAAAATATACAGTATTCAAATTTTTCGAAAATTTGTATGTAATAAAATAGCAAACTATTGTATTGGGCTATTTGACTATTTTAACTTTCGCATACCAAGATAAACTATTGTTATCGGGAAAAAATCATACCTCTAAATTATGATAAATCTTTACTTTTTATGTGTATCCAAACCCAAAAAGTTGATTTTACAATACTGTCTGGCTGTCTCTGACCTATTTTTTAATATATCTAAAAAAATCAATTTATTTAAAACCTTTTCACCCAAACCTTCTTTAAACATAGGTATTTCGGTTTACTTGTGTAATCACTGTACAATTTGATAAATTAGGCCTACCTAGCTCTGATCCTCTCTCATCAAAGCTAGTCATCTATGATTAATCATTTTTTATTATATGCATTTCTAAGCGCATCGTCTTACTACCCGCTAGAGTTATACTCTTATATCTTATTCTCCTCATTGTGCATGTATACATTATTTAATTAGTTTCAAAATTGGCCTTCTTCCATATCATAAATCTTGAAAAAAGCTTAAAATTAGACAAAAGTATAATATTTTTTCTTTAAATAAATCAATCTGAAATATTTGATAATATATTTTATTTTGACTGATTCAATCAAATAGTTTAATATGTTTGTTTATTTATTGTATACACAAACAAGTAATTTATTTGTGCAGTATTGCACGTCTAATATGCCAAAACGTCTTTAAGGTGGACTTTGATCGAATGTGCTTTTCTAAAACGGAATATTATTTCTTATCATGAAACATTCCACAAACATGCCAACAAAACCAAAGAGGATTTTTTAAATTTTAAATATGTTGACTTAACGATGACCACTGAATATAGGCCTATTAGTAATTATAGGGATCCGAAATCACTCTCAATAAGATACCACATTAAAAAAACGAAGACTGACGTTCGTATTTGCAGGGAAACTTTTATTAACATTCCAGTTTCAAATAACAGAAAATAAAGGAGGTGATCGTAGAGTTAAGCTTATGCAGCAGCCATAGATTCATGAAATCATTTATCTAACAGTGTAAATGCCTTTTAATAAATTATTAATAACAAAGGAATGTGGCGCTTGTGCATCGCTCAGTCATCCAGCGAACTGTTGGATTGGTGACCTGGTGGTCTAGGGGTAAGGTGTCAGATTTCTATGCTGGCGTCCGGGGTTCAATCCTCGGTCCCGGCACAGATTTATCTGATTACCGAACCCTTCCTTCACCTCTGACAAGACATCTTGTTAATGTGAGGAATGCCAGGTCTCCACCGTGGTTCGGATTCCACGTTAAACTGTAGGTCCTTCATTTCATCTCACAATCACCCTACCATTACACATTAGCGTAAGTGGGTATAACCCGAACGGGTAGTAAGACGCGGTGCTAATAATAATAAACTGTTGGATTGCTTGGATCTTCATTTGAATGCCAATAAACAATTGGCATCGCTATATTACCTGATAAAGCAACTTATTACAACAGATAACTTTATCTGTATGGCCTTACAATGGTCCAGGTTATGTCAAAATATCCGGTAGCACACTTCTGTACACCTGGCATTATAATGAGTTACCAAAATAAGGTGATGAAGTAGTATTGGTGTTGCCCACAGACCTAACAATACAGATCTCACGAACATTCTATCTTGCAGACGGCTGTGTTGGACAGAGTGAGAACTCCATTATGTTTGTTTTTAGCACCGCATCTTACTACCTGTTCAGCTTATATGCATATGTGCTAATTACGCTAATTAGCTATGGATGAGGAAGGCTTAAAAGGTAATAGAAGAAGTGTACCCACATTTGCATGGAGGGAGAGTGGTAAACCATCTAGGAAAAAACCTCCTTCAGTATAACTGACTGGGATTCGAACTCTGCTTTCGTTTTCACTGGCAGTGAGATGACACCTTAGACCATGTGGCCACCCAAGCGTGCTACAGTATATTAACTATGTTTTCTACATGACATACACACTATGCACCTAGTAATATAAAATAATAACTGAATGTATTTTTCCTGTGTCATGATATTTTGTAAAAAAAAAATGGGTCAGTATATCATTTGGGAAAAGATGGTGTTTTCGATTTTGATTATAAAATTGAGCACACCTCAAATATAAACCCAAATGCACAGCGACATTTCTCAGCTAAATCTATGGCATGTCACGCAGTATTTGTGCCGAGTGAAACTACGTATTGGACTGGGTTTAGTTATGAGGGAGAAATTTATATAAAAAATAAAGTTAACGTTTTATACATGAAACATCCGGAAAAAGATTGAGTTGACCCAAGGGAAACCTGTTAGCAATATGATGCTGAATGATTTGGTTATTGATAAGGAAGGAAGGCCTACTGTTTCTGAAGAAAGGCCGGATGGTGGGCCATTATTTGGTGAGAATTTAATATAATATATCGATGTAGTAACGTGAAACAGTTGCAAGACATCTACTTTTTAAAGTTTAATTTACCAATATTATTCTAGCTTATGTAATGCCATGCAATGAATATTTGAAGGTAATAAAATAAAATAGTTACTATACTATTTTCTATTCCCAAAACCATTGTAGGTGTTACATTTTAAGAGTAAATAAAGCATTTATTATCTAAAAAAAAATGTTTATATGATAAAAGCAACAGTAGTAAATATTAGTCAGAACAACAATAGTTCAAATTTATAATTGTCCATTTCCGTGGGTAATTGGTAAAAACCAGCAATTTTCAAAATTTCAATTTTAGCTCTAATTAAAATTATTAATTAATTTCTACTATTACTTATCTATCTTTAAGATATTACCTACAAAATGGTTAAGAAGCAATCAACGTAAGTTATACAGTCTAATAGAGACATATTTAGCCATCATATATATATGTGTGTGTGTGTCTGTGTGTATGTGTATTCGAGAAATCTAGTTATGCAACTAGATGATTCTCCTAAGCGGATGCGTCTGATCTTAAACATAAGTAAAATATATGACCTAAGCTACTACTAATAAAAATATATTTTGCTAAAGGTTGGTTTTATAGTTTGTCGTACACACCGTAGTAGTTAACATGTTCTGAATTCAGTATTAAATCAAGTACTGAAACATCGCACGTGTCCACTGGGAATTAATGGGTAGATCAATATTATGAGAAAGAGACATATTAATAATAATAATAATAATAATAATCTACATGCTATTTAGGTTATCGGCTGGAGAGCTCATTGTGCTGACCGAATGACGCACTTGGTGCTCTATCATTTAGATGTAAAGCACAAAGCCAACTCTTATACTTACAATGGTGACCCACCCAAGTGCTGGTATGCTCTCACTGATAGCACTTAAGTGGTTGAAATAATCGGACTGGCGTTTATTTTCTCTCAACTCTTGGATTGCTGAAATCTGAATAGAAGTAGGCTGTAACTTTGAGAGCATGTCAGCTGGGCTCATTGGCCCACTCTGAGAAATATTTGTCAAGAACTGTAACTGGGCCCTGTATAGAAAAACACTTTATTTAAGATTGATTATATCACAATATTATTAACATTTATATGGTAAACAAAGAGTACCATGGCCAAACTATTTAAAATAGATTTGAAATGCCAAATTTCATCTTTATTTTGTTTGATATATTATAAATTAATATGTTAAATGTATATTCTATATTATAATAAAATAAATTAATAAACAATATCTTTGCCCATAGGTTGTTAATATTTCTGAAGGATCTTAAGCTCTTAAAGTGAGAAATGTGCTAGAATTATGTTTGACAACACTTTATTTACAACGAGATAGAGACGTTTTAGGTAAAATCATCAATAATACTATACATTATGAATAAATATATATTAGCTAATCATTTATAAATATAATGAGTTAGGTTAACATTATAGATAATATTTCTTACTGTAATATGATCAAATAACGCACAGTATTAATGCATATTAAAAAAACTTATAACAATATATTAATATACAAAAATACTTCATAGAGGGTTTTATTACTCCATTATACTATTAATCACTAGCATTTTTTCTGCCTCACAGATACACACGCATGGGAATAAAATCGGTTTAAATTTTATTAAATTCTTGCAGACTGTAATTCCAGTTTCAAATACATCCACATAATAAACGTAATATGAAACTAGTTTTTTTGGCAATCAAAAAGTAACAAATCAAATTTATTAAAATATATTTATCAAACATATTGATGCCTCTCTACTATATAAGTATAATACTTTAAAAACAAAACCATATTTAATATTGTATGCCTCTTTAGAATGAAAGTGCCGTTATTTACAATACAGCGTTCATATTTTCAACTTGTTTTAACATAATAACAAATGGTGACCTGGTGGTCTAGGGGTAAGGTGTCAGACTTCTGTGCTGGCGGCCGGGGTTCAATCCTCGGTCCTGGCAAAGATTTATCTGATTACCAAACCCTTCCTTCACCTCTGACAAGACATCTTGTGAATGTGGGGAATGCCAGGCCTCCACCGTGGTTCGGATTCCACGTTAAACTGTAGGTCCTTCATTTCATCTCACAATCACCCTACCACTACACATTAGCGTAAGTGCGTATAACCTGAATGGGTAGTAAGACGCGGTGCTAATAATAATAATAATAATAATAATAACAACATAGTAGCCCGCACCGGTGGGCAAGTGATTTAAACGTAAATCTTCTCTAGTCTGGTTTGTTGGTGACAAAGAAGTTAGGGCTTGTATCTCAGCCATGGGTGCTGAGGTATTTTCCATTAATGTTTTTCCACTATCACTTCACGCAAATTTGGATACATCTTATCTATATTCACCTTTCTCAGCCATATCTCAGTAGCGGGGTTGTGAATGATCCTGACGAGTAGTAATACACGCAGCAAAATAAAATGATCAGACTTGGTACCTAGTATCAATGTGTTGATAGCAATAAACACACGAAAGACCCGTCCCCTTGTCTAGTTTGTAATATGGAGCCCCCTCCTCTTCTATTGTTCGTCTGAGTTGAGTGGATCCCACAACAGTAGTCTGTCTCAATCCTGTATTTGGTTGGTTGCTGGCTCCGTTCGAGACGTAATCGGCCACCAGCTCCGTCTAGATGAGATAAGTGTAGCCTACCCTACTCCTGTGGCACACGTGAAGGGTTGGTGTGGCACAGAGAATTTACCTCTTAACGATGAATTCTCTTTGAACGAATGCCAATGCGTCATTCCATATCCTCGCTTAGCCATTGTGCTAATATCCTCTCTTTACCATCATAATGGCACTGTCCTCCTTCAACAATCAATACACCAATATCGTCTCGTTGTTCTCATAGATTCACGATCTTTCTGAACTTAGTTCGATGGTGAACGATATATTGTATTATTAAAATATAATGATCACCCTCAAGGCTACACCACAATACGCAATGGCGAGTGGTATAGAAATAAATATTGATATCATTTGTTGAAGACAGACCGGTCACGCGGGATAAAACGGCCGAAATCTATTGACACAAGAACGCGACAAAACAAGCTAGGAGAGAGATATGTATTGAACTTACAAGTGGGTAGTGAAGAATAATAATTATCATCAAATGTATTTTTTTTTCCCAATTCCTCAAAATCAGATAGTTTATTACATATATATTGTTTTCGGTCATTCCCTCACGTAATAATCGTTCTCTAAGTACATAATCAAGAACATATATTGTCATTATATCCTCCATCTGATATCTATCTTTATCACCAACGAAAGTGTGTAGGACAACACAAGCTTTGACAATATCTACTGCAAAATCTGGCTCCAAGTTAATCAGTCAATGAAAGATCCTCCACTTATTACTGAGAATGTAAATGTTCATTCTACACACGGTCTAGCTCTAGACAAAATATAGTTAAAAACTCTATTTTTAAAAGTCAGATTTGATCCAGCGTAGAGTCGAAGTAGATGTTTGTGTAGCGCAAATGCTTCATCTCCTACTAAGACACACGGCACATTTGGGACTTTCGTTCCTGGGAGGCCTTTCTCAGCTGATAAGCCCTGTTAGTTATTTTAAATCGATGACTACAACGAAGATCTTTTAAATATTTTAGAGCTGTGATCTTTTCCATATATTCCAATATCAGTATAAATATAACGGTATTCGGAGTCTTCTACCTCCATTTATACTACTGACACATAATCTTTGTATTTATGATGCATCGAACTAAGTGGGTCTATTCGAATATGTTTTCTGTCAACTGATACTTAACGGTGCGAAATTATTTTATTTTTTAAAATTTAAAGTGATCGTTACCCACTGTTATATTGAAGGTAACGGCACGCATTCCAAGAACATGGCAGACCAGATACTATGACGACATATCGTACATATATAAAGATTTTGCCCAATATTGAGATACCAAATTTGTAGATGTGGAGCATATCTGTAAAAGTACAGCCACTTTCCAGATATCTAGAGCAACAAAATGTATTATTGAATATTTTCAGGGTTGTAGTCCCAAATGTATCAATGCCGGAGCTAGTCATTTGTGGAGTTGGGGGGAAGGAGGTTCATGCAAAAAATATATTACATTAAGAGTTAAAGGTACATCTATCTTTTGTATATATAATTAATTTAATTAACTTTCAATTATTATTAATGGAAAAAATAAGTTCCATGCCTCTATATTTAAATTCAAAGAAGTTTAATTTCCAGTGAAAATATTATTTTATGCTGATATAATCAGCCGATCCAACCTGGAAACGAATGCCAGTGCTGAGTGGAGTGACGGTCCGGCTTCATTGCTCCCCTGATTATTTCTACTTAATTTCAGAAAAAGAGGTAATGAAGAAATGGAGAAACATCCAGGACGTCTTCTTAAAATCTCGTAAAAATATATAAAGAAGTTACAAGATCGGGAGCTGGTGCTTCAAATATAAAAAGTACGTATACAACGATCAGCTCCAATTTTTAAATAAAGTATTTGAGGAACGGCAAACACATGATAGTATATCAGAAGATGTGTAAAAGTTCCAAGAAGAAACAGATGTAGAAAAAATTTAACCAACATCTGAACACGAAAATAATGAAAAAGTTGATAAATTAAATAAATAAATTGAAAGAGTTGGGATCTTGAAGGGTTAAATTAGACAAAGTAGAGCTGAAAATGATACAAGCTCAGGAAGAACGTCCACAAGATCGACATTTGCCATTCTTCAAAGAGATAATTCCATCATTGGAAAAATTAGATGATGACGACATAGTGTAATTTAAAATAGCAATACTACAATTTGATATCAAATATTAGACAGCAAAAACGAATGCGTTCGTCACGCCAGCCTTCAACTATGATGACCTATCAGCAGTTCCCATACCCAACTAGGCCAGAAGATTTTTCTAACAACTGAAAGTCACTTTTACCGCCAACAGTTGTCTGCTGTGACATCTGTCTATATCCCATCGAATGGTTCGTCCCCGTTGATGTCCGCCAATTCGTCTGCATTGGATTCTAAAGAATTCACTTAACTTTATTTTTACTGTACGTATCAAAACAATAAAATAAAAACCTAATTTTTCTTACCTAATTGTAACAGCTAACATCGGAACCAGATGGGTGCAATCTCTCATATGAGTACTCTGATGCTGAAGAGTACCTTTAAAATAATTGCGTAATTCGTCAAAAGAGGAAATTTACATTCTAATATAGTTAAACTTGTTATCATCTGCTCATAGGTCCTCAAACAACAATATAGGTTGTTCCAAACGCTTTTCTTTTCATATTGATTGGGTGTTTATTTTTTCTGATAGCGGTGTCATCGATACAAAAAACACATCACAATAATTCATTGTGGTAGTGATGCGCCTGAACTCACCCAGCCCGAGTGCGAACCAGAGTAGTGTTAAAGATCGACAAAGACCGGGTATCCAGTACCGGCTAACCGGATCCGGAAGTGTGGGAAATGGCACTTGTTTTAGTAGGTATTGTTTTCAAACAAGAGCGCCTGCGCCATTGCCTGCTGCACTCATTTAGGCAGTAAGTATCTTGATGGTTTAATGAAGTTAATTAAACACACGATATTCACCAGCAAAACAAAATATATTTTGTTTCGTGGCTTTAATATTCATGGTGTGTATTAGATTCGAGTAAATGATAATATACTTGAACCCCTTATTTCCACGCCAATGTCTCAGAGTCAGAACGGACTAGGGAACATTATTGTGTTATTGAGTTAATAGACAGAATTATGTGTGCAACATATACATATGACACTTGCTATACATAATGTCAGGAATTGGGTGACGAGTGTTATCTGGGTCAGTTGACGTATACCCTATCACCAGAACGTCTGATGAATGTCTTCGTGGTGCAATGATTATCCTCGTTCATGAGCTTAGAATTATCCTGTGATAAGTTTACTTCTCATTTCCTCACGGAGGAACGGAGGTTTATTCTTGAGTATCTTGCTTACTTGAATAAGGGGTCGTTCATAAGCCACTTAGCGCTTTAAGGGGGGGGGGGGTGGAAGCTCTAATGACTACATGCTGTTACATGGGCGGGGTGGTACATCGAAGTGCTACGCATCACAGGTCTTAAATTCAAATTTTAATGTTGTAAAACAATATTATCGTTCATGTGTTCACCTTTGATAAACATACTTATGGATAACGAATATCTGTGGCATTGAAAATTCAAATTTAGCACTTATTTTTGTTTATCAATATTTTTAATGCGCTTAGGTTTTATTGTCTGCCCGAGACTACTTCAGGCACATTCGAAAACAGATATTTTCATGCGGATGACAGTGACATATTTCTACTCGCCGCACTAGTTTAGATTTGTCCAATCTACTGACCTCCTCACTTGATTTTAGTTGGATAACATCTGCCCTAATTTATACGTATATTTGAGTTTGAGTGTAATCTAGATTCCTACTGCACATTCTTTTTAAATAGGCCGTGAATAATCGCTTGTGTTTGTACAAAAACAAAAATAATTTCTTCAAAAAGAGGAGACTTCTTCATTGCTTGCGTATAAAAAGCGATATCCAGAAGAATAACCCGTGGAAGAGTCTCAAAAAATATGTTGTGGTGAAATGGAAAGAAGCAAAAGTACAGAATTTATCTCAAGGAAAGTTTGAGGAGTCCATCAATAGTGTTATTTCTTCGTACCAGCAGCATGTTATAAAAAGTAAAGCTTCAAATATCATAAATTATTTTCAAAAGGTAGGTGTATTTAAGCCTATACCTTTTCCCTGCTGATAAATATAATGTGTACGTATAAAAATGCAACTATTATACATTCGCTACGGTGGCCGCATTGTCTAAATTGTCATTATCTCAATAGATTAGACGGCCGGTGTTGGGGAGATGGGGTTCGAATACCATTCAGTTCTACAGAGGGTTGCTTTTCCTTAATGGTTTTTCACTCACTCTCTATGCAAATGCTGGTGAATTTTCTTTAAAATACTACCTTTTAGTGCATATTTTTTATTGTGATATAGTCAAATTGTAGTTATTCTAATTATTTTTTGTTATGTTCATCTAATGGAATAGAAATTAGGAAGGTAGAATCTTAGAGGTAATTTACCCTCATAAAAGTGGAGAGAGATTATAACAGCATTTAGAAAAAGCCACCCTGAGTATACCTGACAGGTATTCGAACCCCGATCTCTGATTCATTGGCCATCTAGTCTTTTTCTATAGTGAAGCCAGGATCTAGGATCGATGTTGGAAAGAAACACGAGTCTAGGTATTGATAAATTAACTAAAGTAGAGTTGTATATTAATCCAAAATATAATTTTTAAAAGTTGTTTGCCTGCAATTGTTTGGATAGCTCTCTATTTGATGATAATTCGACTATCAAAAAAAGTGCACAATGTTAAGAAAGATTTCTTCGCCACTTCATAAAAGGGCCATCCAAGTCAGCGCATAGTGGCGCGCCTGGCTCTTACCCAGATCGCTAACCTGACATCCATAACATAAATATAGCACAGGTTTCCCCTCATGAACCTGAGGAATTTGAATTCAACGTCTTTATGTCTGTATAAATAATAATACTCTCTGAAATAATTTATGTTCAGGATTTGAAATGTCCTTTAGTATCACAAAACTTCCCTATGAAATAAGGACATTCATTCTTGGTGAGAAAAGTTACGTAACATGAGGGGGGGGGGGGCTAGGCTAAATGTCTAAAAAGGTAAGAAAAAAGCGTTACGTGGTTTATAGACGACCCTTAATCATTGTTTAACCTTTGGCAAAAAAAATGCCCTTGTGTTTAATAATTAGGGGGCTAATTTTTTCCTAAATTACTTTTTTATTTCTATGTTTTGAAACGTAGGCTTTTGATGTTTATTTCAGACGATTGAGAAGATAATATGATAATTTTATAGTGTCTATGAATGCCTATTTTGTTAGTTAGTGCCTATTGTACAAAAGGGGGAGCTGAATTGTATTCCCACGGAAGTCTTTCTTTCGATACTTAACACACAAACAACTCAAATGAAAATTCTGAATTGTATCACCGTGAATAATTTGAATTATATCTGCAAAATCCTGAATTTTATCTCTTTGGAAAAGGGCCAGTTTCATAGTCAAATTTAGTATGCCTCAAGTGCGGCGCTACACTAAGAACAAGACGACACCTACCTTAAACTCGAATGGAATGAGCCGTTCTCGCATAGGAAACTGGCCCATTCCATTCTGGTTTAGGTAGGTGTCGTCTTGTATTTAGTGTGGCCCGCACTCGAGGCGTACTAAATTTGACTATGAAACTGGCCCAAAGTCTCTATTCCGATATTTCTCAACTAAGCAGCCCTAAGGAAAATACTAAATTATATCTCCAAATGGTGGATTTTAAGTTTTAATTCTTATGCTTATTCTGACTAAGTAAATAGGAAACGACAAATATGTACTTTAATCACTCATAAGACTGATAGAAGGCAGCAGAAGTGACACACTCCGATTTATTATTAGTACAGCACATGACTAACAGAGGGAAGCATAGGGTAAAATTAGTCAAATCATTTAGAATGAAACACATTATGGATGGTTTTTATTTTCTTCTATGTTTGAAAAGTAAAAAGTATACCGTATTGTAAGATGTATTTTAGGGGAGATTTAAAAATGGAGACCCGCCTCGGTGGCGTAGCTAGCTAACGCGCTAGTCGTGTTGAGCTCGACTGACAAGGACTGGGAGATCAAGGTTCGAATCTCGGTCGGGTGAACTGAGGGTGTTTTTTCCTAAATGGTTTGCCACTCCACGCAAATGCGGGTTCACTTCCCCTAAATTCAACCTTCCCACTTCCTAATCCATTAGCGTAATCAGTAATTATGCGTATAACCCGAACGGGTAGTAAGACGCAGTACTAAATAAATAAATAAATAAAATAAAAATGGAGTGTGGAGAATTGGTGTTTTTAGAGGCGTCTATAAATATAAAATTTTCAAAAACTATTTACAAGGATAGTATAACTCTAATAGAGGACACTGAGTAAAAGGGGTGGAGGGGTATATTAATAGCTATCACACTTTTAGATGATACATAAAATTAAAATTTGCCACGAATATAGTGGGATTACTCCAAATACCTACATAATTCTTAAATATTCGAAATTTTTAATTTGGGGGTTGATGAAATTAGTGGAGTTAGGGTAGTTTAAATATCTACATAACTTATATAAAAAAAAACTACTTCTTAGTGTGGTAGACAATTTAAATATGTCAATAAGTACTAAGGACGAGCCTACATATAATTGTGTGGTTCCAAACAAAACCTTTAAAGATAAATATTTGTTATTAATTCAATATTTTAGTTTTACATTTATTTGAGTAATATAATTATAGCATATTTTATCATTTTTATGGAACTTTCCAACCACGTTAAAAACAGTTATTTAATCTTTAAAATGTTTCCATTTCAATGCATTTTAAGTGGGATAGCAAAAAATATTCATGGATTTATTTATTTTATTTTGGAAACTAAGATAAATCTGTGTTAATAACTTTACTTACTCTTACTTTGATTTTCAAATCAATCATTGGTGGACACGTGGATACAATGGCAGGTTCATCTAGTCTAGGGTATCGTGGGAGGTTTCTTACTCTCCCTCCAGGTCTATGCGGGTACCTTTATTACAATATCCTCCCAACTCCTTTAGCGTAATTAAAAATGAGATGATAGAAAACGCTTATAAATACTATGTATTATATTTATATATTATAATTGGCTAGTTTAATTATTGTACGATAATAGCGTTCACATATAATTAATTAGTATTAAAACTTTGGTGATATATCTAACAACGATACGCACTTTGTTGAAATTGCAACCAAAGCTGATTCCAAACAATGAAAGCTGGATGAAGTCTACCATGAAATGTCGGAGAACGGATAATATGGCAACTCTGTTGCTCTCCTTGGTAGAGTTGTTGTGATGTTTGAGGAAACCGTCCTTTCCAAGAATTAGAGATTAGAATCTAGTAGAAAGAATTATTATTATTATTATTATTAGCACCGCGTCTTACTACCCGTTCGGGTTATACGCACTTACGCTAATGTGTAATGGTAGGGTGATTGTGAGATGAAATGGAGGACCTACAGTTTAACGTGGAATCCGAACCACGGTGGAGGCCTGGCATTCCCCACATTCACAAGATGTCTTGTCAGAGGTGAAGGAAGGGTTTGGTAATCAGATAAATCTGTGCCGGGACCGAGGATTGAACCCCGGCCGCCAGCATAGAAGTCTGACACCAGGTCACCTAACAGAAAGAAGAAAGATAAAGTACAATTAATACAGATGGTTCGGAAACTCATCGCCCAAACAGCACAAATAGCTTGTTTGAACCAAAAGTAATACAAAATCCCTACACTCTTACATCTGGAAAATTGCGCTAATACCATTTAGATGGCCTGGCGTGTTGTTTACTATTAACTGCGGTATGTTCTGCTGCCGTGCTCCAAGATGTAGAGGTGTGCAGTGCCGCACGCCTAACTCCTATGCAACTTGTTGTACACGCATGCTTGAACGTCTTTGCTCTCCGGGCGCTGTTTTTTTGAACACATTTTAATGGTATTAGCATAGTTTTCTGAATGTAAGTGTATAGGTATTTTGTATTACCTTCGGTTCAAGCAAACAATATGCTCAGTCTGGACTATGAGTTTCCAATTATTCTGTATAGAAGTTTTGGACTTTGAGGGGAAGCATACCTATTTTAACAAAATAGATACAGTATTTAAAATACTCGCATCATAATCATAATTAGTTTGTCAACTTTGCAATTGTTTTTCTGTAGCTCTCCTCTTTCTCCTATTCTGGAACAAACATTCTACATATCTGTGGCTTACTTTGCAAACACCATTCACTATATGATTTGTGTATAATAACTAGGTCTGTCCAACTGCTTCACTTCAGTGTATATAGCCTATCAAGTTAACTCTCCTTTTATATATACTCGCATACACACAAACATTGACAGAATTCCCGTAAAATTTTATGAAATTTGTGACATTAAGGCGTTACACAGGTTGCTGTTGTACCGTTGTATATACAAAAATATTTATTTGAGACTACTATTAAGGTAGTAAAAGCATACAATGACTACCTGAAAAATTGAAGGATTTGAGACATCTTAGACAAACAAGATTTATACTCATCGTATTATTCATCAAGTAGGCAAATAATTTGGTCGATTTTTCTTATAACATAATATAACATAACAGATGGGAAATTATAAAATATAGCTTGACATATTTGTAGGCCTGTTAATCGAATTATTTACCTACTCGATGAATAATGTAAACGTTGATTTAGAAAATGGTGGAGCTAGATTTTTATCTTCCAGAGTTTCTGGGACAAATGGAGTCACAAAAAGAATTTTCTTTATAATAAATAATTAATTTATGGACCGCAGAAAAACACAACTTTGCGTTGAACCATCTCTGGCAATGATTATAGCAATATACAGTTTAGTGCACTCTTGAGGAGAGTTCAGAAACGAAATTAAAAGCAATGAGGATTTTTGAAAAAAAGAAAAGAAAAAAAACTCTTTATAAAAATATTATTAGAATACGAATAGTATTTTTGTATTTTTTTTTTAGTGCCTAGAATATGAATTATTCATACTTGCATTTATATATACTGAATAAATATGATTTTTTAGTAGGATATCGTTTTCATAGGTTCTTTCTCGCGTATATGATTACTTATTGTGAATATTTAATTTGAAAATTTTAATACACAGTAAAAACATGTTTGAATGTATGATGATCATGTAAATTACTATGTTTTTAATTTTTATCCCAGATTGGTGTGATTAGTCACCCTACACTAATGCCAGTGAATTGGTAGCATATAATTTTACACGTATCTCTATTCTCATTAATTGTTGTTGCATTTGTTTTTTATGTGTTTTTTGGTACCACTATAAAATATCACACAAAACACTCCTTTCGAATTAAATATCGTTTATATTTGTCTTCAGACATTCCATAGTATTTATTATTACGTTTAACCATCGCCTTGCGATATTAATTTTTTTTGGTGTGCTTAGTGTTAGCTTGTTACATTAAAACTTATGCTCCAAGTGCAGAGCTAGCAACTATCTTCTACTACTATTTAGCTTTATCTTTATCCTATCTTATTAACTACGTTATGGATCAGGGATCACATGGGCTAGGCCACACCAACATTTTTACAACATTTAAAAAAATTAAACATTATTTTCTTTCTTTCTTTTTATTCCATAATATATTTTAAAAAAAACATATGAAAAAAGTGGAACACTATTCGCTACACGCAGTGAATTATTAGTGGATTTGTTATGCAGTATTAAAAGTCAAAATTATTTATTCCTCGCTCCAAACATCATGTGGGGACTGTACCAGTGTTCTAGTGATTGAATACAGAAGCTAGGCAGGGCTAGGGCCCCAAATTTTGAAACGTGCGGGTAGCGAGTTGCTAGCGCATTTATCTCATCTCACACATAATCTCAAAAACCCCTAATTTTGAAACGTATCCACTGCAAAAACTGACGTCACACGGTCAAATATAGAGCGGATTCTACTCGCCAGCCTCACACCGTGAGAGACAGGGCGGTTCTGTCGAATAGAGCATAATAAAACAAAATGGATGCCATCCCCTCTTCGTTTGCAAACTTCTAAGAGTAATTTTGTTGAAATAAACCTACCATTGTACAACATAGGCTTACATAAGAAAAAAGTATGATTGCTTTGTAAATTTTATTCAATCCTTCAATAAAAATATTTGTTTGGGTGAAATTATAATCATATATCTTAATTTTTTGAATAGTGTATAACCGTCAACTTGGCTTGCATCCTCCTAATCTAGAAATAGCGTGCTGAAATACTACAAACTCCAATTTTTTTTAAATTTAGCTGACTGAAAAAATTAGCCTTTCATTTTAAATTATTGTATTAATAAGCATATTATTTGTTTTAAATATTTTGTATGTACGTATACTAGGTATTGAGCCTAGGTAGACTGCCATAATATTATTTTTTTAAATAAATTAACAACGTAATAAATTAAAAACTGTATATTAATTTTTAATGTTTGTGATAATTAAAAAATTAAAAAATAATGGGTTTTAATAAAATGTACACAATTAAAAATAAGTCTAAGCATGCTAATTAGCACTATCCGCATAGTAAAAACCTTTGGGGGATATTTATATTTTAAAAATGGTTGTGAAAATAAAATAATATTTTACTGGATTCAGACTATTAACAAGTGATTTTTTATTTCGACAAAAAAAAAATTAAAATATCAAAATAGAGCTGGGATCGATCTCGTGAACTTCCACGCTTCAGACAAGAATGTTACTAAGTGAGATAAAGTGGAAATTAAATGAATAAATGTTTAACATCTTCTTATATAACCTGATAACATACCTCTGATAACCTCTGACAAGACATCTTGTGAATGTGTGGAATGCCAGGCCTCCACCATGGTTCGGATTCCACGTTAAACTGTAGGTCCTTCATTTCATCTCACAATCACCCTACCATCACACATTAGCGTAAGTGCGTATAACCCGAACGGGTAGTAAGACGTGGTGCTAATAATAATAATAATAATAATAATAACTAGAAGACGGTTTCCAAATAAAACTAAACAAATTGTTTGACATGATGCACTCAATACAATAATAGTGTTTACTTTCAGTTACGTATCTGGTTTAATGGCGTGTTGTGACATCGCATCTCTTCAATCCTTTGGCACGTCATGGTTTTACAATGTTGTTAGATTGAAAACTCAGTCGCAAGTGAAACAACACTACAACGACTCGCACGACAGTAGAAACCTTTCAAATTTAGCTCTGTTTTGGTACAGCCTGCGATTTGCGAGTTTGCTTGATAGCGAGTATTTTCGCAAGTTTCAGAATTAGGGGTCCCGATAAAAGTGGTATATAGATTGTTTTTTGTGTTTATGTGTCTGTGTTTTAGTATGTGATTAGATCCAACAAGTAAGATGAAGCATTACAATGGTTTATTAAAATGGATAAAGTTAATTCTTCACCAAAAACATCATTTATTCATAAAACTGCAAGAAAAACAGGAAAATAAACGGTTAGGAGCACATCATCCTAATGATTTTACATTTATGCAGGTGGATGGAAAGAAAAAAATAACTTTTTCTAATGCTTTGTTTGATAAACAATTGCGTATAACCCGAACGGGCAGTAAGACGCGGTGCTAATAATAATGATAAACAATTGTGGTTAACTGTTAGTGAAGAAAAACAGAGCTTATTATGTTTGTATTGTTTATTATTTGGTGGTGAGGGGTTGTGTACAGCGGTAAGCTGTAAGAATCTTAAACATTTAAGTAAATCACTAAAAAAACATGAGAAATATGGAAATCATTTTGAAAATTTTAAAACATTCGGAATAGTAAATATTGCATTTTATAGATTCTACGGTAAAAATTTCTGTCTAAAAACCCAATGAACAGGTGTAAAAGAATAGGCATATATTAGGAAGATTAATTGAATGTTTAAAATACTGTGGTACTAATGAACGGTTAATAAGAGACAGAACCGCCCATCATTTGTACATGTAATATCATCACTTGGTAAGTTTAATGTTACAGTTACATAAACCTGTACACTTTTATTCTTTCTGTTTGTAAATTTGTTTATTGATTTTGTAATCCTAGTGATTTTTAAAAACAAAGAAAACGTAAATGAATTTAATTTAATAATAATATTTAGTACCGCGTCTTACTACCCGTTCGGGTTATACACTTTAAGTACTAATTACTCTAATGGATTAGGAATTAGGAAGGTTGAATTAGAGGAAGTGAACCCACATTTGCGTGGAGGGAGAGTGGAAAACCATTTAGGATAAACCAACCCCAGTTCACCCAACCGAGATTCGAACCTCGATCTCCACGTCCTCAGTAGTCGAGCTCAACACGACAAGCGCGTTAGCCAACTACGCCACCGAGGTGAGTTAATTTAATATAATATGTTAACATATGGTGGTCCACTGCTATGGATATGGTTTATTACAGAGCAAACTTAAAAAAAAACAATATTTTAAAATAATTTTTTTCCATACTGATCCAATTTTTTCCATTAGTAAGTGGATAAGGAGGAAAACAGCGCTTCGATACGATTGTTGGTTCGAGCGTAGTCGTGTACTTCTCTAATATCTCAATTAGCGCCCCTCCAGACCAAACACTCAGCAGCGCTTTTTTCTGTGGCTGTGTGTGAAACCCTCAATTTTTATCTAGTATATATTTGCAAACAAAAACGCTGCTAAATCTAGAGCTGGCCTTCGTAGAGCAGTATTGCTTATAACACTCGAACAGTAATTATTGCTCACTTATTATATAGTTCTATACTTCTAGTTCTTTGAGATAAAAGAGAAACAAATAGCTTTATATCAAAACTTTAAGGCATAATGAGGCCAGATCATGATGGTTTTACACCCACTGTGATTATACACTGATGACTTATGCAAAGATTTTGACATCGTAGATCACGAAATACTTAAAAGAAAAATTGTTTTATGAGAATAAGAGAATTGTCGTCACACAAGCTCCAAATAAATTATCTCACGAATTGATATCAACTTGTAAAAATAAATAACTACAAGTGTGACCTTAGACTTGTTTAGGAAGAAGTTACACAATACAATTGTCCTCGGCCCTCTAGTGTTCCTTATACTTGATAACGATGTATGCCAACTATCATTTATATGTATTCATTATGTGTGACTCATGTGAAAACATAACACTGGTTGCCCCATGCTTCCCTCTGTTAGGTTGGGGGTTTAGGGTTGAACCCCCACCCTCCAGGCCTCGCTGCTCACCTACTCACGCGCACCTCGCAGAACGGTGTTTTTAGTTTGTTTAAGTTGACACTTCCTCTCAGAAAATATCTACAAGTTGTAAGCATAGACCTCAGCTTAGCAGTTCAGTCGGCAATTAATGAGAAAATCTCTCTTGAGAAAATGAGAGAGGAAGCTGAAGTAAAGTTTTCTGCCTTGTACCAAACTGTTGAAGGTATCTGCAGTGAACTAAGTGTTCCTGTTACAAAACCTCGAACTGTCGGTCGCCAGAGTAACAAAACAAATGTTCCCACTCAGAGCCCAGAAGATTACTTTAGAATAGCGATTTTCATACCATCCTTGGATGAATTTATAACTTCTCTTGTCACTCACAAAGACACATTGGAACTATTTCAATCACTTGTTTATCAGAGTGAACCAAATGAAGGGGTGATGTCCAAGGTAGTAAAAGATGTCTAGAAATTAGCTCAATTCTACGATCTTTCAAGTCCAACAATATCGAAGGCGAACTGACACTGTGGCACCAGTTCATGAAGTCATCCGATAAAAAGCCCAGAAATGCAATTGAAGCCCTTTCTATGTGTAATGTGAATCTATTTCCTGTCATACACGAACTTCTCATAATAATGGCCTACACTTCCCGTAACAATGTGCACAAAATAACGCTCCTTCTCGTGCCTAAAACTGTTGAGATCATATTTGAGGAACTTTACAAGTGAAGACAGACTTAATGGGCTTCATGTAAATACATCCAGAGGTGTCAGATACGGAGGATGAAGTTCTCAATGAACTTTATATGAAGCCAAGCAAAATTAACATAAGTTATTATTATTAGCACCGGGTCTTACTACCCGTTCGGGTTATACGCACTTACGCTAATGTGTAATGGTAGGGTAATTGTGAGATGAAATGGAGGACCTACAGTTT
>CABEEJ010000859.1:165873-207448 GCA_901482245.1 Timema douglasi | reverse complement strand
CTCCGCCCTAGCATTCTGATATACTACACAATCATACCCCCACCACCGCGGGAACAACACCCGCGCACCTCCCCGCGTCTACAAGCTATCACCCCCCACCACCGATTACCCCTTTGCGCCCTGAAACTCCGACTTCTTCTCTACTGATAGAATCTATAAGTTTGCCAAATTTCAAGTTTATAGCTCATCTATAAGTGGGTAAACATTAATGCCAGTGAGTGAGTTAGCCAAGTGGCTTTAGAGTAGAATAATTTTGTAACAGAAAAATAAAATAATAACTACTTTATATTTTAAAGGAAAAAATTCATATAATTAATTGAAGATAAAAGGCAATGCTAGGGGGGGACACGATTATAATTATAGTATAGTTTCCCTATATACAAATATTATTTAGTTACGGTTGATTTCCGTAACTATTCCATATTATTGTACTATTTGTATTATTAAATTACAAACCAGTCATCAGTGGCTCTGATATATTATCAATCATAGCCCTTAGTAGCTAATAATATTCACACGTCCATCACAGACTCTGTCTTTAAATATAATGGATGAATAACTCTGAGCATGGGATTATTCCTATGTAACTTTGGCTTATAATAAATGTATCTCGTTCAATTACAGTGTGAAGGCCTCCATTTTAAAATGTATTTGGATTGTTAATATTTGTTTAAGGATGTATCAAATTAATAGTGGAATATAAAAAAACACTAGCTTAAATGTTTATATGCACAAGTAAGCCCCCCAGTTTGAATGGTACATTAATTTACAAGGAGATGTGGGTCAATGCCCCTTCACTCCCCTCCCCCATCTTTCCACGCCTGTGACCTATACATTAATTTAACCTCAAACATAGAGGATAAATGGGTATTGTCATTAAGCCTTAAACAATGATTATTCAAACGAGTGTGAGGAAAAAAATATGCAGAGAAAATATCTACTTCCTGTACTTCCTAGACTTGAAGCAATGATGTTCCCATTATTAATAATGCAACCTCAATCTAGTCCTTATATCATGGACAAAGAAATAGGAGGGGGATAGCTTAGTCCATCGTCACGCTGATGACGCATTTCCTGGATACTATCCTAAAGAAAAGATGGACATCCAACTCCATGTGAACGAAAATAAAATACTAGGATCTCAGCTGAAAGCAGTCACTTCTAGTAGCTTGCTTTTACTGCACTAGTAAATCAGATTATTTATGTAATCTCCTATGACCTGGCGGTTATTTTAAGAACGATTTTATTACCTCTAGTACAACACTAAAAAAATCGAAAGCTTAATCTTTTAAGTTTAAATAATTTAAACTTAAAAGATTAAGCTTTTGATTTTTTTAGTGTTTTTTTTAGTGTATTTTAGTTTAACTAATTTTATGATCCAAATTTACAAGTTAAGTTTTTAAAGTAAACGCAATAACTATGGTGGGTATTTTCGATACTTGATTTTAACATGAATAATATAATAATGATCAAATAAATATATAATATTATTAACTGTAATGGCATTAGAATAACATCAATCTCAAAATATTTAATAAATATAATAAAAGTCACTACTAGTTATGTAATTATGGTAACACTATTATTATCATACTAAAAAAAATATGCTACTAAAGTTAATAACATATGTAAAATAAAATAAGGAATTATAGAACTTGTTGATAAGCACGATTAACAAATATAGAAGTTTTATTCATTATTTATATGAATTTCCGGCTAACTACAATTCAAAAATATTATGTATTACTTTATATTTAATAGAATTTAAATAGTGAGCTATGGGACAAAGAGAAGCAAAAATTTTAAAGGTTTCTAATATATATATTCCATTTTATGCTTGGACACTCATTTTTAAAGTGAACATGTGGTTGTAGCGCTAATGTCGTTTTGTACTACTAGCCTTATAACGGGAAGATAGTGGTTTAATTTCCTGCTATTTACCCTAAGATCAGTTAAATGTTTTTATAGCTATATTAGCATTTTTTTTTTGCCAAAATTATTTAAATATTACTCATATAAATACTTAAAGTTTAATTTTCTCACATGATTATATCATCAGTTTTCAAATATCTGTCATGAGCACAGTGGCATTAAATGATAAACTTTTTAAACGAAGAGAAAATGTCATTAAATTCCAGGACACCCCTGGCAGATATTCAAGAACTGTTGATATCACCGAGTGAAGAAAATTGATATTTTTCCAGGGGGAATAATATTATTTAAACTGTGTTTATTAAATAAATAGTCTAATATAAAGACTGCAAAATCATTGACTTTTCTTCATGTCATTTCTACTACCATATTAAGAGAGGAAAAATTAAACATATACTTAAAAGTGAAAACTATTAATTAGTAATTAGATAAAGTATGTTCTATTTTCCGGGAAATAATGTTACAATGGGATTAAATAAGCATAAATATTCTGCAGCAAAGAATTACACGAGGTTGATGTGAATGCCTGCGTGGATCTTTTTGTCACGTACCTACGTCTGCTCATTGCCAGGTTGTAACGTTTAAAGAGCTAGCCTGATATATTAATGTTTGTACGCCACCATTAGGGTGACATTTGATATAACGATTTAATTAGGTCCAATTTTGCTATCCTGTATTATAGTAATTAAAAAAGGGATGCCGTCTTATTTTAGAAATTAAAAAATCCTGTGTTTTATAGTGTGTTTTTTATTTCAAGTAGATAAACAGTTTTTTAAATCAGATAGCCGAAGATATAAATTATGCATTCGAGTGAGGATAACACCATTTATATATCATATTCTGAAAATTGTAAAATTACACCTGGAAACGGGAATGGAACCCGGGACCTTCGGCTTAGTGCGCCAATGCTCTACCACTGAGCTATCCAGGATTCATCCCATGCCCATAGTAATTCTCTTAAACTATGAGTGAAGAATGAAGAATGACCATGGGTATATTGGCCACACAATTTATTATATATTTCTTTCTTTGCAGGATGCCACAGCCATTGTCTTAAATGGACAAGAAAGGAAATTATTGGATTTTAAATATGTTCTTTAATTTTTTTAAGAGCATCTTTAGTATACTTAAAGATATAAACACCCAGTTTTATGTGCTTTTGTCTTGTTTTAGAGAGAATGAATACCCTTTTTTTAAATAAATTTTTTGGGGTGCTTAGGGCATCAACTTCCGGGCTCTGCTGATCACCAATACAGACTAATGGTGACTATAAAATAAATGATCATTCCAAAGAATACCAAGTGCTATAAGTACTTTTCTAGCTCAACAACAAAAAAAAACTTTTTGTGTCCACAAGAAAAATTAAAACACTTAAATAAAAAAAATTATAATGGTTGTCATACTTTTATAAAATTGCGAGTTAGCTGGATATTTTTCTTTATTTTGTTTAATTTGTGAATTAGTTCTTTATAACTTAAAGGACTTAAATGATTAATGTGACCAATTAAAAATGTTATAATACATGCAAAAAATAAATAAAACGTGATGTTAAGGGCCCTTAAAATTACTAAAAAGGTCCTTTCAAAGCTGGATCTCCCTCAGAAAAAATGTTGGGTGTGTTTCCTTTAAATTCTACCTTCTTCATCTTTACTGCATTAATTGTGTCGTTGCGTGGAAAGCCGGTATGTGTAGTAAGAAAGAAAGCAAGCTTGGAATAAACAGCATCATATGGCAACATAGCTTTAGATGCGTGCGTCGAGTTCACTAAATATGAAAGTTGATAATACAGTATATCACATCTAGGGTGTGTGACACACTGTTAGCTGGTGTTTTCCCGACAAACATGTGTGGCGTTTGTATATATATACGTTCATTTGTGATTAATCACCTCGTACCCCTTCTAGTCTCGGTTGACTTATAAACCATTAGCACGGCATCCGTGTCCCACAATGCTGCCAACATTATCTACAAACATTCACAATAAGATAATATTTGAAAAATAAAAAAATAAAGTGCTTTGATACATTTTTAAATAGCTCAGGCCTATTTTTTGTTTATTTTCATTAAATAAAGTGTCTAGAATTAGAAATGAATTTATCTAAAATAATATATACTATTTTACTCTAGATATCAAATTTCAGGAAAAACCTAATATTAAATTGAATACTTGCTCGATTTTAAATATTAATAATTTTATGTGATTATTTATTTATTTACTATAACTCTATGGCATTAGGAACTTGGAAACTCCTGACACTCTCAAAAGTACAAAACCATTTTGATATATTTCTATCCTAGCTGCCTAATTACAACCTATCCCTATCTTGAGCTAGTTATATCCAGCCCACCTCATAACAACCTATCCTTATCTTGAGCTAATTTATATCCAGCCCACCTCATTACAACATATTCCTATCTTGAGCTAGTTCTATCCAGTCCACCTCATAACAGACTATCCCTATATTGAGCTAGTTATATCCAGCCTACCTCATTACAACATATTCCTATCTTGAGCCAGTTCTATCCAGTCCACCTCATAACAGACTATCCCTATCTTGAGCTAGTTATATCCAGCCCACCTCATTACAACATATTCCTATCTTGAGCTAGTTCTATCCAGTCCACCTCATAACAGACTATCCCTATCTTGAGCTAGTTCTATTCAGTACACCTCATTAAACCCCATCACCATCATGTAATAGAGAAAGTTTATAGGTTTATATTTGAAAGAACTACTTATTAAAATGCTTACGTTCAAAGTAATCAACACTTTAGTCCAGTTTTATTGAGTCTTCCAACTGGATTGAACCCTAGAATGTCTGAAAAATTATAACTAATCAAATGAGGCCTTACTCTTTTTATGCATGATAATACAAGTTGATTCGAAAAGTTCAAGTTTTTTTTATGGCACCTCGTTTTACTACCCCCTCAGGTTATACTCCTATGTACTAATTAGGCAAAAGGTTTTAATTATTTATGAAGGTTATATATAAAGAAAGTGTAGCCTCATTTGCATGGAGGATGATTGTAAAAATATTTTGGTAAAACCAACCACTGTACACGCGACCAGGATTAGGACATTAATCTCCTCCTCATCGGCAGTCTAGCTCAATGCGAGATTAGGACATCAATCTCTTCGTCATCGGCAGTCTAGCTCAAAGATTAGGACATCAATCTCATCATCAGCAGTCTATATCAATGCGAGATTAGAACATCAATCTCTTCGTCATCGGCAGTCTAGCTCAAAGATTAGGACATCAATCTCCTCTTCATCAGCCGTCTAGCTCAATGCGAGACCAGAACACCAATCTCTTCGTCATCGGCAGTTTAGCTCAAAGATTAGGACATCAATCTCCTCATCATCAGCAGTCTAGCTCAATGCGAGACTATAACATCAATCTCTTCGTCATCGGCAGTCTAGCTCAAAGATTAGGACATCAATCTCCTCATCATCAGTAGTCTAGCTCAATGCGAGATTAGCGCTTTAGACCATACATCAACCTAAGCGAGTTTGCACGTAAATCACCCAATGCTGTTTTTTTTAAATTTAGTTTGGATTAGAGTAATCCAGCGTTAGTAATCTCCTTAATTCCGTCAATGGCCACCCAAAGCGCTTATATTCGCATCCTCTTTACCATTAGAGAATTCAATCAATGGATGTAGCTTTTTATGAACAACATTGAGTGTTGCTTCATTGAAAACATAATACACTTACATTTACCTGTATCTTAATAAACAGTATTGTTGATCTGTCGAACAGAAAATAACAAACAAAACAATTGTAAATATAAATTACTCATTGTATATTGAGAGCCTAGTTCTATCAATGACATGCGTAAAATAAAATTAAAAAAAAGTAGAACCCCTTTAAAAACTTGTTGATTTAGTTTTCAAAAAATAAATAAATTTCAAATTACAATAAAAGCATAGGCCTTATCTAAAGAAATAATAAAAAACATGAATAATAACTATTAAATAAATTAAAAATACACATTGGTAACTTTTTTTACAGAAGATTGAAAATAAACTCAATTGTTTATTTGTTCAACTTATTGCTCTTTTTACATAGGAACGAGTACTACATTATTAAACAATTCTATTGATGCTTCATTTATACAATCATACCATAAATATATCTAAAAGACGATAATACAATATTAACGTTCATTTGAAGAACAACATTTGAAATATTGGTACGGGTAATGAATATGTAGATGTATGAATTGTACGGAATTCTAATTTTAAAGACAAAAATGTAAGAGTATAAACGGGTTTGGATGAAATTCAATAAGCCTTTGTTTCTTATTTAAAGTTAACAGTAATTATTAGATATTATTTAATCTTTTCTACACTGAAAATGTTACATCTTACAATCATTTATAGTTTTATTCTAAAGGTCCCAATAATTAATTATGGTTTAAAATAAGTGGTTTTTAAATATGTATGTGGTTGTAAATATCGTTCGTGTATTATAGTTTAATATTTCTTAGATCAGCTACTAGAGTTACTTCGTGTCAAGACGTAGAAATATAATTTGTCTAGGGGGATGGGGGAGTCCAATAGACAAATCTACTATACCTTTGGCGTATAAGAGCTTTTAAACGTATATATCGATCCCCTATGGAGGTCCAATTTCAAGGGTATCTGAACCCTCCTGTCCCACCCTTTATATGCATTTGCTATTTATTATGTAAACCACTGTTTATATATATCAAATCTTAACAAAAATATTAAAGCCATTTTTTTTAATATCTTTAATTTAAGAAATAGTCAAATGTGAATTATATCAAAATCAATTTTCTCTGAGAAATTGGTAAAAAGTCCTTTTCATCAATAAAAAAACCTCTTGAGATATACATTTTAAACCAAATTGCTAAGAAGATTGTTGAGAAACATTTAATTCTCAAAAACAAAATTGTCAATAAGCGAATAAGCAAATTTTCTTCCAAAAATTCGTATTATTTAGAATGTCTAATACACCCCAGATATCAATTTTAAACAAAATTCTTATAGCCTTTTTCAAAAAAGCTCAAATTTCTCAAAAATAGTAAGCAATTAACAAAGCTTATTTTAAATAATAGAACCAAGTTTAAAAAAAACTATTGGGGGTAATACCATAGAATACCTAAATATAAAGTTTGAACTAGTTCAATTAAACCATTTCATTTTTGAAACTAAGTACAGTTAGACAAACTGAGTGACAAAAAGAATTTTCAGGGACCCTATTTTGGTTTCGGAGGAAAACTAAATGTCAATATGGATCATAATATCGATGTCAAATTTTTTCACGATTACAATTATTTATACAATAAAATAAAAATGGATATTAAATAGAATAAAGCGTTTTGTAAACAAACTTATATAATTATAATATTGTTATCTTTAAGCTTACACATAAGTTAATATATAATATTGTTAATATATTAGTCATTGACATCATTATTACTATTAGGGTCTTTAAGTCTGGATTACTGATGATGGGGACTTGACAGTTTTTTCAACCCCAGCCGAGTGTAGAGATGGCAGTTTATCACAAATGGCTTCCCACTATCCCCCCACGAAAATACGGGTATATTAATTCCTCTCATTCTATCTCTATCTCTATCATTCTTACAACAATAGCGTAATCTTATTTTCTTATAACTACACCACAATAGGTAGTGAAACGCGTTTAAGTAAAAATATAAAATACATCTTACCTCTTTTAATGTCTCATTTATATATATTCTGCTGGTGCCTCTTTTATTAATCAGTTGTTAATATTGAAATATATATTTTCTGCTGGTACTTATTTTATTAACCAGGTGCTGATATTGAAATATTATTGTCGAAAAGTCCACTGGAACGGAGATATATGCAAAAAACTTTTTCTTTGCAGTTTCTAATGTGATTTTTTTTAAGGTTCTGGCAAAACCAAATGTGACCTCGAAAACATCACTTCAAGACCTATTCATCCCACCAATTACCAAAAATCTCTCCAAGGCCATTGTTTTGAACACCTATTCCCTGGACTACATTAATGTAGAGAAATAAAGGCATTAGAAATGTTGGACAGAGTGAAACTTGAAGGTGTATCTTGAAGGCAAATATTAAAATATTAACTAGTATTTAGTTGATGACATAAACAATTAAATCTGTAGTAAAAGTAAAAAACTACTAAAACAATAAATATCAAGAAAGGTCTAAGGAATTACAGGGGGATCCAACCAAATCCAGAGGGGCTCTGGACTCCCAGGCTCCCTCATTTTACGCTCTTGATTCGAATAATACAACTAACGTGATGATAATAGTTTTCACTTTAAATAAATATAACTTAACTTCTAATAAATTTCTCTTCGTTGTTAATCTGAGCAAAAGAAAGAATCATAGCAGATTTATGAGCTTGATTATAACGTATTATTTGTTTAAGATAATTTAAATAATATATAGTACCCTAATGTGAAGTTTTTTATTTTATAGATATAAACTCTCTACTGTAAATATAAAGGTATCATCATATAATTGTAAGCTATACAGTAGATCAACTATAGCGTCAGAACTAAAATATCTAGAAATCTAACACATTACATAGATACTTGGGGAAATCACATACCCTTCTCCCCAAACCCATATTTTGTAAGACTATTACATTATTTTATCACATGAAAACTGGTGTGAGCTGTTAATAGGTTATCCTAAATATGTTCACTAAATATGTACCTTTGAATATGGTATTTATTTACTCTCTTTCTATCACCAAGCTATAATTTCTTCCTAAATTCTGATATCGTGAATCAAACTAGCCACACGAACATACAAACATAAACTTTATTTTTATTCGTATTCACTTTTTATTTAAAATATTTTAGGCTATATTATAGTGCGTTCAACTCATTTTTTTACTTTCCCTTGACACCTTAGAGAGAAAGTATTGTAATCATCAAAATAATCACGCTCAAGCTTTTTAATAAATAGTTGTTTTCGCAATGCCGTTTGTCTGTCCGCCCGTTCGTCCATTTGCTCCTCGGGCTAGACCTGAAATGATTTTATCGATTAGGCTAAAACTCCACTTTAGAATTTTTTGTTGAGATTTCCTTTCCTTATGGCAAGTGTAAACTATAAGAACACCAGATAATACATTTTTAGACTATTTGTCTCTCTGTCCAATAGTTGGTTTCAAGTAAATCCAAAATATACTTATCAGATTGAGACAGGACTTCGTTTGTTTTACTTATTATCTTTCAGTCAACCATAGTAAGCTAGATACCTTCGTGCTAACTCATTATCTAGCAAAGTGGTGTGGAAGAGAGTGGGCGCAAGCAATAAACATTCGTCGCAGATGGTATTGTGGGGACATAACATGGCAAGTGATATGAGCTGGGATGTGGAGGGAGAGTGAATGTGGGTGGGTCAGTTTTACTCTGGAATATTCGTACGCACATAAAACCATGAATGCTTTTGAAATTCAATTCTTTTCTAGCGTATGAATCTGTCGATTGTGTTAATGTATTGCTTAGTGCGAGCGAAGCAAATTCTATTATGTAATATAACTATTTTAAATCAGAGAATTTATTAGTTTGTTTTATTCAATTAATGCTCCCTGTTGTTTTAAAGAATTTCAAAATACCACAGTAGTTAGTGAAAGTGGGCTGGTGGTCTTCAAGGTGTCAGAGCCTAATATTTGTCCTTGATGGGGGTATGTGATACGAGAGTACAGAGGTACTTAACCAGGGGTATGGTAACCAAATAATGGGGTTAATGGACTACTGCGCTGAACAATTTAAAGAAAAAGTTGTGGTCAGAATAGAATACACCATTTTTATCAATACTAATTGGTGTGGTGAAGCCGATCAGTTGGCTTTGAAGCTAGATGATATGTGGGTTCCAAAGAAACGTGTGGCCAGCAAGCAGGAAGAGATCCCATCATTTTATTTCACAAAATCAATATCTAAAAGCTCACTAGCTTGCTGTATTGCTTGTGTATTTGTGATTTGATATTTTTTATATAAGTAAATATAAGCGTATCCTTATGACCTTTTAGCGGTTATGTTCCTAGTTATCTATACCAAGTAAAAAAAAAGTGCTATCGAAACCTCTAAGTCATACTGGTACCTTATACGATTGGTTATGATGATTATTTTTACTGTTTCGTGAAGCAAGTATTGGGACAGGTCAATCTTTTTTGAATCAATAAACGCGAAAAAGTTTTCAAACCACTGCTTTAATAGGTCAGATGTGTGAATTACCAGTGAAATAATGTATATTATAATTTTAGAACGCATCTATTTGCAAATGAAGACCACTCCTTGCAAAGAAAACTTTTTGAAATTAACTTAAAATATCATTTGGATCCACCACTTTAGATGGAGATATTTGTGGATGTCACTGCTCTTTTCAAGCTCCCTGGTATACGTTATATTCGTGGGTCTACATATATTGTACGTCCCACATGATTTACGCCTCCCAGGAGCTGTTTATGGAGGTAATTAAAGATATAATTTAAAATTTAAGAGTTGTAAACAATTTTATTCCACTATTAAGCATAGAACATTTCCCCCTAATTTGTTATGCCTTTCCTCAATTTAAACAATAATGATTTTATCAAAATGAACATTAAATAAAAAACAGCGTTGGAAAAGATATTTAGGTCTAAGTGGTGTGAACAAACAAGGCAGTGGATAAAGTTACATAGCTATGAATTTCATGGCTTGTAACTATCCCCAAATATATTAGAGATAATTAAAGATTGTATACTGGGGTAAGGTTGTCATGTTTGTTAAGTATGGGGGATTAAAGGATTGTACACAAGAGTTTTAATTGGGAATTATAAGGTCACAATGCCTCTTGGTAGGCCAATAATTTAATGGGAGCATAGTGAGAAAAGTGATTAAAAAGGAGTTTGCGTTTAACTTTAGGGATTAGATATTATTATTACTATTAGCACCGTGTCTTACTACCCTTTCGGGTCATACGCACTTACGCCAATGTCAACCATTGTATAAGCACTACAAGATTACAGTGCACTGGGATTCGTTTTATGCTAACACAGTAACCAATTGTGTTCCAGCCAACGCCACTGATGATGATCCGATCTAGAATATACAGTGTGACAGAAGTGAACCGGCGTCGGAGGTTCTGCTTGCACGGCAGCACACTATGCTTTGGAATGAAGAACATTGTCTCGACATTGCTCCAGGCTAGAGTTTAACGCCGCTGAACATAATTTACGACGTGTATGCCGAAGAACTATTGTTTCCTTTTATATACTACGGTACTGGCAGGCAGTTTAACTCGGATGTGCGCGTTAACCCGTTCATGATCGCAACAAGCGAAATACAAAGAAGTGATCGTCGCGGTGTCACACCCGAACACATTTTGTACATGGCCATGAAAATCATGTGGTTGCGTGTCGTCGAAAGCATGTATAGTATGTTTCGATGCATACCACAGACTGCCAATATCACTCGAAAAATGCTGCAAAATCCTACGTTCGTCGATGAGTGTGTCGATAAGAACCTTGCATTTCTCAAATCTTTATCAAATTCTGTGCAGTAATGGATGGATCGCAAGAAGGATCATTTCGCGATGATACGCCAGCTGGGCAAGCCGTCGATGTTCCTTACACTAAGTGCTAACGAAATACGTTGGCCGAATCTTCTCAAGTTACCACATAAGTTGAGTGATGCGTTTACCGATGTAAGCGTAACCGATCCACTAGTAGACTTAACTCGGTCCGTGCGATGTCATTTGGCCAACGAAGATCCCGTTACGTGTTGCATCTATTTCAATAAACTGGTAGACTGTGTGATGGCGTTGCTGCAAGAAAAGGGTAAAATGAATCCCTTTGGTAAGTATCGTGTCGTGGACTTCTTTAAACGAATTGAATTTCAACACCGTGGTAGTCTGCATGCGCACATTCTTCTGTGGCTCGATTGTGATAATTGTGAGACCGTGTCTGAAAACATGACTAATACCATTCAATTGGTCACCGATCTATGTTATGTTAGTCGTGATGACTTTCCGGGTGATCAGTACAATAATCAAGTTCACTGTCATACATATACTTGCACCAAACGAGATGAAACAACATGCCGCTTTAATAAACCCTACTGGCCGATGAGCGAAACACGTGTGCTACTGCCGATGTCAAAAGATGACAGTCGTTGCAGAGGTTTCCAATTAAAGGCAGCTTAACTGCGTAAGCTACTAAAGGAAAAACATTATGACACACTTGACGAGTTCTATATCGACAACGGTATAACGAAGGCAAAGTATTTGGATATAATTCGGTCTACGTTACGTCGGCCAACGTAAATGTTTAAACGTTCACTTCACAGAAATTTATACCAACACTTTCAATCCATGGATCGCACAAACACTGGGTTCTTATACCGACTTGCAGTTCATACTTGAAGAGTACAGCTGTGCGGCTTACGTAGTTGAGTACGTTATCATGTCAAATCGAGGCATTAGCAATCTACATCGTGAGCTAATGAAGTTAAACGATGAACACATGGAGAAAGAATATCTACAGTTGTTGAAACAACTCAGCTTGAAGTTACTCAACACGGTTGGGATCTCATCGCAAGAGGCTGCTTGGTTCTTACTTTGCCAAAAAGTGAGTGTAGTCAGCGTTGACGTTGCTTACATTCCTACTGTTTGGCCACATGAGAAACAGAAGGCTCGCAAGCGTAAGCACGTGATGGACAGAGAAGGGTTACACGAGAAAAGCACTGACATCTGGACCAAAACCATGATTCAGCGTTACGAGGATAGGCCCACAGAGTTAAGAGTTCGATATGTTTGGCTGACTTTGTCACTTGGTATACGGTTGTCGGTAACAGAAAGAGAAAACGTCAAGGCGACGGTGATGGCGACAAAGAAGAGTGCAATGAAGATGACGAGGATTACGTAGAGGATGTTAATGCACGTTCAGTCGCATATAGTAAAAGAGATCGTTTTAGGGTTATACGGTATAGATCGTACGAGACCGATGATATTGTGAACCACAAACGGGAGATAGTCATGTTATATGTTCCATTTCGCTGTGAGGCAGTCGACATAATTGACCGTAATGTATCTATGGAGACCTACGATGCCAGAGAGGCTGAGATAATGGAGAAGCGTGAGCAATACGAATCGAACATTGACTTCGAACGTGTGGTTGAGAAACTGCAGAGGATGTACGATCAGTATGACGACAAAGATCCATTAGGTGCCCGTAATCAGCGCGAGGAGTTTGTGAAGAGTATAATACAACAAGGCGGCGTAGAAAATGCAGATGATCTCGATGCTGCGACTATGGTGACATCCGTGTCTGTAGTTCGCCGGTGATCGAATGCAATGGCCAAAGCCGACTTCTGTCCCATGATGCGTAGCACTAACTCTGGTCAACGAGAAATACTTCTGGAGGCGATACATCGCTTACACACACAACTCGGAACCAATCCAGGTTTTCTTCACCGGCCCTGCTGGTAGCGGTAAGACCTATGTGCTGAAACTCGCAATGGAAATATATAATCACTTCACAGTGCAACACAACTCTTTGACTAACGCGTTCGTAGCGTGTGCTTCGACCGGCAAAGCCGCCGTCAATATCCAAGGCGTAACTGTGCATTCTGCTTTCAAAATTACACAATCGCGTCGAACTGGCACAATGTCACGAGAGATCCTGCAAAATTACAGAAATATGTTTGTTAGTGTAAAATACGTGATAATAGACGAGGTTAGCACCAATAACAACGCACAGTGCCAACATACCACTCGGTCCTAAGATAAAATGCCACCGAATACAGTTTCCAATAGTGCCAGCGTGTACGATCACGATTCACAAATCACAAGGAGGTACGTTCGATCAAATCGTGTACCAGTATGATAAATCGCAGCAAAACCAACTAGTTTATGTGGCTTTAAGTCACGTCACATCGTTAGATGGCCTTTATATGATCAATACCCGAGAATATTTCAAGTTTTATCACGGATTTGGTCAGGCGTCTCCTACAGTTAAAGAGATACGAGATGAGTACCAGAGATTGGCCCAACATCCGTTGCCGACACTAGTCGCCAAAGCAAAAAAGTTTTGTGATAGTGTTCTTGTGCCTGGCTTTGGTCTGAGATCATATTGTAATACCGCTAAGAACAGACAAATTGCAACTACATCATCGGTAGTGGTATCATCATAATCATCAAGTCGCAAAGCCGGTGGAGTCGCCATATATCACAACCTCAATAGCTTCACTGATTGTAATAGAGTTAACATTGACATTTCGGAAATTTATTTGGAAATGAAAGACGCAAAAACTGGTGATGCATGTCTAGTAAACGTAAAGGCCAATGAAATCTTCAAATTCGTACTCGGGTGTGTGTGTATCCACCCGGGCACAGCGTTAGCAGAAATTAAACTCTTTATGTTACGATCGTTGTTAAAATATTCCAAAAACATCGCTAAAATTATACCCGATTACGAGCCTGATCTTATTACACCAGTTATGATAGTTGGAGACTTTAATGTTGATGTCTCACAAAACCGCTCATTGCCCGACTTCATGCTCAGAGAGTTCAATTTGTCTTATATTGAAACTTCTCCAACAACGTTAGGTAATACCTGTATTGATTTAACGTTTACCAGAAATCTCGATGTATCTTGTATGCCATTTGTGTCGTACTTTTCGTATCACAGACATATAATTAATAAAATTATATTGTAACACAATAATTATTTGTTTCCTTGCTTTAATACTAAATACATAAATAAAAATAATTTATTAAAAAAAATATATAACCCGTTACATAAACGTATTCACGTACAACACACGGCCGTGTCCATGACACAGCCACACCCCATTTTTTTTATAAACCCAACCGTTTCTGGAATATTGGCAAATATATTAATACAATTTCGTGAACTTTAGTTGTAAAGAGATACTACTTAAGATTTAACGCAATAATCCTCCAATGCTAGACAGTAATTAAATATAAGCAAGTCTCTAAAAGCTTATATTGTTTTTCCTTAAACCTCTTAAGAGAAATTTTTGTACAACAATGATCTATATTCATTTTAGAATCAAGTAAATATTTACATTTTTTATTGGCCAAAGTTTATAAATGGGGAATTTAATAGCAATGCGATGGCACGAAGATTTGCAACACCTAATAAATTGTCGAAAATTTAAACCGGAATTTGAAATTTTAATACGAAGTGTTGGCTCTTGTGGACCCAACATTGATCTTTTTTATCGGTCCAAACATACAAATGAAGACATTAATTTTATTAAAAACAAAATTATAAAATTTAAAACAGGGACTAAAAAAAAGTTTTACATAAGTATGGTGCAATTTATGCTTGGGTTTGCTAGTGTATATTTTTCTTTTAACAAATATTACGAGTTTTGAGTAGATATCTCCATTTTCAAACAATAGAGCGAGAAAGTCTATGCGGATTTCCGTACCATTTATAATATCTAATGACATTTCTTCTTTTATTATATTTAATAACAAGGCTTTGTAATTTTTTTTTGTAGAAAACTACCAGTAAAGAGTTTTAAAAATCAATTTAAATAAAGTTGTTAATTTATATTTTGTAAATTTAATATGATGTAATGCACATATTTTTGTAATAAAATGTTACTCAAATAGATGTAAACTATTATTACTACCAAATCGATTGTATGTGATTACAATTATTTGCCATAGTTTTTGAATAACTGGCTATCCTATGAAATTTATTATGTATGTATTATTTTATAAAGTTGTTTTGGTTGAAATTAACACCGATAGGTGTGCTGCCATTCACATTTACATATTTAAATTGCTAATCTGACAAATGTAAAATTACACCTGATTAAAGTAGGTGTCTAACGTGGGAGTCCTGTGTCCAAGCGTCTTTTTTTAAATGATTAAAAATATTAAAACATCTGGTTTATTACAGAACATGGTTTTATATTGTAACGAGATTTAGTGTCCGAGTGCTAGCTGCTTGGGTCCGGCACGTTTGTCATTTCATACTACACGTGCTCTCTTTCCATAATTTTTTAATTAGCAGATAGCTAGCCATCCTTCCAGCAAGGTGGATTAGATAAAACATTCGGGCAAGGGAGCGCAATTATATTAAAAGGTACACGTTTATAAGAGTCTGGGTTTGTTTTCCTCGATTCTAGTTTAGAAATAGAGGATTCCAGTCTCTTTGACTGTGACCCCTATATGTACACAGTCGGCCGTTAGCAAGGGGACCCCAGTTCAAGTTGAGATTGGCTGAGTAAGTAAAACAGCGTTTCGGGTTATTATTCCCGGAGCAAGCTGGCTGTCCAGTGAGTGAATCAGCGAGTCTAGTGTTCGTATAATAGTTGTCAGTGCAGTGTGTCGTAGCCGGGGGCTAATGGTGATGTGATGTCTTAGTTTTCACCGAACGTCAGGTGATCAACGTGTCGGGTGGAGTACAATGTCTCCGGGTGTGAGTGGATCTCTGGTCAGGGTTTCTTATGGTAACTAACATATTGGTGAACAGTGGAGGACTTACGTCAAAGACACGTGTGACGTAGGCATTATTATTATTATTATTATTAGCACCACGTCTTACTACCCGTTCGGGTTATACGCACTTACGCTAATGTGTAATGGTAGGGTGATTGTGAGATGAAATGGAGGACCTACAGTTTAACGTGGAATACGAACCACGGTGGAGGCCTGGCATTCCTCACATTCACAAGATGTCTTGTCAGAGGTGAAGGAAGGGCTTGGTAATCAGATAAATCTGAGCCGAGACAGAGGATTGAACCCCGGCCGCCAGCATAGAAGTCTGACACCTTACCCCTAGACCACCAGGTCACCGACGTAGGCATTGAATGTTCTTGTGAACTGGTTTGATAATTAATATAATGGGTGACAGCTTTAGATTTTTAAAGAATTATGATGTGTTTGTAGTTTTCTTTTCCTAAAAAGACGTAGTAAAATTATATCTACACTATAATCTTTTTAATGTTGATCCAATGAAAATCCAATAATAATAAGATGAGAAAAAGGCCTAAATTAAGTATTTGTAGCCACCAAATGAATGGCAGAAGTAACTTATAAAAGCCTATATATTATTAGATCTCCAAGCTAAAAATCCATGCGAAAATTCAATAGAAGAAATAATAGTCGTTTGGGCGTGATTAAGCAACAATAAACAAAATGTTGAACAATTAAATTTTTACAAAAGTTAGTATCCCTAAATAATAATTATACGAGGTTTAAGGTTTTCATGGTCCTTCAGCACTATTAATTACACAATTTTAATACTTCAGGCTCAAAATATATGTAGTAACAAAAATTAAGCTTTCCCAAATAGAATGGTTAGTACCGAGTTTTATCTTTAAATGTTTATTGCTTCTTTATCTAACCGAATATGTAGTCACAATGTCTTTTGTGTAAAAAATAAATATGCTGAGCTGCACACCTTGGTTTTAATGTGTATACTTAAAAAGTGACACCTTTAAATTTATTGAAATCAAGTTATTACGATTTAAATAATAGGCTATTATGCTGTTGTTTGCTGGATGCCATTTTGATTAATATTTTCTAACTTTTAAATTGATAGATTGTTCTCTTTGTGTAAATATTGTGAAAAAAAACATATATAATTATAATTATCCTAAGGTTGTATAAAATATATATATATATATATATATATTATTTTATTATTTAGCTCAGTTGCACGAGAAACCTTATCTCAGGACCACTGGGTTTAAACACATGATTAGGAAATCCCTTCTCTTTGCCTGTCCGGTTGCCGAAGCAATATTACATGATACAACAAGAAGCTGGTTGATAATGCTTGGGGTAAAACACATAAGAAATGCACTTAAACCTCTATTTTATATAATATTGTAATGTAACAAAGTTAATAGTTATCATGAAATAAATAAACTATTTTATGTTATTTGTTTGGTTATTTATATACTCTGAATTTTAGTCTTATCAAATCCTGCCTATGGAGCTCCGTTAATTTACATATCTAAGTGATCATAATTTTCTTGAAACAAAGTTAAAATTTTGATGTTTGTAAATTTTATATTAATATGTATAAACTTTGTTTTGTTAACAAGGTATTGATTAAAATTAATAAGTAGCCTTGCTGCTCATAGTTCCATTTTCCTTTTTGTAAGTTATCTTAAGATATAATCACTAAGTGACTGATTAATAATTGTAGCAACAAAACAAAAAATTGGAAACTTCTCACCCATAGCCATTCTGTAGTTGAAAACTACATATCTTTATATTTAATTAAGAATATGAATAAACTTCTCACTTCCTCTCCAAGTTAAATTCAACACTCTTGTGTAAATCTTTTATAGTTCAAATTTGTGATAACTTGCAACACTGTGTCCCTTTTTACCTCTTGATTGTGCACTTAAAGCATCCCTGCTTTAATACCATTTTTAAAAGCGACGTCCAACATAAAACAAAAGCTAATCGTCCTCTTCAATTCTTAAAAACAAAACAAAAGCAACTTTCCAAACACACACCAAAGAGGTGACACAATTTAGAACTAGGAATATTGTTAGAATAGTGACGTATGGATGAGAGGTTAAAGAAAGCTCAAAGTTATTTTATTTGGGAAGTGAAAATAAATAAATTCAATATTGGCACAAATGTACGTACATCAACAGAATAAGAGTAAATAATAGATATTTTGTTACTCTAATTAATTGTAAATATGGTTTATAATTAAAGGGGTTGTTTTTATTTGTCACAATATTAATTTTATCCATGTAAATGTAAAATGAAATGACAAAAATATGTAAACGTAGCTATATGTATAATTTAATTGTTAAGGAATCACGATTTGCCAATTAATGGGAATATAAAACAACCAACACAAAATATACTTTTTCTTTGAATTTGAAATTGAAATATTTTCAGTAATTACTCTTTGGATTGCAGTTGATTTGGCGATCAAGTAAAACAGGAATAAATTAATTGTACATTCATAGTTTGATTTTATTTCCAAACCCCTCTTTTCCAAGGAGATTTATAAGGACAGTCTGGACATTAAACGTTAATGTATTTAAATTGTTACAAATCTAAAGATCAAATGTAAACAAACAAATAGTTTTTTAGACGCTGAGAGAACAAGATGGTATATATCTTACCCTTTATTGTTAATTACATAAGAAGTTTCATCTTGATCTGATGATTAATTTTCGAGTTTAATGGAAAAAATTAAAAAGAATATATTGAAGGTACTGACAAATTTCTAAAAAACCTGTAGATTTGTTTGGGGGACGTTTAACAGGGAAAATAATGTCTTGGATAGTAAAACAAAAATATTAGTTCATGGAAATTATTGTTGCAGACAGCAATAAGCTTTTTCAATATTTAAATTGGAGATCTCAAAACTGGTGTTGAAACTGACAGAAAGGGATCTATGTTAATCACTTAAGAATTACATCAATTCAAGGGAACATATCTGTTGAATTTTAAGGTAGTATTATATCTAATTACAGATATAGTTCAAATTGATTTTGTTAGAAAAAAATTGCAAGAGTACACTTATAATGTGTGTGTCTATGTGATTTTACAGCTAAGACACGGTTGGTTTTATTAAAATAGATTTCAAACAAAAGATTTTCATTTTTATAAGTACTAAAACTTAACATTGATAAGTTTTGTATCCCAAATAATTTCGGATTTGTTAAAATATAATATTTTTAGATATGTAAAGAAACCTCGTAAATAATTTATTGTAAAATAAGATCTTCCATTTTATTTGAAATGTTCAATAGTAACTGGATACAAAATTTAATCTCGGGAAAATCGAATTTATTATCTTTTTGCCCTTTAGTAAATTACCCTTTTTATTAGCGTTAGCTATCTAATACCAAAAACTACTCAGAAATACCTTATTAAAACCCTAAATACAAAGTTTTAGCTTATCGGTAGAATGGTTTCTGTTCTAGTCAAAGATACAGATAAGCTGATGTCATCTCGAAAACCACTTTTTCGATTCCAGGGATTCATGAAACGTTGACATTTGTTAAAATCTCGATTTCACTTTTTATGGTGATCACAATATTTATTTCTCCGAGGGGTCAAGAGAAAGTAATCATAGTGGGATGGATGCCAAATATGACGTCATAAACATGGAACCACACCATACTACTTACTATCAATGCATCAATTATAACGTCTCACCCGTTAATGTTAGATGGGAGAATTTTATTTCTATTAATACATTTAATAAACTTGACATAATAATGTACAAATATTTTTATTACTTATTAGTCAACAAGATAATTCAAATCCATAAAAATACATTTTATTATTAATATGAATAAACAAACACCACTATGAACTAGTATGTACTATATGATATAAGATTTACCCCTACAATATTTAATAATCTAAAAGTAAATTAATTAAATTTTCAATATTAGAAAAAAAATTATTTTTGTTTAAGTATTTTGAAAACAAAAAACTTACCAAAAAATGTGTGCTAGCTAAAAATCTTTATTTTAGTTATTAGTTCATCGTATACGAATCTATTTAGTTTTCAAACTGAAATTAGCTAGTCCAATAGTTTAGAAAGCTTTTCAACACTAAGAAATAATTTAAACTAAGCCAAGTCTGACTATTTAAATATTTTATATTAGTTTGTATTTCGTTAGTCTAGTAAACGTGAATAGTTTATTGAAATAATAAAATTCTGTCCGCATTGAAGCTCAAAAATAAAAGAGAATTTTAGTGTATATTAATAAACTAAAACCTAGCTTTTATGAACCTCAAATAAGTACATAAGATTTTACTTTATTAATTGAGCGTTTCTTTTTATAACATAAATTACAATGATTATTATTTATTGCACTGTATACCATTTCTTGAAGCCGGAGATAAATTAATTAATCTCTAGCCATAGCTAGAATCCTCTATTCTCGATTCGAAGCCAGACACCTCCTAAAATAGATTTTGTAAGATTCTGCTTATCAATAATTGGAGGTAGTACTGTCTTCTCACAGACGCTGAATTTATACTTTGATAAGAGTGTAATCAATCCAATCTTTATTTGGACGAAGGCGAATCTCATACCTAGAACAACATTTATATATAAATTTTGCAATATTCTTTAAGTTTAATCTGATATTAGAGGGAGACTTGAAGAAAGGTACGTTATTTTTGCAGTTTTGTTAACAAACAATTTTATCTTACAAAATAAATTGAATTTTTCTGCACTATAACATGAAAATATTTTTATACATATTCATTCCAATGATTCTTGAATATTTGTTATGAGCATATTGGCATTTAATGAGAAATTGTTTAAATTATGACAAGAAATTCTCATGGAATTCGCTAAATCACCCTTGACAGGTGTCAAACAACTTTTGACATTATCATGTGAAGAAAATTCAACTCTTACGTTTATTCTAGAAAAATAGTAAATTGATTTTGACAAAATAAATTTATAACTTTGAAATATGCAAAAATTAATGCCCTTAACTCACAGTTCCAATCATTCCACCCTAATATTAGTAAAAAAAGGGTAACTGGCACTTAGACAGAGGCCTCTACTCTGGTCTACCTGTGAGAAGTAGGGTGAGGTTCAAATGCAGGCTGTATTTACAAATTATTATTTTTATGGTTTCTAAATCACACGCTTAGCTTTAAAATGGCGGTTCTTTTTATCCCCTAAAATACTTCTTTCTTCCACCTAATTCATATAAGTATGTATAGCACATGAACCAAAACTATTGGTTGATTAGGTTTTCAAATAATCCGTCTTACTACCTTTTATTATTATATGCATAACTGCACTAAGAGAGTAGGAATAATTAAAGTAGAATTTTAGAGTTTACACGCATTTTTGGAGAGAAAAGAAGACACCTAGAGAGTGGAAATTCGTATATAAATTAAACCTGTATTTAGCCTTCATTCCTAGACTTACTCCCATTTGCCCCTCCATCCTTCCCTCCCCACAACCACCATTGGCAAGTCAGACAAAACAAGACTAACGTTTACGTGTCCGTACCTACCGGATTTTTTTTTTAAACTGTACTGTAATAAGATGTCGAAATTGCTTGGTTAAAAAATAATCAACATTTTGTTTAGTTTCAAATAGTAAATTAGACTGAGATCTATAAAATTGGGTTTGTTTTGTAAATTAATGTAAATTAAACATTTACACTTTTTTTTTCACGGAGTTTTAGTTAATTTTCAGACTAAACGCATACGTCAATTACGCTAACAGAGTAAGCATGAGGAAGAGAATAATTTAGATGAAAAGTATCAGCATATATGTGGAGGCTAAGTAGAAATTTATTTTGGAATAAACACCCTCAGTGCACTTTAGAGTCATTCGAATCCTAATCCCTCGGTAACATGCAATCCGGTATAACAATAAAGTGACTTTATAGATCATCTGACTATCGATGCAGAGTTTAGAGATTTAATCTTGCAATGTTCTCGACGGAGATAAACTAATTTCAACCTAGTTTATATCTACTGTAAGGTTCCCTGTTACCGGATAACTTAGGTCAATGCCAGCTACCCGCAACCTGAGCCGTATCCAGCTGTATAAACACATAATCCCAGCGCTTGTTAAATTAGCTGAAGTCAGATGTGTCTGGGTATGAACTGCTTGCCGATTCATCCGTGTGGGTGACTGATGATATGCCTCCGGGTTGGTCACTTTGATGGAAATGGGAGGGAATGGGCCAGTTTCCTATGAGAGAATGGCCCATTCCATTCTGGTTTAGGTAGGTGAGGGCCGCAATTGAGGCGTACTAAATTTGACTATGAAACTGGCCCAAAGTGTGTGTAGACAGTCTGAACCAGTGTTATAGACACTTGTCAGCGTGTGTTTTGGATAGGCATTTGGCATGTTTGGGTAAGGAGTGTTGTATCGTGTGACATGGGTAGCACTAGTAAAAACTAGAAAGTATGGATGGTATACCACTAACAACTCAGAGTATTATTATTATTATTATCACCGTGTCCTACTATCCGCTCGGGTAATACGCACTTACGCTAATGTGTAATGGTAGGGTGATTGTGAGATGAAACGGAGGACCTACAGTTTAACGTGGGATCCAAACCACGGTGGAGGCCTGGCATTCCCCACATTCACAAGTTGTGATTAATACACGACTTGTCAGAGGTGAAGGAGGGGTTTGTTAATCAGATAAACCTGTGTCGGGACCGAGGATTGAACACCGGACCCCCAGCACGGAAGTCCGACACCTTACCCTTAGACCGCCCGGTCACCTAACAACTCTTAGACAACGGAATAGTATAGTGCTGACCGTAAAGACTGCCATTTTCTAAGACATACAATCATGATCTAAACTGAATTTTATGTCGGCGAGATGCCTATTAGTAAGCTCGACTAATTAGTATTAATAAAAGCCCCTCTTAGCGACAAATAAGTTGTTTTGGCCACCAGCTTATAAGGCCTGTCATGATCTACATCTAATCAGTGGGACTGCAGTCTCTAGGTCCCCAGAGAAGGTAACTACCAAAACCAGGTAGATCTGACTGAGGTTACGGGTGCCCTCTGGCCAAATCCTGTTTTATTTATTTTTATCTGGCTAAACCAATACTTTAAAACAAATTAACAACATTTTATAAAACATTCTAAATCAATTAAAAGTATGGAACGTTAACTTAATATATAAGAATTGGATACATACGCTAGATTTATTATTTATTATATTGACAGGAAATATGAAATGATACTTTACATTTATAACGTTCATAATTTCTTGTTTAAATTTAATAAATATTAAATCCAACTTATTAAGTATCCTCGTCTTAGTCATATTTATAATCAACACCTACCGATGCATATTCTTGGCCCTTCTCCGAACGGGAGGAAAGTGTAGGGGTGCCTTGTTTTAACATTCTCTTTGGTGAAGCGTTCAGGATCAAAACGTTCAGGATCAGGATAATACTTTGGATCGAAGTGAAGACCAGGTATCGATACAAGCACGCTGTCACCTTTCTTCAGGTTTATATTGGTGCCAGGTATAGTGTAAGGTTTGCTGCAAACGCGAGTGATACCTGACGCTGGTGAATGTTTACGCAGAGTTTCTGGAGAAAAAAAAATTAGTAAAACACGATAAGGGAAATTAAATAGTTACAGTATATATCAGTCCAAGATGAGCTCAAATTTGTTGCCAGGAAAATTAACTCTAGGACTGTGCTAGTAAACTGTTCTCGCAACAGCACTGGATACCCAGCACGTACACAATGATGTTATTAATCAATATGTGTTTATTGGCTTTAAAGTTAAAATTTGATAATGATTTTAAGGGGACAGTTATTTCCTAGTACAGTCCCTTCACTAATTACTCGCCTTGGCAACAACCAAGGAACCACCTCTGTGTATAATATAAATATTGAATATTGATACAGACACACAATTATGTATTGTTCTATCAAATTACTTAGGAGTATTTTAATAAATAGAGAATAAGGAGGCCTAATTGTCTTTTTAAATCTTACGTGTTTTATTGTATATTGATAAATTAATATTGATAATTCTTTTTAAAATCAAAATGCTTTCTTAAAACCATAAAGTATTTATTTAGAGGAATCCTGGTTAGGTGATTTTAAAAATCAGTTCATCTCCTATTCACAGGTTATAAAAACTAAAACGAAGGCTAATTACGAAAATATTATATACTCACATAATTTAAAAAAAATCATTATTAGTAATTGTTAAAACCTTTATTCTTATTAACAGTATTTATCCCCTTTGATTAAATTAACCTTTTTTACAATCAAACGTTGCCATATATGTCCTCTGAAATATGAGCTAGTAGTCTACTAGCCAGTCCACGCCATTACAGCCCATTTCTCTCTATCTTGAGCTAGTTATATACATTACACCTCATTACCTCAGCCCCACCTCATTAACTCAGCCCTATATTGAGCTAGTTATATCCATTCCACCTCATTACACCCTATCCCTATCTTGAAGTAGTTATATCCATTCCACCTCATTACACCTTAGCCCTATTTGAAATAGTTCTATCCTATCCACCTCCTGTCCACCTCATCCCTATATTGAGCTAGTTGTTTACATTACACCTCATTACACCCTATCCTTATCTTGAGCTTGCTATACAGATTCCATCTCATTCCACCCTATCGCTATCTTTATCTATTTGTATACATACCACCTCTTTACACCCATCTTGAACTAGTTAAATTCAGTTCACCTCTTTTACAAGCTCTCTTTTTCAAGTCAATTTAAAAATGATCCTACCAATTACGTCTATATTTTCCCAATGGGCTCCTCCCATTAGATTTGTCAGTCACTAGCTTATACTTGTTTGATCAAAAAATATTAACTTAAGACAACATTGTGTGTCAATTTTCATTTATGACAAAGTCAAACTGGGTATTTGATTGTGGGCTTTTGCAACGCTAAGCTTGAAACGTCAGTACTTTGAAACAGTTTCCTCCCATTGTGTATCAATTTTGTCATTTAAAGTTCATACTCACACCTTATTGTTCATAAGATTGGTTAAAGAGATAGTTAATGGCAGGGAATAGTGAATTGGAACAGCCTGTCTTGGTTTAACTTAGCCTGGCAACCAATCATAAACATTCCCTGTTGAAAGATTTATAATTTTATACTTTTATTATATTTATGGTTTAGTGTAGGTCACTGTTCTAATTGTAGATCAACGTCAAAGTTTAAGTCAAATATAGTTTTCATTACTGTCACACTATACTATTTTTAATCTAACCATCCATTTAAGCACAAAGAAAAGTTATTTAGGTACGCGCGTGAATCACGATGGGCTACAATTATCACGCCCTCTCCTTTGTGGTTATTGACCGACGATTTTGCTGCTAATAAATGATATTTTAAAAATTATAAACTATATTAGTATTCCATATTGACGCCATGCCTTACTCGTAATTGATTTAAGTATAAATTTCACTGAAAACAACTTTCAATTAACATTTCATTATTTAGATTTACTTTTTAAGTATGTCTATTTATTCTTTTAATGAAACATTCCATTTTTATAAAATGATTACTAAAATATTTTGAGATATCGTCAAACTGAGTCCTCACAGGTTAAGTCTCCAGCACAGTGTGACAGACTTTTCTTTTGTTAGAACTTACCCGTCCTGAACAAAGGAGAATTACGTCATTATGTAAAATATTATAAGCTGACTACAAAGAAAGATAGTACCATGCAATAAACACAGCGCTAGTGTGGCATGGTTTCCAAATAGAAAGCTATAAAGTATATAAATAAATCTAAACAAGATGGCTGAGTAGATAAATCGAGAGTATACCGAAAATAAAAATGAATAATTTAATTTGGAAACAATTTTAATACAAAAATGAGGATGATTAAAAAGTTCAAAGAAACAAATAAATCTCAAAATATTGTTTTATGCTGATATAGTGTAAGCATAGAGATATTAAGATAAAAATGTCATTAATTAATCAATCACTAATCTGTGTTAAAATACTGTTTAGTAGAGGTTCTTATATAATAATGTATGCTTAAAAAGGACATATTTATTGAGCTAATTAAAATTTGTTCAAATATATAAATGTTTTCTTCTTCCTTCGAAAGGTTGCGAGGAAATTGAAGGTTTTTATAGGGTATAAAAGTGAAGGCAATTTTATATTGTACTTTGATATATAGAAGCTTCACACACCCGTATATTTATAAATGACCTTAAAAATTAAGTATATAAATCTGTTTAGACATACCATTAACTACTTGATCTAGATAGTTCATCTTATTTATTAGGTCATAGGTAATTTGGTTGTCTTGTTCTCTGAGAATTGTACAAATTTCTTCTGCAAGACGGTCTTGAATATCTGGATTTACAGCCAGTTCATGAAGACAAAAACATATTGCTGAAGTTGAGGTTTCGAACCCAGCAAGGTAGAAGACAAAGCACTGAGCAGCCAACAGGTTATCAGTGATGTCTGCAAAACCAGAATAAAACATATATTTATTATCTACCATAGTGATTTTGTGGTATGTAATGTACTAAGTAGTAACCTTATGATTATAATTATTTTATAAACTACTAGCACCTTTAGGTGTCTAAATTTACTGCTTTAGTTAAATAAAATAGCTATAGTATAAACAATTATTTTTTACAACGCTAAATTAGTGCTTCTACAAAGAGTTTTAAAATCATGATAAGAAAATACAGCCAAAAACATATAGTTTAGCAGTACTAATTTTACTAGGTGGTGTGCTAGGTAGCATTTCCAGTCAGAGTTTGTTAAAACGGTATCTGTATTTTGTTTTCGCCCACGAATCCTTAACTTGACCAATCATTCATAGGTTGTCCACTAGATAACTCTCCTACGAAATCTATTTTTATTGATACCTGAACAATGAGTGTCTTATTGCCATATTTATAGCAAAGATTCAGATGACAATCAATCTTACATTTGACCCAGATATTTGATATTCATATACCGAGAAATTGGTTGACTTCCAGAATTTTAATAAAGCTTTTACTGGCTGATGAAAACAATATGTATACACAGTTTAAACTATCCTGGCACGGTTTCTTAAAAGCCGCCGCACGGCACTTATAATCACTCAATATAACAGTTTATTTTTTAAATAAAATATTTTACTTACTTAAAGGAGATTTTTTGATATCTGTAGCACCATCCACATTATATTTCAAATGCGTGTCTTCCTTTGATATGTCATCCACTAAAACATCATTTTTTAAATTGATCAAAAGCTGTAGGAAATCATTTCTATTCACATCATTTTCTTCGCGATATTTTATAGTTTTCTTCACTAATTTCTTTATGTAGGCTGTCACCTCATCGTTCATTCCGGATAGCCTAAATGTAGTAGACATTTTAAATAGAAAGTTCCAAATAGAGAAACCTAGGGAAAGTTTTGAAGCCTTTGCGATCATAACCCTATGTTCAGATTTTGGATCCTTTATAGTATTCAACTGAATTCCTAAAATGCATGTCCCTATGGCATCAACCAGATAATGAGAAGTGGCCTCGTTCATGTTTATAGAAAAGCGATCATCTGCGAAACTTTGCAAACTCGTACTCATGTCTAAAGCACACTGTACAATTAAATTAAACATAGACTTCATTTTGGCTGACGAAAATACTGGACTGAGCTTATACCTCATAAACTTCCACGAGTCACCACCTAATTGAACGAGATTTGAAGAGAGATCCGATTCGTTCACCGGGTGTTCTGTGAAGCGATCAATAAAATGAGAGAAATCTTTGGTAAGTACGAGTTTAATCAATTCAGGGTCTCTAACTAATAGAACAGGATTTCTAGACTGGTAAAAACCTCCATATCGATATCCATCCAGATCTTCATAAAGTTTTCGAAACACATCAAATCGAGAGACACGTTGAAATATCAAGTCGTAAGTGTTGCCAAAAATCAAATTAGGCTTGAGATGATGAACTCCTTTGGATTTCCAATATCTAAAACATGAGGTGCTACGCCAATAGAGATAAAGAAGAATGGGAGATATAAAAATCCCAATTTCCATCAAAGAAATCTCCATTGGTAGGTTCATTTTAAATAGGTTACCTGGAAATGAAGTTTTACTCATAAATATATTACAATAGCATTTATAATTAAAAACTAACACCAAAATTGTTTAAAGTGATTATTTAATAAAATGATGCTACTTAAGGGGACTTGCATAAAATCTTTCTCAAAAAACTAATTTTAATTGTAAATATATTTTAGTTTATATTAAATATTTCATAAAAAAATTAAATAGGTAATTTTACTTTTAATATATGATTATGAAAAAACCAACCTTGACTAATATGAGAGTGAAGTAACTACAATACTTGAACGTAAACTACTCTATATAGTACAACATTTTTATAGTTATTTAATCAAACATGGAACCGTGAATACTTTCAACTTATTTACACTCTTACCATTTCTTTCAGGAAGAATGTTATCTGTTTCTTATACTAGAAGATAAAAGCAAAAGTTGCAATAAACAATTATTCAAACAACAAGAGAGCTTATTACTTTTTTTTGTCTGAGATAAGATTGCATTTTGCAACAGTAAACACAGACTGTAGTTATGAAACCATTAACTATACCTTGATTTTTGTAGGAACAATAGTACCTGTTAGTTTCTACGATTCCAAGAACAAATTCTAAATTTATTAATACATCAAGTCATGTTATCTGCACCATTCACGTTTTAAAGATATTATCAATAGCTATAAAGTAACTCAAATAATATATTAAAATTTGATCAATGCTGGTCGCAAATAAATATGTTTGAATTTTCTTAACTGTTCTTCCAACAAAAATCATACCTTAGTTTGAGTAGTGTTTTATTGAGATACATCTTGATCTATATTTTGGTATATCAAATGTAATTTAAAAAAAAAATTGAAGAATATAATTAGACCCGATGAATAATTTTTCAACTAACGATCCAAATAACGAATTACAAAATAATATAAAAATATAACGTTCAAATCTATTTATTAGTTCTCTAGAAGTGAACATTTAGGTACAGAAAGTATCCTATATAAGGATATGTGATCTCAAATTACACACTCTAAGCTAAAATAAGATTTCTCTTTGGATCTATTAATTGATTATTATTATTATTATTATTATTATTATTAGCACCACGTCTTACTACCCATTCGGGTTTATACGCACTTACGCTAATGTGTAATGGTAGGGTGATTGTGAGATGAATTGGAGGACCTACAGTTTAACGTGGAATCCGAACCACGGTGGAGGCCTGGCATTCCCCACCTTCACAAGTTGTGATTAATACACGTCTTGTCAGAGGAGAAGGAAGGGTTTGGTAATCAGATAAATCTATGCCGGGACCGAGGATTGAACCCCGGCCACCAGCACAGAAGTTTGACACCTTACCCCTAGACCGCCAGGTCACCTATCCCTCTATTAATGGAATGTATTCTGTTAAACTACTCTTGGGGATTAGAGATTAGATTAAAAAATGAAAATAATTAATTATACATTATTTATATAATTATACACTTTAAGACATATCTTTGAAAAACGTCAATTTTTATTTGATTTAGTTCGTATGATCAATGGCGTTGAGCCCCTGTGGTTAAAATACACATAATATAAAAATACACATAATATAAAAAAAATCCATAGCAATCGGTAAAGTGGTTTCATAAATCTTACGCTAAGATATAGAGAGACAAACACTTTGATTTATAAGTAGTAGAGAGGGGCTTTATTTCATAGGACTTTGAATGTACGTACTTATATATAATATACATTATTTGTTAATCTACCAGTATTTAAAGATTTATGAATTTTGTTATCTTTACATGCGTGTCTATTTACTTATGTGTTAATGCATGTATCTGTGTGTGGACACACGGATATGTATATGTGTAAGTACTATATATATATGTAGGTCTAGCCATGTGCTACATATACATACTTACATGTATCTATGTGTGAATGCATATTTATAGTTATGTATTAATGTGCTAGTATACAAGCCTATCAGCGAAAGGCTAACTAAGCTTGAATAATTTATTATTTAACATTTATTTTCAGGATAAGCTGAAAAACGTAAATATCTCAGTCATTCTAGCTAAAGGATGTTTTGAAATAAAACTTGGTTAAAAATAGGGCCTAATGAAACCGCTTGAATGAGAGACGCGTATGTTAGAGTATGTTTTGGCTAGACAGAAAAAAAAAATATTGTGTACCACACAGACTTTCCCTCTCCTTTATATATAAATGATGACATCAACTTAAAAGTAATAAAATTTGTGAAACTAAGTTACAACCATTAATACAGGAACATGGTTAAAAAATAGAGCATACCATTCAATTATTGAAATCATTCCTTCCTCCCAGTTAAACGCCACCTATGGAAATTCTTGGTTACCAAGTATTACCGTACCTTACCGGGTTAGGGGCTAACTACCGAGCACATTTAAGCATCCTAGGTCTTCTGGGAATAGATTGTTTTTTTTACTGAATTTTTTAAGCCCCACATCCCCAACAACAACAAAATGGTGCAGAACTCCACGCAGAATGTCTCGCTCTATTGTTTAAAAACTGAAATATCTACTCAAAACTCGTAATATTTGTGAAACAAAATAACACACTAGCAACCCCGAACATAAATTGCAATATGCTTATATAAAACATTTTTTTGGGTGTCCTGGTTTTAAATTTTATAATTTTATGTTTAAGTAATTAAAATCCTCATGTGTATGTTTGAACCAATAAAAAAAAAAATAGATATTGAGTCACCAAAGGTCAACACTTCGTATTAAAATTTCATCTTCCGGTTAAAATTTTCGAAATTTTGTTAGGTTTTGCATATTTTCAGGTTATCGCATTGATATTAAATTCCTCATTTATCAATTTTGACTAATAAAAAATGTAAATATTGACTATTGAGTCTAAAATGAAGGAGAGAGATCATTGTTGTACAAACATTTCTCCTGAGAGGTTTAAGGAAAAATAACACACTTTTTGAGAGACTTAAATTTAATTACTCTATGGCATTAGAGAATTATTAAGTTAAAACTTTAGTATATCTTTACAATCAATTTCACCAAGACCCACCTCTGTGGCGTAGTTGGCTAACGCGCTAGTCGTGTTGAGCTCGACTGCTGAGGACGGGGAGATCGAGGTTCAAATCTCGGTCGGGTGAACTGGGGGGTGGTTTTTCCTAAATGGTTTTCCACTCTCCCTCCACGCAAATGCGGGTTCACTTTCTATAATTCAACATTCCCAATTCCTAATCCGTTAGCGTAATTAGTACTTAAAGCGTATAACCCGAACGAGTAGTAAGACGCGGTGCTAATAATAATAATAATATATTTTTTAATATCTCAGAAACTATTGATTTAAAAAAATATATATTCCTATTAAATGTTTATTATTAATAGTACTACAATTTGTATCTTTTATGCTCCAAGTAAGCAAAATGGGCAAGTCAATCATAATACACTTACCCAATCTCACCGACCAGGCCAGGCACCTCGACTTCATAACACGTCTAGTAACAACAACACACCACGAACAACTATCAGCGCCGAGCCAAGTGCCGTATCTCGCCGCTAGAGACCACCACCCTGCTCAATTCCACCCAACATCAACAACACGAACATACTAGGAAGGGGTGGTAACTGCCACTCCTTTCCAGAAGAAAATAGACGTTTCTAGTGCCGCGCGCATTCCCCCTTCCCGTATGTTTATCTCAATGATACCCACCTTTTTGTTAATGCCTTCTCGATTGTTCGACGAGTGTGCTCCATATAAAGAAGCGTCTGTCGAGTGAGAGACTACTCTTGGATTAGGCTTGGACACTGTAGGACGAAGCAAGAGGCTTCCAGGACATATTAATATAATGTAAGATGAAATTCTTTTTGGCGTAAACTCTAAATATTATAAACTATTCAAAATTCCATTTCGGTCATTCCTTTTTTTTAAATGTAATTATTTAGTTCTGGTATAAATCTTTGTTCTTTTGCAGAACAGTCAATTTAACTTTATTTATTTTGCTTGTGAGTTATGTTATTATATGAGTTTAGTAAACATTAATGTGGGAATGTTCTTTATAACGCTAGGCCAGCACTTTTCAAATGTGATTAAAGTTTGACAGTTATACAAATCAATTTAACTTTGTTTATGTCGCTTGAGAATGGCGTTGCAAATATGAATTAAGTAAATATATATGTGAGAAAGTTCTTTTAGAGCATGATGGCAAAGTTCAAATGCAAGGAAAGTTATGCTTTACTCTAGTCAGGGATAAATATACTATTTTATTTATCGTACTTGTAAGTGTGTTTCAGGATTAGCTAAGTAATGATTTACTGAGGAAGGTTAGATAACTTGAGTATTCCTGTACATTCACAATTTAGTAACTCTTTGTGTATTATTGTTCTCAGGTATTAACAATGAACTTTAAAACATTTAATGAGTATGTTGTATTTTCGCAACGAGTACAGAAATGGGTTTTATTGGAGAAATCTTCTATAATCTTAGAGATTGTCTTACTCAAAGTTAATAATGCCATGCGTTGATAGTAAATTCACATAATTGTTCCATGGTATCTAATAAAATATTAGAAGAAGGAAAAAGATTAAATGTTTATCAAACATTTTTTTCTATTGAATGATATCGATTGTTATTGTTGAGCTTAGTCAAGGTCATTTGACTACTATTGCATCTATGAGGAACTTTAAGATTCTTTCAAAATATATGCATTGTTCTATAATAAAATTAGCCAAAAATTAAACCTAAATGCTCTTAAGACTTGAAATCATTTACTATTGTAGTTACGTCATATTATCCCTAAGTTTAGTAATGTTTATTATCCAAACTCCTTTTTACAAAGTCTTCGTCCTCTTCGTGTAATATTAGGCATTCTGTGAAAGTGGACCTTATTATTTTCCGCTTCTAGGAGTGAGTTGCGTGCGCTGGGCACATGATGTGTACCCAGCATTTGTTTAACACAAAAACAAGTTATTCACACTGCGCACTTCTATTAGATGAATCTCCCTTTTTTTATATAACATTTAATTTTGTTTGTATATGTATTTGAACCCCTCTAACCATAGAGTTTGGGTTACAAATTTTACAATGATAAGTTATTTAGTATTTCAAATAGTTGTGGAGATACGGAAATTTCAGCTTCTGTAAAGTACTCTTAAAGTCATTTTAATGGAAAAATGAAAATATCCATTTTATTTGTGATCTTAGTCAACGCCTAGATACGAATTTTAATAAAAATCCTTATAGCCGATTTAAAAGAAATCGATTTGTTCTCTTTTCACTTTTTATTAATCTACCTACTCTTAATTTTAGGGTTAAATACACACAAAGAAAGACAACAGTGCAAAAATCACTTTTTAAGGTTCGGGGGGTCATACATAAGACGTCGACAACCATCAACATTTAAAGTTAATTTTTTTTACAGTCGTAATACTTATTTAGTGTTCGAAAAGTTAAAATATATATGCGTATACTAATACTATTAGCACCGCATCATACTACCCGTTCGAGATATAAAAACTTACGCCAATGTGTAATGGTAGGGTGAATGTGAGATTAAATGGAGGACCTACAGTTTAACGTGGGATCCAAACCATGGTGGAGGCCAGTCATTCCACACATTCACAAGCTGTGATTAATACAAGTCTTGTCAGAGGTAAGGAAGGTTTTGACAATCATATAAGTCTGTGCTGGGACCAAGGATTGAATCCCGGACTCCCATCACAGGGGTCTTACACCTTACCCCTTGACCACCAGATCACCCACTTGCGTATAGCTATAGAGTTATTTGTTTTACAAAAATATGTTTCAATTAAAAGATTTGTATTGTAAATAACCCTCTATATTAGCAATGATAAGTAATTTCATATCTCAAAAAGTTACGGAGATATGATAAATAATAAGAATTTACGCATCAGACTGGAACCCTTAAAGACACATTGCCAAAATATTGAGAATTTCCATTTTGTTTGGGATATTTATAAATGTTTGGAAATGAAATTTAATCAAAATTGTTAAAGCTGATTTTGAGAAAATAGAATTTTCCTCTTTTCACCCTTAGAGAAAATACCCTTAATTTTAGGGTTGGATATCAAATTCCAAAAATACCTCGGGGCAACCATATGAAAACCTTAGATACCAAATTTTAGCTCGATCGGTAAAATATTTTAGGCTTTAATTGGAGGTACAGACAGACATTCTAAAACAATTTTTTCGGATTCGGGGGGTCATGAAACGTCGAGATTCATCAAAATCTCGAGTTTGATTTTTTTTTTATAATAACAATACTTTCTCTACCTGTACGAGAGCGATAAAGTAAAAATTGAAAATATGGGTGAGTTATTTTTGTCCCGTGTAAAATACTATAAGTGTGCAAAGTTTAAGGTTTCCCGAGTTCATAGAGGGGCGTATGGAGAGTACAGAAAGACAGACACATTTAGGTATTTGTATATACATATATACAGTGGGTGGGTACGTAGATATTTGCATATGCATTTATATTATATACGTATGGCCTGATTTTGTTTGGAAGAACGGTAGAAAAAATTCAAACATATTTATTTGTGGCCTGCATAACATTACATTTTACTTTCATTTTTGAGTTATTTTATAGGTATTTATAATATTTATCAAACAATACGGCTTCATATAAAACGACTCTGTGTGTGAATATAATAAAATAATTTTAGTTAATTTAGTAACTAACTTCTACTGTTCTTCCCACCAAGATACGTACATATCGAACTACTCAAGTATGTTTATGTTAGAACGATTCTTTTCATTAAAAATATATCAAATAATCAATATATTTTTAAGTACTTGTTGACACAATACTATATTAAACATTATAATTTCTCATTTTTACGGTTCTAGCTTATTGCGAGAATTTTTCAAATATAGTATTTACGTCATGGCACTTCTAAATCTAATAACACTTTATGGTTCAACCATAGCAGAGTTTACATTTGGCCATCAAGTAGAACCACTTACAAAATGTCAATTACTCCGCATTTTGACCTTTTCTGTGACCTTTATTTGTAAAAGTAGAACTTTTCATTTACTCTTCGCTTCAATATCACATATTAAATACTTTATTTTTTATTTTTAATCATACTAAGTCAAGAGTTTTTTTTTAATTACGACCACTCAAAAAATATATTCTAACTTTTTCCATTGTTTTTAATTGTACTTTTTACTCTTCCTTTATTTAAAGAGTGCTTACTTCAATTATGCCATACGATTTACATTTAAATTGAAATTCCTTTCACTATCAAATACTGACTTATGATGAATACTTATTCCTGTACCTTTAAATACGAAGAAAGTAAAGTAGCTAACATTAAAAGGGAGCCTGGAATTATTGCAAAAAGGATTTATGTGAAACAATTTGTAGTTCCAACTTATTTCCGAATAAGTATAATTTTAAAAACAAGTTTTAAATAATAGTTTTTACAAAATTTACTTAATAATCAATTAATATTTGCATTAAAAATTAATAATATATAATCTTATGTTATTATTTTATGCTTGCTATTCAATATTCTATCACTTCCCTTTCTTGAAGTGTAAATAAAAAATAAAAGATGAAAAGTATATTATTATAGATCTATAGGCAAGTTAATAAACACCCACTTCGTTGGATGCATGGTCTAAGGCGCTACTATTGCAATAGACTAAACTGCCGGTTACGGGGAGATCATGGTTCGATAACATTTGGATGTTCTTCCTACATGCGCTCTCTCTCTCTCTCTCTCTCTCTCTCTCTATCTCTCTATCTCCACAAGAAATGCTGTTATTTTTACTCTAAACTCAATCTTATTTCCTCCTAACCTATGAGCGTATATAGCCAGAATAGTTAGTATGACGTGGTGCTAAAATTAATTCTTAAAATAATTATTAATAATATTGTAAAAAATATAGGAAACAAATACAATAGGTTGTAAGCATTAAAATATAAATAAAATACTAAGAATAATTATTGCATATATAGATTTTTAAAAATGTTTTACAATCATGATAATTTAATATAGACTACATTAAAACATTCAAAAGAAAATATAAGTATTAAATATATTTATATTTTAGATATTAGTTATTTAAATATGTTTTTTTAAATAATGGATAAAGTGACTTGTTTATATTAACACAATATTTAAAAAACACAAAAAATTACAAGTAACATTTTTTGAATTCATTTTTTAAATGATGATAATGGTTTCAGAATTCAGATACATAAAAGATGTAATAAAAACATAATTTCAATAAAGCCTTTAATTCTTTTAACCATTTCATTGAATTAAAATATCTGACACGAGAATAATATCGATTTAGATTAGAGTTGAAAATACTGATATTAGACTATTATATTATGTTTATGAAAACGCTATTGATTTATATATATATATATATANATATATATATATATATATAGAGTGTGTTGAAATTGTCATTATTATTTATTTCGGTGTATTACCAATGATAAGGATTACCTAAATTCATATTACTCCTATACAAATGCACACAAAAAAGGCTTACTCGTGATGTTGAGTGTTGCTGGGCTGAGCATTTCTTGTTAAAATGGCAGGCACCAGCAGTATATCATTCCGCGCTCGCTGCTTATTTGACCTATAAAATATGTAGTATCTGCTCTACACATCTCACATGATATTATACACTCATTGGTACTGGTGAGTAATAGTTCTACTCAGGAAAGAGGTACATTTACAGGCACATATAAACTGCAGTCAAATAATTGTTTTTTTAGAAAATAAATAAAAAAACTATTGGGAGCACTATTGATGAAATTTTACTATTTTAATATACTACTTTAAATATAAGTTCACTCCCTCTGTCTTAAAATCTGCTAAAGATATTTTTTCAGTCACTTCTATTAAAGATTGAATTTGTGTGCATATTCCTTAATTCGTGTGACGATACATAATATTAAAATTTGAGCTAGATATATAACGCGGTGCACTGGGCAGCCATTGAGAGTCGGCCATTATGGATGTATACATGAACTAGATAATGAACCTCATTCTTTCCGTTCATACATATCTTATTTAATTTACATAACTAAAAAATAAAGATAAAAAACACATTTTTCAAAATTACATATTATATCGATGAAATTTGTTTATATATTCTTTTCATTTTATAGGTTCTGATTTTACATATACACAAACACACACATTATATACAACCCTAAACACACATATATATATTAATATAAAGGGAAATCTGAATATTATATGATTTGACGGACGTATACGTTTTTTTTTCTTTTTTCACCACGTCTTATAAGACTTAAAAATTCCACGCTTACAATGAGGTATAGTAGCACTTCTAGCTCTCAGATTAAGTTCTTCCTAAATTAAATTGAACTTTGCTCTACCTCCCTTAGCAATACTCCACACAACGACACTGAATTTCACGTAAGGTCCTGCACCATACTTAGACTTTATAGTTTGAAAACAAGGAAAATAGTACGTGAGAATGTATCCCATAAGAGAAGAGTAAATAACCTGTTCATTTGGGAGTAAGAGGGTTGTAAGGTAGCTAACAACACATCCAAAAGAACCTCTTTTCCCCAGTTGGAACTAATAATAGAGGGCGTGGACTGTACCACGTAAAGTCAGAGACACAACACTACATTTTCAACACAAACCTGCCTCTTGTCAAAGGCCCTAGATATTAAACTAAGGGCCCCGGGCTGGATTATTGGCTGGTAATATCTGGGAATGTTTATGGAAAGGGGAATGATTCCCATGCTCACCAAGGGTTGGTTGTATAGGGTTAATTTAGGATAAGATATTCATTCAGCTACCACTTAATTTCACTAATATCATCCCCTCATCTCAGAGGGACGTGGAAAAGAGCCTCTTCGAAAATTGATGTACGATTAGTACATTTGAGTGTCCTCTGGGAAACAGTACATTAGTATTGGCTAATCTTTTCACAAACTGAGATAATGATTGATGTAGTCCATACCAGACATTATCATAATCATTATCATCATATTTTACCCAATTATGGTGTCTATCACATCATGATTTATGTTCATACAGCAAAATTTTCATAGGACATATTTCATATTTGACAGAAATACTATTTGATAAATATTTTTACGTATTTATAGATCATGTTATGTTATTTGTAGCTGTCACTTTTGATATACAATATTAATAGCTATGCAGGGTTGGTCCCGCGTCCCCAATCACCCTCCCTCAATAAGTTGTATAGTTAGTACTAACTATAATAATCAAGCTAGTTAAATAATTATATGTTACTGTAGTGTGCAAATTGATGTCAACAGAAATGAGAAATTTCAAAAAATCCTGTAAAACTAAAAATAGATAATAATATGAGCCATGTAATTTTGTTTTAATATGAAGCATGTTTCCCTTTGGCTTGAATAACTTGTTGAAGTCGTTTTGGTAATGGAATCTATTAGATTTTCGCAGTTTTCCTTGATTTAGTCATCGTGAAACCAAACTTGAATTACTGTTTCTATCATCTTTGTTTTGATTGTGCAATCCGTCTTACGATGTCTGAAATTACTAATGGCCTACAAATTTTCAATAAGATCTATGTCCGGTGAGTTCCCTGGCCATTCCCGGGACGTTCTATTATTGTCTTTGAAATACTTCATCATAACATTTTATTTATGATAAGGGGCTGAATCTTGCTGAAAGATTGCTTAACCATTGGGATAAACATTTTACAGCTCTCTTGGCAATTTTTCTTCAAGTAACTCCTTGTATTTATGACCATTTATCCTTCCTTCAATTGATACAAGAGGTTTGGTGCCTTCATAAGATAAACAGCCCCAAAACCATTTATTTTGGGGTCGTTTGACTGTTTAATCAATATGGGCTGCCGTAGGTTTTTCATGGTTACTTTTTCTGACGTATCATGATCACATTCCCTGTACTAAAAAGTTTGTCACATCTGAAAACAACACCTTTCTTCGATATTCTGCTTCCAAAATAATATATCTTTTGGCCAACAGAAGCCTTTTATTCATTATAGGAGTAGTCAGAAGTTGTTTCTTCTGAGGTCGGATGGCCTTTCTTCCCTTTCCTTTGAACATTCTTCGTACTGTCGAGTCATACATTTTTACACTAGCATCTGATAAGTCTCGTTGTAGATCAAAACTTGTTTATGGGTATTTTTGTTACTGATTAAAAATGCTTCAACTGGTGCAGTAGTCTTCCTCTTTCGTCCACATTTTCCTACTCACTACATTTAAATTGACCCAGTCTTTCTTTTTTGTTTTAAAATTTTGTTCACCATCCCCAGACTTAAACAACACTTCGCTGTCATCTCCTTTTGTGTAAAAGATGTGTTCAAACTTATTATTACAATCTTCTCTTGTTTTCTTGGCATGACATCCATATTTAAAAAGCTGTAAAAGAATGCACAGAATCCTACAGATGTTAATAATAATCTTGAACTCAGAAAAGGATCAATTATAACCTCAAAATACTCGAATTATAAATGTACTCAAGTGCTAACACAATGCTTGATTTAAAGTTACTGCATATTAACCAATATTTCTGTAACAAATAGCATAATTGTGTTGCCAACTGTGAAAAGTATAAAATAATAGCAGTGTTCACATTAATTCGCACACTACTGTATATCCAAAACTAGTTGTACTCTCACAGATTGTCTCACAAGCCAGTTGGATCGCGTCAATAATCCATTTACACTTTTAACACACAGTTTAACTAACAAATAAATAGTGTAACACAAGCACACAAACTTTCTCAAATTGTGTATTCTGCCTTTGAAGATAATTTCCAGGAATTGATTTTTAGTAAACTACCCTAAATATGTTTTCCTTATAAAAATACCCAACACATTATCTAGTTAATAACAATAATAACTGTTTATATATCACTTAAACAATTAAAATATATGCTGCTATTTGTTATGATCACTCACTCCCTAGATACCAATTTGAAACCCAATTGTTAGGGTCATTTTTGAAAATATTTCCAGCTTTTGAAAAAATATCCTTCGGTAAACTACCCATAAATCAGTTTAAACCCCCGTTTCTCCCCCAAAAAATATACAATGCTAATTGTCATATTAATCATTCCAAAGATACCTATTTGGAACCAAGTTGTTTTGGACATTTTTTAAATATATGTTTTTGAAAAATCAGAACTATATAAAATACCCATAAATTATTTGTCACCACATAAGCAGTTAGTTATACATTGTTATTTGTCATACCACACAAACTACAAATTAAAATTTTGAACAAAAACGTTGGAACTACTATCAAAAATTAAGAATTTTCTAAAACATCTTATCTGTAAACTACCTCAAGTGTTTTTTCAGATTTTATGGCAAAACTTTTTTTTTGCTAAGATAAATAAAATATTGCTACAGTACAAACAAAGTTTAATTTTCTTTGCATGGCGACCTCATCACTCAACAATTCTTGAATATCTGATAAGGATGTGCTGGAATTTAGTGACAACCTTTTCTCTTGATTTAAAAAGTTTCTCATATCGTTCATCCGGAAGAAAAGTGACACAACTCAAAAATCTCTATTTTTGAGTTATGCTGTTAAAATAATCGTAAAAGACCTATATTTTCTCCAAGAAAAGTGTCATGTTGTTAATTCATAAAAGCGTGGTTAGATGGCACTAGTGTCACTTTTCTTTTGGAGGGAATACCGTCAACCGATTCGAGAACAATGACACATGTTACTTGGGTTCTGAGGTTTGACCAGGAATGATCGCGCTCTGTCAGGAAAAGCGTCACATTTTGGTAAGTGTTTCAGAATTATTTAAAGTGTTTGGCAGAACAGTGACCTATTTAGGAATGTGTCATTTTTCTTGAAAATGTAAGACCATTTTTTTCAATATTAATTTTAATATGAGTAATATTTTGAGATGTGCCCATCTTCTAGCGATAAGTTATTAGAGTTTTTCTTATGTTTGTGTTATTTTGCCAGTTATGTCACTATTCATAAAAAAAATTGCATAATTTTATTTGTTGCTCACAAAATATTTCGAGTCACATTTTTCACGGATGTAACTAAATAACAATGCAATCAACTGAATTTGCATTCCGATTGACTTACTTGTATTTTTTAATTTTTAGAAAAGATGTCTAATCGAACAAATCTTATT
>CABEEJ010000859.1:146013-162971 GCA_901482245.1 Timema douglasi | reverse complement strand
AAAACATCTTACGAACAAGATCAGTATGATAGTGTGTTGGTATTAAACCACAGAAAAAAAACAAGAAAGCCACAGTTGAAAAAAGTTTACAATCGCAAAGTTGGAATCACAGAAAAAAAGAAAACAGGTTTGTTATCATTGTTTGGAAAAAATTGTATTCCTAAGAACTACTTACCATTTTATGAATCTTTGTAAAAATTGTATCTTGAAAGGGAGATCCTTAAATTTTTGTCATTTCCAATGCTTAATATTATATAAAAAAATTAAGGTGTATTGATGGTTGTTAAATAATTTTTTTTTCATATTGTGTTTCATTAGTTTTCACAAAAATGTATTAATATATTTGCAAGAAAAGGGACACAAATCAAAATTGCTTATGATGATTTTTTTAACTTTTTATTAACACATACTTATATGGTTGTAAAGCCTATGTTATTTTTGATTTTTTAATTTTTATTTTAAATTCCTAATAGTTACCATTGTAATACAACAGTTATATTAGAAAGTGAGAAAGTTTAAAATGCATTTCCTGTAAAATAGTGTTTTTTGATTTGTGTCACTTTTCTTCCGGACAGGCGATATAATGCCTCTATTCTCATGACAGCTATTCAAGAAATGTTTGTGTAACCATTTGAAGAAAATTAAATTCTTTGATTCTACTTGAGCAATATTTGATTTATTATAGCAAAAACAAATTTTTGCCATTAAAACTGCAAAAGCACTGACCTATCCTTGCGCCCCCTTCCATCCCACCTTAAGTAAATGCAATCATCTAAATAAATAATTTAAGACAGTCTGGACAGATATAAATAGACGTGGTTCCACCAATATAGTTGAATATATATATATATTCCACACATTAAAAGTTAATATCCAAGTCTTATTGCTACTTGAGCAAATATTTGACTTGGCCACGTGTAGGCCTATTTTCCGGAAATGAGAGGGAGTGAACCAGTTAATGAGGGAGGTGGAGCTGGTGGTTGAGGGTGTGTGAGGTTAAAGGGGGTCAGCAAGTTTACACCAACTACCCCTAAGGTGCGTGGCTCCAGGGAATGAACTTGAGGCGATAATCTTACATTAACCTCCCAGATAATCTTACATTAGTGCCGGTTNTTTGTGTCTGAAATTTATTAAAGTGTTACTGTATAATTAAGATTATTTTATAATTTTTGATAATATCTAATATAGATAACATCTGGCACATTACTTGACGTGAATACTTTTAATTACAATAGATTAAGACACGTTTTTGTCATATAAGGCCCTTCTTATGATTAATGAATTGTAGGTATTAATTGTTTTATTATTCTTTCGGTTATTTCAGTACTTCATTTTTGTTTGTGCATTTACGTACGTTTGTGCGTGTATGGACCACCCCCTTAAGCCCATCAATTCCATATATGTATTAACACAATGGAGGAGAGTATGAGGAAATTAAGAATTTAATAAGATTATAATGGCATTTTTGTGGAGGGAGAGTGTAAATAGGTTGTAAAAATTATATAAACAGTCACATCTGATTGGGATTTGAACCCCCTCCCCCACCCAGTAATGGGCAGTCCAGTCTAATGCGCGCGTTACAATATACCAATAAAGCAGGTGATTAGTGATTTAATTACATCTGTAACGTAGTTTTAAACAAATTAAGACAGAGTCAGCAGCGAGAGAAAAATATGAGTGAGAAAAATTTGGTGATAAAAATAAATCTTTTAAAATCTATGCTCAACTTTATTTTTTTTAAATAGCACAATAACTACAATAATTCTAGCCATTTAAACTTTTAAAACACAATCTTAATTCAAGTTGTGCTTCTACCATTTTAGCGCTTTGTTCAGTGTTCCATGAATTGAAAATGGTTAAAAAACGATTCTCTAAGCTTTACCTTTATTTAGATGCACCTGTGTTACGTGACAACAACCATTACCTTATTTATGTCTTCATATTTGATTTTAATTTGCATTTTTCAAGCTCGTTTCGAAATTAAAAATGACCTCCACACACACCCTTTTAAAAATAAAAACTAGACTGACACTAACGTAAGAGTTTGTTCTAAGGTTTATTGAAATAAAACCAAGCAAAGAAAAAGAAACGGAACGTCCACGTAATTTGGGTGATTGGTCCTCTATCTTATTATTACTATTACTATTATTATTATTATTATTATTATTAGCACCGCGTCTTACTACCCGTTCGGGTTATACACACTTACGCTAATGTGTATTGGTAGGGTGATTGTGAGATGAAATAGAGGACCTACAGTTTAACGTGGAATCCGAACCACGGTGGAGGCCTGGCATTCCCCACATTCACAAGATGTCTGGTCAGAGGTGAAGGAAGGGTTTGGTAATCAGATAAATCTTTGCCGGGACCGAGGATTGAACCCCGGCCGCCAGCATAGAAGTCTTACACCTTACCACTAGACCGCCAGGTCACTGGTCCTCTCTCTTGATTGGCTATTTACATAGAGAGCATGGTGCAAATTTGTTTATTTGCTTTGAAGTATTTCAGAAGTGTACAAGACAGGTGCATCAAAAACGCCCCATTGTTTGTAGTCTCCGAGCCTCATGTGGCAACACCGCTTGTTAACATCAGACTAAACTAACTTAACCTATAATCTCATAATGAAAAGCTATTACCGTTCACCAATTATATATTGGATAGTTACATTCAACTTGTTAACTTGGGTGGGCGCTTATTGCGCCAGAAATTTGACCATCAGTGTTAGTTAAAAAAAAAAAGTTCACTAATCCCTGATCCCAAATTGCACCAAGTCCAGTTGAGGTAGAAGAGGTGGTCCGAGATAAACAAACAGCAATGTTAACATCCTCTTGTTGCCCCACTTAACCTAGCCTTTGCTTTTTGAGGCACGCCTTTGTGCAATATGATACTCTTTGTTTGATATTATTTTGTATTAGTCATATAATAGTATTCTCTAAAATAAATTTTTGAACACATTTTGTTTTGTTAGTTTTTAAATATACAGTGAGACCTTCGTATATCGAACTCCCATCTATCAAAATCCTTTGTGTCAAAGTTTTGGTGAATCCCCGTGCCATTACATAGAAAAACGGTTTATATCTAAAAACAATTATATATAACTAATTTTTTTCAAGAATAATCAGGATTCCCTCCCCGTAATGACAATAGTATAAGAAAAACAAATGAGAAAATATCGAACGGAGATGTCGCAAGAGGAAAAACGAAATATTTGGTCAAACTCATTTTGACACCTAAGAGTTGCCTAGAGTGGTGGTATCGACACCACACTACCCTCACAACTTTTCTCGAGTAGCCTTCCTCTTCTATAAATCCGGTTCAGTTTTTCACAGCATCCATAACCGAATATTCATGCTCACTACTTTAAGATTTGTAAAAAACATTTTTCTTGTTGGTTTTTAGTTATATTTATAAACCTAACGTGTATATAATGTGATTCATATTCACTTATAATGAGTGCGTTGATTAGGGAATATTTTTTAATACAATATACAATATAATATTATGTATAAAAAGAGATAGTATAGTTATTTTTTATGGAACCATTGACTTGGACATATGAAGTTCCGACTGCATATGTATGTATTGCTATGATTGTTAGTTTGTAAATATAAATGCATTATTATGAATGAAAAGGTTGAAAGGAGCTTAAGTGCTCATAATTACACTTTTCTTGTTCATGTTGGTTTCCCAGCGTGCCTTTGGCAAAACTTGGGTCTGGTCTTGGGGGTTAGTTTTAGGTCATTGGCACAATTTGGTTTCGGTCAAGTACCTGAACAAGGTAGATTGGCGCTATTCGGGCGAACCTGATTCCTCATTCTTACCATCACTGTGGGCTCATGATGTTTGCCATGTTACTACGTAATTCAGGTTTTTTTTTCCTCGTGCACTTTTAATTCATGTCTAGGTGCGCTTTTGATATGTTTTCCCTCTTGTGCGCTTTCTATGTTTTCAACTCTTCCTGCAAAGTTAATTTAAAACTTTAAGCCTTCGCAGAGTCCCAATATATGTTGAACCATGTGCTCACACGTAAAACGAGAATATATCTAAGCATGTAGGTGTCACTCCACTCATTTATTAGCGACTTAATGGCGCAGTTACCTGACGGCTGTAGTAGAGTTAAACCCAGAGACCGGGTCACGCCTTGCTTTGGATTGACAAATCAGAACCGCTAATTTTGAAACGTGTGGGTTGCGAGTCTCTAGCACATTGCTTGAGTCCTGCACAAAATCTCGGAAACACCTAATTTGGAATCGCCTGGACTGCGAAATCTGACGTCAGACTGTCGGTTTGAGAGATAACTCCCCTCTCCGGATAAATACCGCGAGGGACAGGGCTTGTCTAGTGAGTAAAGCAACATAAAACAATCTGTTTATGTGGCCTTATGGTCCAAGGCGCTACTCTCGCAGTAGAATACACAGCCGATGAGGGGGAAACCAAGGTTAGATTCATGGTTGGGTATACTGAGTGTAGATTTCCTTCACACTTTCCATCCACCAAAATGTGGGTACACATCTTTAAATGTATAACCTTTCTAATCCCTCAATTACTCGCATAGTTAGTACATGGGTGTATAGCCCAAACGGCCAGTATCTAATGGTGCTAAAAAAATAATGATAATATGGATGCACCTCTTTCTCTTCACCTGCAACTTTCTGAGAGTAATTTTGTTTAAAGAAATATGACATTGTACAAAATATGTTTTCAGCTAAAAAAAAGTTAAATGTTTGAACGTTTCATGAAATTCTTTTATACAATGATATTTTGTTTGTGTGAAATGTAGGCCTAGGCTAAAAGATAAAAATTAATTCACTCACTCCCAACATGAATTTTTGTCCAAGTTTGTGGGTTGCTTTCATCATAATCTTAAACTGCCGGGTTCAAATCCTCAATTTTTAATATATCGTTTTTGCCTGAAAAAATTGACCTTTCATTTAATAAAATAAGATATAGCTAAAGATATAATTTATTTTAAAATATACTTATCAAAATATACAAGGTATTTGATTGGACTCATTTGGTTATGATGTAAGATTGGTCAGTTCATTGTCGTGGAAAGTAGTTTCAACTGCTAACACAGGAGAGATAAGTTGCCGTCCAAGTTATTGTCTTAATTTATATTGTTTTATGAATAAGTCTAGAACAACTTTTTTTAGGTACTGAAACTAACGTGTATTATTTGAGACGGCTGACTATATCAGCATATGACGTTTTAATTTAATTTAATTTAATTTAATTTAATTTAATTTATAGCAGATACAGTACCGAGCCCACCAGCTTTTAAGGTGGGGATATAGGAACGCAAAAAAAAAGGGGGGGGGGAGGTAGTGTGGTTTCATTTCTTGTATAAAACATTATTTTAGTCAAATAAAATTAAATATCTCCTCAGTACAAGCATAAAGTTTAATTTTCTTCACATGGTGAAGTCAGCAGTTCCTAAATATCTCCAAAAGGTTTCCCGGAATATAATGACAGCTTTTTCTCTTTTCGTATTATAAAAAGTTTCTCATTTAAAGCCAGTATTTTCATGACAGATATTCATCAACTGTTGATATCACCATGTGAAGAAAATTAAATTATCAATGTACTACAGCAATTCCTTATTTATTTTTGCCAGAAGAAGATTTGCGACAAGAACTGCAAGACATTGGCCTTTTCTCGCTTTCCCTACACCCCACCCTATTAATCACTCTAAAGAAATTAAATTGTAAATTGTTAGGCTATGCAGGGTATGGAACAAAGGACTTTATGGTCAGTAGACTGACATGCTATCTTCGTTTTTAATCGTCATGTCTTACCACCTGTTCAGGATGTATGAATATGTTAATTACTCTAAATGCGTAGGGATGAGGAAGGAAGGATTTTACAGGTAGTCTACCCAAATTTGCGTGGAAGGGGAGTGGGAAAAAATTGATGAAAAAAACACCGTCAGTAGCTCCGATAGCGATTCAAAACCCGGTCTTTCCATCATCGCCCGACCCGGCCAGTCTAACACAAGAATGTTGCCTTAGAACATGTGACCACGGAAGTGGCTAAAGATTATATCGACTGAGCTAATGTGTCGGACACCGTAAAGAGCTAATGGCAAGGCTTACCTACTTTGGTGTTCGAGTGGTGACGTCATACTTGAAATATACCCTAATGCCAATGATTGGGAGATCAAGGTTTCAATCCCCGTCGAGTAAACTGAAATGTGTATTTTCGTTAGTTGTGATCTATTGTAATTTTATGACTTATGGAGGATTTCCACCTATTATCATATTTTTCATTTCGTTATTTGCAGTTATTTCTTAAATATCAGTAAACAAAGATAATATTTTAGGTATAGAAAATCACGATAAAAGATATATACCAGCAGATTAAACAATTTGATTCAACGATTTGATAAAAGTTATGTTAGATATAAATAATTTCATCCAAAATTGTTCAAAGGATGGTTAAACATATAATCTATAAATAGTAGATATATAATCAATGATTCGGAGTTTACTAAAGGTACATACCATAATCCTAATAGCCTCTCTCATGCTAAGTAGTTTGAAGCGGTGATTTTACAAAAGCAGATTAATGATGGATTATCTGAAATAGCCATAATACTCAATATATCTCTCTCAAGTTAATAGGATGAGAAGTGTGGATTGCAAGTAGCTACATCAATATTCTACAGCAGTGGTTCTCAAACTGTGGATCCTGTTTGTGTGCCAGGTGGTCCGCACATGGAACCACAGAAAAATAAATGAGATTACACAATCATATTTACTTTCTCAAAATAGTATAGTATAGTTTTAGACTAATTAAAAAAATCAGTTTATTATACTATCATATAAAAACTTCCCTAATAGTAATTTTAATTTTTTTATTTAAATCAACTTTAAAACTCACTAACATAGCCTCTTCATACTCCTAAACTAGTTATTTAATCATTATTCTCGTAATATACTGGACTGTCGATGACGGAGTGACCGGGTTTCGAATAATCATCGGGTTGGATAAGAATGGTTCTCTCCCAATGGTTTCCTACTATACCCCCAGGCAAATGCGGGTACACTAACTCTGAATTAACTTTTCTCATTCCTAATACACTAGAGTAATTTTCCCGTAGCGACTTAAAAAATCATGGCGAAAGAAAAATTGGAATCAAAATCCGTACAAATACACTTCCCATGAGGTTCAATGACCTAAACATGTTTTATTAAAAATTATCTTATTCCATTGCAGTCATACATATGGCTTTAGTATTTTGAAATACATTTAATCCCCCAACTTGACCCTCAACATACTTTTGATGGCTTTATGTTTTTGTGTAATAGTTACTAATCCAGCACCTTCTCTTACCTAGAAGGCCGCAAGCCACCACTACAGAATGTGTTAATCTCTAGCTTTATCTCGTTTGGATTAGAGATGAATGAGTAGAGTTTTACTCACAACAATACACGAAAGCTGGCTAAGCCTATGTTTACGTTGCTATCGCGTGGGTAAGTATTTCACACGAAACGTCAGCTACGCTATTTATTTTCTTCGTGTGGAAATTTCATCGAGCACATTTAATTCCTCGTCACACGGTAGATGAAAAAAAAACTCTAATGGGGGAGTCAGAGTTTGTGTGAGGGGTACTTTCAGGGGTTGGGGGTTAAAGGGTGAAGTTAGGGGTGAAAAAAAGTAGAAAAGAAAAATACTTTGGAAGCAGTTCACTAAACATTTACACTGTAACTTCTATGGTAGCCCATAGGGATACGAGTTCAGCCAAGCGCTTTTAACTCTTAACAGTCCGGTGAAAATATTTAGAGTGAGAGAAAGCAAATAGTAAAATGAGAACCAGAGATAGAGAAGGTAACACAAACGCGAGTATTCGCTTGACATGATCATCCAGTGATAATAAGGTTAAAATAAAGGTTACATAAATACAGTGCTACTGAGTTATAATAACTTATTTTATTTTATGAGCGTACCCTTAGCCATACGCTGTAAATTTAAAACCCAAGAGACGGGGGGCGGACACCATTTCTAAAGATAATTATTACTTATTCGGCTTTTTCTCGCTAGAGTTACGTTTCTAGCTACGTCAGAGCGTTGTTTATTAGTCTTTTAATCTGAGTGGGATGGAAAATAAAATAAGTTTTCAAGCTGTATGCCATTGTAAATAGCTCCATTTAATATGGTTTAATTATAGTTTAATTAGGACATGTTACAAACAAACCTGGATGACACAAATTGTCTAATTAAACTTGAAATAAAGGGTATATCAACATCATACCATCATATTACTGGTCTCTGTATTCAGTGTGTTTTAGAGCTCAATCATCATTATACAGGGATGGCCTTGGTTTGACTCAAGTAGGTGATAAGGAAAATGTTTACTTTTTGTAACTGACTGTTTTCTTGTACACACACAAAAATCATCGGCATTTTCTGTTAATAGCAGGCATCCATGATATATCACTCACACATTGGATGAGGAAAACGCTGTGGGTAGATGACAAGCATGATTTTTAATTTAAAGGTCAATTTCAAGGTCAAATAGGGTAAAATAAAGTCAAACGGATAATTTTTTGTTATGCATATATTTTGTAAAATTAGTTTATCTATTCTATGAAACTAATTTCGATACAACGTAGGTTTAGGAAAACTTTTCAATCAACATCTAAAGTGTCATGTTACATGTAAATATATAGCCAAAAGACCCACCAATATCCAATTTTTTCCAAAACATTTTTCAGTGCGTAATCAAGCTAATTTACCAATCCGATTAGTGATAACTCTTTTATTTTATGTTTTCCACATTGTTCCTTGTGTGTAACACGTGTATCAACACGTAAATGATCCAATCATGGTCATGAATCCAGTGTCCGTAATTTAATGTCCTTTAACAGGACAGTGTCATGGCTGACGGAGATGATAGTGATATCTACTCAGATAATAACGACTTGTCTCTGTTATCATTAGCAACCAGGGATGCTGCATCAAGTGAACTAAACTGTGATCTTTTAACAGTTCAAGAACGTAAAAAAAGCAAGTTGTCTCCAATGTTAATGAAATACCTCTAAAGGAAACTGTTGGTTTTCATATCATACTTAAAAAGTATATAAGTGTTGATCTCTACAAGGCAGTAATTATACAGATAAAACAGAAAACTATACAAGATAAGAGAAAATTACTTCAGCGACTGCTTAATGCTGTAACTGCCAGTATGAATGTTGAAATTATGAATGTATTAAAGCAATAACTGTATCCAATCCCATTGTCATTAGCTAGGCCAGGAGGTAAGATGAACGCAACACCAAAAGCAGAGCTTGCATTATTTTTATGACTGGACTTCCAACATACTTGGAAGATTCTGACGTGAGAATATGTGTGATGATTGATGGGCCTGCATTTATTCAGGCTAAGCAGATTAGGCAAGAATAAGCCAATTTGCAAGATCGTTGATGGAGGGAATTCCCCTTCCAGAAATTTTGGCACTATTCATTGCATTAGATGAAAATATGGCTGATCTTTCCCTCTCCCTATCAGAGTTTAAAATGCATAAAGGTAAGAATCTATTATTAATAATAATAATAATATTTAGCACCGCGTCTTACTACCCGTTCGGGTTATACGCTTTAAGTACTAATTACTCTAATGGATTAGGAATTTGGAAGGTTGAATTAAAGGAGGTGAACCCGCATTTGCGTGGAGGGAGACTGTAAAACCATTTAGGAAAAACCACCCCCAGTTCACCCGACCGAGATTCGAACCTCGATCTCCCCGTCCTCAGCAGTCGAGCTCAACACGGCAAGCGCGTTAGCCAACTACGCCAGCGAGGCGGGTAGAATCTATTATTACAATACGAGTTGGTAACAGGAGGTGAAACCTTTTATGAAACACATGCCAAATCAATAAGGAGACAATATGTCATGCTTAGATAAAACCATGAAGAGGCTGATACCAGGTTGATTCTGCATTCATGTGAAGCTGTTGACAGAGGATACGAAAGAGTTATTGTTATCTACAGGCATGCTACTGATGTGATGTTGATACTGTTGAAATTTTTATTTGCAAAGGCTCCTGAATTGTGGATGATTGTTGGAACATTTAAACAACGAAAATGCTACCCTTTACATCCAGTATCTCAAAGACTACCTCAACCTGTGAAGGTTAAACAGCTCAATTTTCATGCTTTTACAGATTGTGATACATAAGCCTTAAAAGGTTATGATAAGAAGACCTGTTGAAAAAACTCTAAGAAATACCTATGTCTTGTAAATGGTATTAAACTTGATGGAAATCTTGACTCAATCAAAATGTTCATGTGTCATTTATATGGAACACCAGAACAACGAACCATCGACCATAGCAGGTTTCTCCACTCCAATATGGCGAAAAAGGCTCTTGAATTAATACCCCCAATAAAAGATGCACTGGAGATTCACACTTCACGTGCAAATAGCCAGGCCAAAATATGGCTACAGGGAAGCAAGGAGCATATAGATTTTAACTTATATATCCCATAGATTCTATGGCTTGGAAGAATAAATTAAGTTGTTTGAAACCAGTATGGACAAGGCTTCCCAAATTCCCGATTCATGTCTGGAGTTTGTCACTTGCAAATGTAGGTTGAAGTGCAGCACATCCCACTGTTCATGTTTCATAAAACATCTCAAGTGTACTTTCGGGTGTAGATGTGATGCCATCTACCACTGCAACCCTTTGTCATCACAATAATCTCAGAATCAGTCGTCTTCATTTCCCATGGCTGAATAGATCTTAAATTGATTAATAATTATTTAAAAACTGTAAAAATGAGTTAAAATTAACACATTTGTAATGATATTGGTTTAGATTAATCTAAGTTATGTAAAAAGTCATGGATGAAGGTAATTTTTATTTAAAGTAATATATGTAGAGTATCCTTTTAAGATTCATCCATGAAGAAACACGCGCTTTTCAGAAACGATGTGAAAAGGATTACACCACTAAACAATATTTTTATAGCATCTTTCTTGTTAAAAGAACAACTGCGTCACTTCCTGTTAAAAGGAACAACTTAGGAGGGCCTATTTGACAGAAGACGCATATTCCCCTATACCAATAAGAAGCTAGTCTTCACAAAACCTGTCACCAGGACTCTTTGTATTAGTTGGTTTTTACACTGTTGATGAGGGGAGAAAAAGCCAAGGGGTATGTCATATATAAACCAATGTGCGTATGTTTAAGGCATCTCCGGGATCCAAACATTTACACTGACATCCCACCCACGCACAAGTCAGTCAGCGCCACACACTGGCAGTCAGTCTAACATAGTATAAAATAAGTTACATTAATATCACAAGTGTGCAGTGATATAAAACATTTAATTGGAATATGTATACGTAATTAACAGGTGTCATTTAAATAAACCGTGTGTGAATAAACAGCCACCAACAATTCTCTTTCTTCAATTTTATTAATATACCGATTTAATTAGTGCTCGAACACGGAGCTATAGACAGCTGGTTAAACGGTATCTTTTCCGTACAGTGATGATAGGCGCTCGATCACGGAGCTATAGACAACCTAAACATCATCACATCATTCTTATAACAGGGAATTAATCCGTAGTGTTTCAATTGACGCCCAAAGAGGGGTGATTGATTACATAGTGTAACAATTGACGCCCAAAGCGCGGCACCATTAATTTCATAGTATTGTACATTGGATTGCTAAGCTCGCTTGATTCTGCACTGAAATAGATTTCAAGGAAATCGAATGTGTGTGTCATTCGGCTATACATTTACATATACTATGATATTTTAGATGTTAATTAAAAAGATTCCATACATAAACATTGTATATAATTTAGTTTTATTGACTAGAGCTACTAAATCTACAGTGAATCCATACAAAACACAAAATTATCCATTTTTACCTTAATCGACCCTATTAGACCTTGAAATTGACCTTTATATTCAATATAAAGCTTTGCATCCGTCAACATAGTTTTTCACATCTTATTAGTGATTGATCTATCATGGATGACTGCTATTAACAGAAAGTGACAAGGGAAATATTTCTGAATGACTTCTATGTGTTTGGCTGGTGTACTATTGGGCTTATCTCATTATTAATCCCCTTATCCACATCAGTAGATTAATGGATTAACGCAGGCGTATCAAACTCGTATATCCAAAGGAGACCAATTTAAAAATAAAAAATACTAAGGGGTCTGCGTTTGAAAAAAAAATCACTATTGTCATTTTTTTTAGTAAAAATCATTTCAACATATTTTACAAGAAGAAACCTATGTAAAATAATAGAGGAAATCTTATCTATTTGAATTAAAAATTTGGAAACCCTTATATGCAGCATTATTGTGTTGTCTATCTTTTAATCTTGTGCCAAATTCACTCTCATAATAGTCGGCAAATACTTAACTGTAAACAGTTTGGTCCCTTTCCATGTGGAAAAACAACTTTTTTATAATGCGTGTGTACTGCCAAAAATTTCACATATCTGGTGAATAAATTCGTGTATAAGAAATAGTTTAGATTTGGTAGATCAGTCTCAAATCCCTTAAATTATTCAAAATTCCCAAAAATCATATTTTCAAATTTTGTATTTCTTCTGCAGCGCTTATAAAAATAAGAAAAAAGCCGTATTGTGTGTTTGTTAGACCCACGGTCCGCGAGGTGCACAAAGCCAGCGACAGGGCCGCAAGTTTGACATGCTTGAAATGAGACATCGCTCTCGCAGTAGATTGTACGATTGATGACGCGAAGATCATGTTTCGAATCCTTTCCAGATTAACTGATTGGGAGCCTTACCGAATATTTATCTAATCCTCCACACAAATTCTAGCATAATTTCTCTGATTTATACCACTCTTCTTCCTATTACATTAGTTAAAACAGTGGTTCTTAACTTTAACTACCCGTGGCCCCCTTAATATCCTAAAATATTTTCTCTGCCCCCTAGTTTTTACTAATATATTAATCATTAAGGTTTATTCTAAAATAGGGGATCTATTATTTCACTAATCATAAAAATAAACTAATAAAAAACAATATTAACTTACTTAAATGTATTTATTGGGACTCTTACTGTTGAAAACTTTCCACTTATCAGTCTATTCTCGTTTCGAATGTATTACTCGCATGCATAAGTCGATTCGGAGTAGATTTCGCTGCATCATTTTAATATTTACCATGGTGAAAAATCCCTTCTCACATAAATAAGTAGAAAAAAAGGGCAGCAAATTTTGAATGGCGATGTTAAACAGATGGGAACTATATGTACTATATGTGTTTCTATTATCCATGCTTCCCCTCCCCTCCATTACACCATAAAATCGAGAGTTTACCTTATGTACATGCCTGTAATCATCGAATTATTTCTTCCAAAACGTAACATTTTAAAATAATTAACTTCAGTAATAAGCAAAAACATTTCAAACTATATTTTTAGTAGTAAAAAATGATTATTTTGTGGCCCCCCAGAGGGCCGCAGGCCCCCGGTTAAGAATCGCCGAGCTAAAATATGCGGACGACTGAACTAAAAGATACACACGATACACAAAAGTAAGTCATTGATGGAAATGTGATATATTTTATAAAATGTATAGATTTTACACGGGTAATTTACCGGAATCCTTATACATTATTATTATTATTATTATTATTAGCACCACATCTTACTACCCGTTCGGGTTATACGCACTTACGCTAATGTGTAATGGTAGGGTGATTGTGAGATGAAATGGAGGACCTACAGTTTAACGTGGAATCCGAACCACGGTGGAGGCCTGGCATTCCCCACATTCACAAGATGTCTTGTCAGAGGTGAAGGAAGGGTTTGGTAATCAGATATATCTGTGCCGGGACCGAGGATTGAACCCCGGCCGCCAGCACAGAAGTCTGACACCTTACCCCTAGACTGCCAGGTCACCAAATCCTTATACAACATAACATAATATATATTTAGAGATATTTCCCAATCAAATCCCGCACGAAAACAAAGGTGTAATTTTCATCTTGTTTGGCTTGCAGGTGACAGAGAAGTCAAGACCTAAATTCCTGAAAATTGTACAAAGGTGTTTTTAATCTAGGAGTTACAACTCTCCCTAAACACGATTACAAAGGTTTCAATAATTAATATATTTTAATATGCCCTCTCAAAACCACATGAGTTAATAATATCAAACACGTGTCACAAGTTATGAGAGAAAAGTAATGATTTGAACTTCTCTACAGCCTTGCGATAAACACAAAGCTTTTTTACAGCTTACTCTATGGTGTAGAGGTGACGTAGACTGTTTAAATGAAGTTTAATTTCATTAGAGGGTGACCTGGTGGTCTAGGGGCAAGGTGTCGGACTTCTGTACTAAGGGTCCGGAGGTTCAATCCTCGGTTCCAGCATATATTTATCTGATCGCCAAACCCTTCCTTCCCTTCTGACAAGACGTGTATTAATCAAAACTTGTGAATGTGGGGAATACCAAGCCTCCAGCGTGGTTCGTATCCCACGTTAAACTGTAGGTCCTCCATTTCATCTCACAATCACCCTACCATTACACATTAGAGTAAGTGCGTATAAACCAAACGGTTACCAAGACGCGGTGCTAATAATAATAGTAATAAAAATAACGTCATTATAATAGAGATACAGTGTGAAAACCACAGCGATAAATCACACGTGTAAAGCCAGCCTCAGAACATCAGGCTTAGAATGCAATATAACTTGGTTCCGTCTTGTGTTAAGTTCTGTGGGCATATTGAATTCAACTTAGCAGGAGATATATGTCTCTAAGCGTAGTTTTAATTGATTTCAAATTCAAATATTTAAAAAAGAAAATCTTCATGAATGATTTAACATAAAATTTGTCGGTTAAGCAAAACGCGACCATTACTCTTTAGAACTGTACGAATAATGCACCTTTTGTTATCTATTCTTGACTTTAGTTAGAAGTTATCTCGCTTTATTATCTGAGCTTACTTTATTTTCATTTACAAGATGGAGGGAAACGTTGCTAAGCACGCGAGAGCTTCATTTCGCCTTGAATGCTGGGATATGCTTCTCTGAAGATTGCGGTTTGGATAGAGGGTGGCCTCGCTTTGACGATGGAGAAGCTAAAACATAAAACATAAATGAGCTTTCGTGAAGAAAAAAAAAACAAAAAAAAAACGTATAAAAGCGTAAAAACTTTTTTTATGTGTTTTTAAAAGATATTTATGTTGTTTATTCCCTCCTAACCAACCTAGTTAAAAAAATAAACTAAATCTAATAACAAACACCATGATTAAAAAATCGAGTTAACTTTCTAACTAAAAGTAGTGGCATCCTTAAAGAAATCTACTCTCACATTTTCTTTTGAATGAACATATTTAACAGCAGCTAAAAATGTTTCTAGATCTACTTTCACGTGTTCACACATGTATTTATGAGATATGCAGCTATTTATTTTAAAATATATTATCGGTACCTGCAAAATTATCCTAGTTATAGAGTAAAATGTTATCAAATTTGACTGCAAAATAAATATTAGTATTTTCTAAAAGGTTCCAAAGTCCCATTAGTAAGATTATTATTATTAGCCCCACGTCTTACTAACCGTTCGGGTTATACGCACTTACGCTAATGTGTAATGTGTAGGGTTATTGCGAGATGAAATGGAGGACCTACAGTTTAACGTGGAATCCGAACCACGGTGGAGGCTAGACACTCCACACATTCACAAGTTGTGATTAATACACGTCTTGTCAGAGGGGAAGGAAGGGTTTGGTAATCATATAAATCTGTTTCGGGAACAAGGATTGAACCTCGTACACCAACACAGCCCTCCCATTCGTAAGAAAATTAAGGAATAATGTTCACGGTAAGTTATTTTTCTGACAAATTATTCCTTTCACTTAATATACTAAACCATAGTTAGTGTCCTATTTAGTTCGCCCACTTTGGTGGCTGCATGGTCTAAAGCATTACTCTCGCAAGACTGGACTACCAATGACTGGGACAGAGCCTCTTAGTGGAATTTTATAGGGGGTAATAATATTCTTCTGGGCCCCATTCATTTTCTATTAATCCTGTCTAAAAAATTAATCCTATCCGAAAAGAAGAAAAGATATAAGACAGAACAAATTATAGTTTATACTTTTATATTTAAAATAAATGTTACGGAACTCCACACGGACTTTCTCGCTCTATTGTTTAAAAGTTGAGATATTTACTTAAAACTCGTAATATGTGTGAAATGAAATAATATACACTAGAAAACCCAAGCATAACTTACACTATATTTACGTTAAATATTTTTCGAGTCCCGGTTTTAAATTTTATAATTTTATTTTTAAAGAATTAATGTCCTCATTTTATGTTTGGACCGATAAAAAAAGATCGACATTGGGTCCACAAAGGTCAACACTTTGTATAAAAATTTATATTTCCGGTTAAAATTTTCGGCATTTTATTAGGTGTTGCACATATTCGTGTCATCCAACTGCTATTAAATTCCTCTTCTACAAATTTTGACCAATAAAAAATGTATATTAACTATTGATTCTAAAATGGAGATAGATCATTGTTGTACAAACCTTTCTCCTAATGGGTTTAAGGAAAAACAATAATTTTTTTGAGAGACTTACTTTTATTTAATTACGCAATGGTATTGGAGAATTATTGTGTTAAAACTTAAGTTATATCTTTTTACAACTAAAGCTCACAAAATTGTATTAATATATTTGCCAATTTCTCATAAACTGTTGGTCTTATAACTATATATTCCATTTAAAAATTTGTTATCTCTAATATTATTACAATTTTTCAATAATAAGTTATTTAGTATCTCAAATAGTTGCCGAGATACGGACATTTCTGCTTCTGTAAAGTACCCTAAAATTCAAGTTCGCGGGAAAATGAGAGTAGCCAGTTTATTTATAATCTTAATCAACGCCTTAATACGAATTTTATTCAAAATCATTAGAGCCGATTTTGGAGAATCCTCCCCCCCCCCC
>CABEEJ010000859.1:131369-145907 GCA_901482245.1 Timema douglasi | reverse complement strand
GTGCCATTTTTTTATTAATTTTTATACACCCCTTAGACAATTTTTTTTCCAAAACCTTTCGGGCCCTTTTTGGGAAACCCCCCCCCCCCCCCCCCCCATTTTCACCCTTCAATGAACTACTCTTAATTTTAAGTTTAAACAGAATCCCAGGCAGACACCATTTCAAAGACCACTTTTTTATGTATCGGGGGTCATGAGACGTCAACATACATCAACATATCAAGTTATATATTTTTTTACGGTCGCAATAATTTCCCTTTTACCTAATCCTTACTTCATCCTACCTCATCTTTACAACATTAGCGTGATTAGTACACATGCTTGCAACACGTAAAAGGTAGAGAGACACGATGACCAGATAAAAAAACGTAATAAAAAAACGGTAATACTATATAGTCTTGTTAACATATGACGAGGAGGTCAGGGCGCAAATCCCGGCCAGATGAATACAAGCTGTTTTTTTTCTCCCCCTAAGCGTTTCCTTAAATTCTTATTTCTCCTAATCTACCCTACTATCGTCCTTACATGTAGCTAGGCCAATCCTGAATGGTGCGGAGTATGACGTCACTCTACCGTCACGGCGCGCTCTTGGACCCTGAGCCTCACATGTGTGGCGTTAGAAAGTAGGTCACGTGTCTTGCTCTCCTGCCTCCACGCGGGTGGTACCACAGTTATAATCACTTTTAATCCGTTTAAGGATGTGAAAAAAGTAACAATACTTTACTAATATAGATATTTCCCATTCAAAAGAATATTCTTTTACTCGATACTTTTACTGATATTAGTACTCACACTCCGGTATCGGATCAGTATCGAAAGAAACAAGTTTTTTGTCATCTTCACTCATGCTGGACTTAGATGTATACTTGGTTAGACTGTAGAGGAAGAATAAATGACACTATTTCCCAATTCTCACTCATTTTCTGCAGCTTTAGCATTCGATTTCTATTAACTTATAGTTCAAAGCTGTTCACAGTTTGATGCCTGACTGGGCGACGCGATGGGGCGAATAGTGACCAGTTGACTACCTATCCCTTCATCAATGAGAGTCGTCATTACAAACAGAACAAAATAAGCTTTGTAAGGCTCAATTAATTCAGTCAACTCGTGTTTGCCCCAAACAGACGACGAAGAAAAGTTTGCGCCTTGTTTAAGCAGATGAAGCAGAGCGGGGCATCCATTCATCTATTGTTTGTCAATAGTTTGTAATCTATCTTGATAAATAAAGTATATAAACTATGAATGTAGTTAAAAAATGGCACCTCCCATAAGTGAATTTTAGGAGTTTTTTTTAAGAAGTGGTATAGGAAAAAAGCATCTTTTAAAATGTGTTTCATAATATTAATCACCCTTATAATTTTTAATGTTTGAATAAATATAAAATTACAATATTATCATACAGAAGTTGAAATCGTTATAACTAGGTGTCTAAAAAAAAATTCATATTAAAATTTTGATACTATTACTTTCAGTTATCGATACTTTTCTTTGATATTGGTACGATATCAATATATATCATCTGATACGTTTAACGAATACAGTATCGATACTTTTCTCTCGAAACCACATCCCCAATGCCATTGGTCGAACATGATAGCTCACCGAACTGACAACGCACGGGTCAGTCCTCTGCAGTGACTATACCATGTAAAACGAACCGCACTAATGTTTGTTTGACCAAAACCAACTCAATACTCTGGTCAATAAATGGGTCCGAAACTAAATAAGTTTTTTTTAACCAAGATTAAAATTAAAGCTTCCATACAGGAACAAAGAATTGATTTAAATAAATAATGGGTTGCATTATCCACGAACACACAACAAAGGGTTTCAATGGATAGTGACACGCAAATTAATGTATTTCAATTAATATATATACTATATTTATGGTAAATCATCAAAATTTTTTAGTTATGAACCAGTAAAAAAAAATAATGGCGTCCTGTCCTATAATCCCCTTAAAAATAACAATTGAAACATACTTTGGGAGTCCTTCCATGCTTGCCACTTAGTAAGGCATGAATTTTTAATACGAAATCTATCAGAACGGCGGATAAAGAAGAGGAACCTACCACTCCAGGGCTGGATACCAACCCCCTCTGATTTAGTCATTTGGGACGATTTCAATTTGTCTCTCTGAGATCGAGCTTCCTCCACCGTCTCCCTTACCCACCACCCCCGTTTCCCTCCCACATTCCACTCTATCCTCGTCCCTCCTTCCCCCTCTCGATACCTTTCATATGAATATTCCATTGCATCACCGCGGGGATTCACCTAGCTCTTGTGGTGGTTCCCACATCTGCACTCCCCTCTCCACTCTTCTCTGTCACGATCCGACAAGGATGTACACTCAACGGAGCAAGACTTGTGATGTCACCGGAAGTGATAACTATGCTGCTAACTTCACAACCCCTCTCCCTAGTACCGGTTTCGTGTCGTGTTGCCAGGGTAAGTAGCATAATATTGCACGTCTGTGCTACAACAATCGTAGCACAGTAGTGGAAAGATTAACCGGTACTAATGTACCGTTACCCAAGGGACGCCCAAATGTACTAATCGTAAATCCTATCCGTGAAGGCTCTTTCACTGTCATGATGAGATGAGGTGACGGTGTTAGTGAGGTTGAGGGTGTGGAACCAGTAGAAACTTCATAGCTTTTAGCCTATTAACTAAATCCTGGTGACCGTCAGCGTAATTTCCTTTCGGGAAAAATACCCAAGGTACCAACCGGAAATTGAACCAAGGATCCCTAAGCTCATAGTCTGGTTATCCATGGGTCTGGTACACCATTAGACGGATTTCCAAGGTAAGTAAGATTATTATTATTATTAATAATATTATTAGCACCGCGTCTTACTACCCAACCGAGTTATACGCACCTACGCTAATTTGTAGTGGTAGGGTGTTTGTGGGATGAAATGGAGGATCTATAGTTTAACGTGAGATCCGAACCACGGTGGAGGCCTGGCATTCCACACATTCACAAGCTGCGATTAATACAAGTCTTGTCAGAGGTGAAGGAAGGGTTTGGCAATCAGATAAATCTGTGCCAGGACCAAGGATTGAGCCCTGGACCCCCAACACAGATGTCCGACACCTTACCCCTAGACTGCCAGGACACATGGTAAGTAATAGATTGTTGAAAATGTAGCATGTACCTGTTGTATAATCTTATCCATTTGGCAAGTCAAACATGTGGACCGTATGCAAGAATGCGGCTGAGTGAAATGGAAGGTTGATTGGAGTAAAAGGTTAGTTTATTTCCTATATGCTTAGCTAAAACTTTTTTTTTATCGCAAGCTCTTACTACTTGTTTAACCTACACGCATTTACGATTATTACTCCAATGGATTAGGGATGAGGATGGCAGAATTTTAGAAGTAATCTATCCGTATTTGTGGAATGATCGTGGAAATTATCTAGGAAAAAAACCAGAATATACCAGTCATTGGAAATCTATTATATTATGTGAGTGACGCCTTAGACCAATCAGCCACTGGAGTGGACCACCTTAAATTAGGCAGTTCACTAATCTTGTATTAACTAATCTTTTGATGGAAAGGAAAATACATTACATCAATTAATTAGAATTAAAATTCAGAGAAAGTACCTTTTATTCGTTTTACTTCATGAAAAAAAAGAACTTAATAACAGATGCTTTGTAGAGAAAAATGAATAATCCTACATCAACAATAAAAATAGTAGGTATTACTAAAAACATTACCGTTACTGTCACTCATTTTTTGTTTGAGTAATGGTGTATGGCCTTTACAAAGTCTTTCAGCTGTCCAACTCAAAAATAATAAAAGACTCATTATGTATCGCATGATATTTAAATGACACACATCTCCCCTTTATATTCCCCTTAAGATTCCGTGCGGTTATTATTTTCCACCAAACTGTTGGAACTTTTTTTTTTTTTTGTAAAAACATGTGTTAACTTCTCTTTGTATGCTGTTTTGTTTTGTTTTTCAATTCTTTTCCTACTCTAGTGAATGTTCGCATGACTTCCGTTATGCCCACGAGATCATTTCATTACCTTTCCGCCAGGATCACGTGGTAAAACGTTACATGTTGAACAAAAACGCACCGAATTAAAATAGTGTCTAGTATACGATTTGGTGCCCTGATGGTATCACTTTCGAAATAGAATGGACTACCAATGATGAGGAGATCAGGTGTTCAATCTTGGTCAAAGTTATTATTACTATTAGCACAGCGTCTTACTAACCGTTCGGGTTGTACGCACTTACCCTAATGTGTAATAGTAGGGTGATTGTGAGATGAAATGGGGGACCTACAGTTTAACGTGGAATCCGAACCATGGTGGAGGCCTGGCATTCCCCAAATTCACAAGATGTCTTGTCAGAGGTGAGGGAAGGGTTTGGTAATCAGATAAATCTGTGCCGGGACCGAGGATTGAACCCCGGCCTCCAGCACAGAAGTCTGACACCTTACCCCTAGACCACCAGGTCACCCCTTGGTCAAAGTTACCAAGGGTGTTTTGTCATAAATGTTTTTCTACACCCCCTTCACGGAAATACGGGTACACTAACTTTAAATTCAACCTTAATCCCAAACACTGTATCGTAATTATTTTTACATATGCGTATCATCCGAAACGGTAGTAAGATACAGTGCTAAAAAAAAAGTCTGGACATCTTAAGGTGGGATGGAAGCGTATGCGATAAAAATCCAGTGTTTTTACAATTGTTATGGCAAAAAAAATGTTTTGGCTAAAATAAATTAAATAATGCTCCAGTACAAACATAAAATTTAATTTTCTTTAAATGGTGACATTAAAATTTCTTAAATATCTGTCAAGGATTAATTAAAACTTTTTCTGTTCATTTAAAAAAGTATATCATTAAATGTTGCTATGTTTATGATGGATATTCAGGAACTCTTGATATCAACATGTGAACAAAATTTAACTACATTGTTCTACTTGAGCAATATATAATTTATTTTAGCCAAACTTTCCTTTCATTTTTTTGTTTGGTGAATTAAATGAAGGCATACCATTATAAAGCCTTTTATAGGAAATTATCCAGAATTCATGGGAAGAACTTTAGCTAGAGAAACTAATAGATATAATTTCATGTATTAATACATCATACAAATCTTTCTACAGCTTCCAATCTTGAATGAGAATATCAATTATTATAAAATTAAAGTAATAAATTTGTATAGATTAGGTCATTAAGAAAAAATATATGTATATTTCAAAAGGCCTCTCCTATTAATATTTTACTGTAACTCTAAAGTATTATCTAAAACCCTGCTAGTTTGGTATTTAGCAACAACTATCAATAACCGTCCGAGCTATTCAAATATTTACATTAATAAGGTAAGAATGAGAGAGGTAGAATCTATATAGGATGGATCCCAATTTGAATACAGATAGAATGGGAAACTTATGAAATTGCCCTCGATATACCAGATACGGATTCGATATCAGATATTCCCGTCAACAGTAAACCGATTTATACGTGACTGATACCTTAGTCCGCACTCCAATTAATATGGTCAATAACCTTGTGGAATTTTCTCGACGAAGTAAGCAGGTTCAAACTTCATTTTTGTGTCCATAATATGCATAGAGATCCATTAAGGTGTGGTAAAAGGTGATGCGAGTTAAGGGAAGTGTTTTTTACAGTTTTGATATAAAAATATTTCTTTGGTAAAAATAAATCAAATAATGCCCCAATATTTTCTTCACATTGCGACCATTATTGTTCTTAAATGTGTGTTAAGGTTGTTCTATAGTTTGGTTACAAACTTTTCTTTTCGTTTAAATAATTTCTCATCCAATGTTGCTATGCTAATGGCAATAACTATTGATATCACCTTGTGTAGAAAATTAAACTCCTTAGTAGAACAACATTTTATTTATTTAGGCAAAAAAAAAAGTTTTTATATAAAACTGACACAACAGGTTTTTTTTTGTAGATTTATTTCCACCCCACCTTAATTAAATATATATATTTAAAAGTAAAAATATTGTGGTTCTGTCATTTAAGGAGCTAGTACGTTTTATTCCTAGAATGTAATTATTTCCACATTTAGTCTCAAAATAAAGTGACGAGTTTCCCGAAAGAAGAATGACAGGTCTGTGTGAGCTACCTGCCGACTTCTTTTCATATTGATATTAATTTACCTACCACTCCCCTTATCATCCAATGCCCCATAATCCCCTTGTGTCTCCACAGTCTTATGTTCAGGATGTAAACCATCACTCAACCAACGCCCCACGCCACTTCTCTCTTTTTTTTAACCCGTTCTTAGATTTATTTGTGTGGTATTGTCCTCTGATGTGCGTGACTACCACTAGAAAGATAAGATCGTGAAGAATTTTTTTTTTCAATGAACATTAAACAGTTCACTGCCTTTCAATGGTACCGCCTTCTTGAACAAAAATATGTAACTTTCATTTTCTATTGTTGGCACCCTTTTAAATGAGTTTTTATTAGTATTTTGACCATTTGTAGTTTACTGCACATATAGTTGGCCACACTTTTACTTAGCGGGTATGGATTGATAAGTAAATGTATAGAACGTGAGTTAAAGGCAATTTCTATCGAAAAGCATTTTTTCGGCCAATATAAATATAATATTGCTTCAGTAGAAACGTGGAGTTCAATTTTCTTCACATGGTAGTATCCTCAATTTTTGAATACCCGTCATAAACATAGCGGTATTGGATGATGAATTCTTTAAATGATGAGAAATATTTGTCATTAAATTCCCAAAACCTTTGTCAGATATTCAAGAAAACTTAATACCATGTGAAGAAAATAAAGGTATGCTTCTACTGGAGAAATATTTGATTTATTTTTAACAAATAAATACTTTGATACAAAAACTACCAAAATACTGCTCTCAACCCACGTTTTCTAAATTCCCACTTCAACGCCAGACCCCTGTACTTATACTATAATTCTCCGTTGAACAACATTATATCATATCCGCTACCAAACATCAATTTAGTGGTTTTAAAGCGTATAACCCGAATGGGTAGTAAGGTGTGGTGCAATAAAAAATTATTTTTTAAACTAATTCGTCTTTTGCAGTTAGCTTATGGCCCAATTATAAATTTTCCTAAGAGAAAAAAGGGTATTTTATTTTTAAATTATGATCCACCTCAATGATCACGGAGCAAATATGAAAGTCTGTTCTTTTATCATTTACCAGTGCACCGTAAAATGGTGGATTTAACCCTGGGCTGATGCACTAATATAGGTTCATAAAAATGGTTTACCTCCCGCCAACCACCCAAATGCGGTTACATTACCTATACAATTCTACCGTGCTTATTTCTACCCCATGAGCGTATGTGTAATCATTCGGATAGCTTGAACGGGCATACATACTAGAATAACTGAACCATTTGATTTCCTATTCAATCTATTCAAGATGCATAGTTACAAAATATTGAAAGAAACTGTAGACATATTTTCAGGTAAAGATCAATTTGTTGCTTATGTATCACCTTTTACAGATTAATCGATTCAGAATGATCGTAATCTACAGAATCCATCACTTTCCATGCTTTTCAAGGAGTGTCAATAATGGTGTTTAATAATATTATAACTTGATTTTGGTCTGTATTAAATTATTACTGTTAAATTAAGTAGAGTTTGAATAATTTGATATCGTGACATCAAAGTCACAAAATATTTATCCATACAAAATGTAGTTTTTTATTTACCACTAGTGGAATCTGATATAATACCTAATCTTTCACACTTTCTCCCATTCCCAAATATAGTCTTTAACCTTGAGATTTTACCTTTATTGTGTTTCAAATCAATGAATATTTAAGTAGTACGTAAATATAAAAACACAGTATAGTATATAATATAATAACGACACACTATAGTGAAAGAAATTGCTGACATAATTACCTCCAAACAAGTTAACCTGACGTCAACCAATATGGGCACCATCTTATTACAAGAACTAAGTCACTAGCCGGCTTCCATCCAGACCCGACCAATCGAAACGCACCAACCAAACACTTGCCTCGAATCTATCAAACAATCCACACACACACACACACACACACATTCTAATTCACATGTACTGTTCTATCGCTCCATTGACAGCTAAACACCAGTGCGGTTAAAATATTAATCTGAGCCAAAGATGAATGGAGGCACCAGGGTGTTATTGAAAAGGTACAGAATCACAGCTCCCTCCAGCTTGTAAGTAATTCATGACACACTACCATGACAGTTCAAACATTGGGTGAGGGGCGGTTTGTATTCGAGGGGGGGTGGGGACACAAGGACCATGATGTTGCATAGGTTGATTGTTTTGTGCGGCTCATATGGAAGCATTGTTAACGCTCTATTGTAGAACGAGGGGCGGATAAAATTATTCATAACTCTGGGTTTTTACACGATTCGATAAATATTGGTTGATACTATACATTAGGGTATTACTTCAATATATTCAAACTGATATTAAAAGAACACTTAAGAAACACTGAACCTAGACATTTAGTCGAGTGAAGCGATGGTCTTAACTGGATCATTTGTCACTTAGTTAGTCTAAGTCTCTCTGTTCTTCAACTACTGCCAAAATCGTAAAACAATTTTAGCAAAATTTGAACTGCCCATTATTTAAACCTAAGCCGAATTACGTATGCATTTACAGTTTTAAATGTTTACATATACTGCAAAGCTGACGTCTTAAGTCAAATGAATCATGGTTATTATCTATGAATAGTGCAATATTGGTCCTTTCATCAACACTAATATTTTGTAATGGAAATGAAAATGGTCATTAACAAAGTGGCTGGAAAACTTGGGGGGAGGGAAAGAATCAAAGTCATGGTTTTTGCTGATGACCTGATGGTATGAGGGGGAAGTAAGAGAAAGTACAGGAACAGCTACAAGAATGGAATAAGGTAAGAGTGTGGGATGAAATTTAGCATTGCAAAGTGTGAAGTAATTGTAATTAAAAGGAAGAGAGTAAAACCTAATAAAGCTATAAGGTTGGATAGAGCTGTGAAAATTACATTTCATAAAATATATTTGAAGCGTGATTGAGGGGAAAGGTAGAAACAAAGAGGATTTAATGAGAAGAGGACAGCAGGGAGAGTTGTTATATAATTGCGTAAGATAATTGATATAGAGAAGTGTCCTTTAAGTGTAAGGAAGCGTTGTACAGGGCGTACTTTGTAACCATTGTCACTTAAGGTGCAGAAACATGGACATTGAATGTAAGAGAGACTAGGAAAGTGGAGGTATGGGAATAAAGTTTGTGAGGAGCATGTTAATTGTCACGAGGAGAAACAAGATTAGGTCTGAAGTTATCCAGAATAAAGTGGGGGTACAGGGAGTACATGAGATACTAGAGGAACCAAGACTGAAATAGTATAGGCATGTAATTAGTATGAAAAAAGATAGTATGCCAAATAAAATGTTGGAAATGAAGTATGTAGGAAAAAGACCGCAAGGGAGGCCAAGGAAGATAAGGGAGGAGAAGATAACATTAAGTATTTAAGAGATAGGAGAAGAATGGAATAAATTTAAGGAGGAAGGATGGTAGAAAGATATAGGAACATTGAGGCATTTTACTAAACTTACCCAGCCACATGCTGGAAACCGTATATATGGATGATGAATTCACTATAGACTATAGTAATAATTTAATTTTTGATCTAACTTGATCACTAGGATAGTATGCATTAACTTTTAAAGTACCTGAAGGGCTTAAATATGTTTAAAGGAAAAATTGTTAAAACAAAATTATTAATAAAGATAGAACCCTAATTTAAAATATGAGATAGATATAATAATGTTCAGAACTCCCATCTCATCATTGGATAAAGTATGTTGGGAAATCTACTTACAGTATTTAACACAGAAACAGATAATGAAAACAGGACATACCTTATCCAAACACTTGAAACCAAATAAGAATTCACAACTGTGAATATTACAATATTATTAAATATTTCCTGCATACCATTTATGAAGGCATGGAATGAGCTTTGAGCATTACATTAACTCACAGCGATGAATTGGACATCCTTTCCTTTTATTCTTTCAACCTTTCATAATAACTGTCATCAGGAGTATATTATACAATTTTATCTTCTTCTCTGATAAATTGGGGAACATTCACACGCATTCTATTTCCCAGGTAAGTTTATAAATAAAGAATGAGGGTGTTTATTAATATGTTAAAAGTTGTATTTTAATAAAAATTACTAAATAGAAACATATGGGATTGTAGACTAGATTTTAAGCTCCTTTAGTCTAGCTTACGGATTGTAATCGTGGCTAGTTTCATTATTCTGACTGAATAAGAAGGTCGGGATTTAATCACTGATGCTAGTAATATGCGAGATTATTTTGTTTTGTCGAATTGTTTTGTTGTACAGTGAATACATTTGAATTACTAACTTTATTGGCGTATCCTCTTTCTATAAGCTTTCATTAAAAAATAAAATAATTATATGAGAATAGGTTGTGGGGAACTCTGGAAATCTCTTCAAGTAGAAATCACTTCACATTTTAAATATACAGTAAACTAAACCAATACTAAAGCAAACACAAGTTTTTTAATAAATAAATTTAAACTATGAATTTACGAAATATATAGTTTTCAAATAAGTTTATTTGCACATCAATATCAGCAGTGTAAATAATAGGCTGTCACCCCCTCCCCCCCCTTCTCTACAATTATATCGTGGGCCAAAATCGGTCAGGATGTGCTGAGGCCGAGGGTAGGAGGAGGTGATTGTGTAATGACATTATGCGTTCGTGATTGACGAAGACTTGATTTTTTTTTTTAAGATTCTTATTAGTGCTTCTACCTCTAGTACAAATGTGATGTTGATAGTGATATATGAATGAAAGAACATGAAGAATATTTGGAGGCTTGTGACAAAACGAGATGTTGCTCTGGATAACCAATGGCCTGTCCGACTCCTAGGTGATTCGTAAATGGTTTTCGAGCCCCAGTACCCTGGCCTCGAGTGGTATTCCTCTACCATAAATACTGCTAGACTGGCGTCCTAGCCCATGTAGTCCCGAATAGGGTAGAGGGACTCTTAGATTACAATGTTGATTAGTCATCCCCGATGGTTGGATACACTGCTTTTTATCCTGCCCTCTGGCCTGGTTTTCACCTAAGGAATGCTGGCAATGTATATGTGGTCAATTCCTCTATTATATTTGTTAACAGACTATTCACAAAAACTTGCAACCCTCGTTTTGTCACTCACAATCCATAACACACAATATTATACAAACACGCCTTCCAATTTAGGCCGTGTGGTTACAAGGCTTTTAAATCAAGTTCTACTTTGTAAATAAAACTTTATCTACAAACTTTCCAGTACACCTACATTTTTACGAATCTCTCACTTTAATTTATTTTAGTGACGGTTAGTGCGTGCATATTTTAAAGAAAATAATTAAAATATCTTATTTAAGAGTTTTATTTAATCCATTCAAATAACATAATTTTTAAATTTGCATTTACATATATACTTATAATGTATAATTCACTTCCACTTGAGTAAAGACCGCACCTTGACTTTAAATAATAATTTATAATAATTAATACCATAACTATCCGCTTCGGTGGCCGCAAGGTCTAACGCGCTACTCTTGCAATAGACTAGATTGAAAGGGAGATCAAGTTTCGAATCTTTGTCGGGTGTACTGAGGATATTTTTTCCACTATCTCTCTACACAAATGCGGGAACATTTCATATCAATATATACTTCCTAATCCTTAAAACCATTAGCGCAATTAGTATAAAATCGTATAACCCGAAAGGACAGCAAGACGCTGTGCAAGAAAAAAAAACCTATATTTCAATTAAAATATTCTTGAAACGTAGGTATTCCAAATGGTAGAGAGAATTGTAAAAGTGATATAATGAAGATTATAAATTACAGGGTAGATACCTTAAGTTTAAGTTCTATCAGTGTATTCTAACAATAATCCCTTATTAATTATATCATTTTACTATTAAATTACATACAATATATATGAATGTTATCTAAAAATATCTTCTTGGAGGCCTTAAGTTTTTATCATAAAGTATTTAATGTATGTCAAATTGTTAGGAACACTTACTTGTTATGTTAATCCCTCAACTAAACTTATTAGGAGTCTTAACCATATAAATTACAAAATAGTAAAGAACTTTAGTCTTCAACGGTACAAGATCTAATCACATTGTATGTGGCAGAGTTGAGGTAAATGTATTACACTGTATATGTTCTGACATGACTTAAAATACAAGTTTACACTCAAAGCTTCTTGACGCTTGCTAGTATATGGTACTCGTAACACAAAGTATATTTTGGATGAGAAAAAAATAAAGAACCAACACTAACCCAAACCAAGTGAACCTTGAGTTCGCTCTAATTTCATCTACAAAACTTACATACCTACTCTCTCGCAGGAAATTTGTGTGACAAGAAAATTACTCCCAGTTTCTAGATTAAGAGAGGTTTACCAGTAAACTATGGCTGGGTTAAATATCCTGTCTCCCCTATCTTAACAAGAAACGTTTCTGGTATTCCTTACTAGTAATAGACTTGAGAATTTCATTTATACACAGAGTGAAATTACAAGGGGAGTGAATTCTTCCCCAATTCATTTTATTAATTTGCTGATTTATCAATGTTTATTTGTTGTTTGTTTGTTAACTCATTCCTGAGTCGTAAATATTCATTTGATTTTTAAAAATTATTTTCGGAATGTGTAGTGTTTTTTATTTTCAAATTACAGATAAGTTCAGGAATTTCATTAACTGCTTTTCTTATTTTAAAATAATAATAATATTAATATAAATAAACCCAATATATAAATTTATAAAACTGTGGTTAAGATTTAATTACAGGCTTCTTTTAGACAGATTAACAAGGAAGTTTCAACCAAAGGAACTAGTTCAAAGTATTTTAAATATAAAAAGATCTTTATCATTTTAAATATCAGTATGTTTAATTATAATAGTATTTTAATCAATTTATTATTCTATTCAATAATAATTACTTTAATAATTTCACAAACATTGCAAATATAAAACTTACTATACATAGTTAATTACTTAGAAATAATATTAATTAGTTGATCGACTAATGGAAAAAAATATGGTAGCACTAAATTTATGTTTTAATCTATTTAAGGGTCTAATACGCGATATGTTATATAGTAATACCTTTGTAAAACTATTAGTATTGACATTCTTAAAATAAAAATTGGGCTTATAGTTACTTATTTTATATCAAAGGAGCAAAACGACAACATCTATATGATGGCAAAATGATTGATTCCCATACAAAATTCTGGTGTTTGATTCTAGACTGGTTACGCTAGCGCAAGGGAAAGTTTTGATACTTATTCTATTTCCCAATATTTTTACAGGCTAACAGTAGTAAATATCGAAATCTATCTTCGAAATTTTGCTTCAATAGATATATTACTTTTATGATGGTAGTATTACTAGAACCTAGTCTTTGGTGCCAAAACATTTCGAAATATTCACCTAGATATTAACACATCAAAACTCTAAAAAATAAATTATACGGAACTCCGCACGGACATTCTCGCTCTATTGTTTGAAAATAGAGATATGTACTCAAAACTCTTAATATATGTGAAACGAAATATTATACAGTAGCAAACACAATCAGAAATTGCTCTATAGACACTACTTATGTATATATTTTTCTAGCCCTTGTTTTAAATTTTATAATTTTGTTTTTAAAGAATTAATTTCCTCAATTGTATGTTTGGACTGATAAAAAAGATCAATGTTGGGTTTACAAGGGTCAACACTTCGTATTAAAATTTCAACTTCCGGTTAAAATTTTCGACATTTTATTAGGTGTTGCAAATATTCATGCCATCGCATTGCTATTAAATTTCTCATTTATAAATTTTGGCCAATAAAAATGTAAATATTGACTTTTGAGTATAAAATAGATATATATCATTGTTGTACAAACATTTCTCCTAAGAGGTTTAAGGAAAATCAACATAAACTTTTAGATACTAACTTATATTTAACTAGCAGCCCATCCCGGCTTCGCACGGGCATAGTAATATAATAAAAGAAAATACACAATGTTTTACAGTGAGTTTCTAAAAAAATAACATTCATTGAAAACAAAAAACTAAGATATTAATTTTTTATTGTGAATATATTTTCTTAAACTTTTTTTTTTGTATTTACATGGTTTTTTTATATATTTTTTATTTTTTTATTTTTTTATATATATTATTTTTCACTTTTATTTTTTTTGGTCATTTTTCAATATATTTTTTATTTATACTTATACTAATTGTTAAAAGGTCAAAACCGCAAAACAAAAGCCATTTAATTTATTGAGTAAGAGCCTCCCTGTAAACAATATTTGATGTGGTTTTATTTTGTGGCAGCAAAATAAATTGATTTTCAGGGGCTCCAACCCGCGATAGGCCAACGTATAATTGACCATGAGTAAAACATTTCTTTCGCAGATCGATCCCAACTAATTCGAAGGTTTGACCTTGGGACTT
>CABEEJ010000859.1:87872-119780 GCA_901482245.1 Timema douglasi | reverse complement strand
GGGGGAAATGATTGTAAAATCACAGTAAAAATCACATTTGGGACACCTTTCTCAATCAATCTTGTTTGGAATTCATGCCCAAAATTGTAACCCCCATTTTCTTCTTGCCCCACCCTAACCCCACCCCATCAAAGGCTAAAAATGACGTGCTAGTCTGAAAGTTTTAGACGTCTTGTCCACCGTTGCAATTCTTAAATGTATTTAGTGGAAAAAAATGAGTTTTGAAAAGGTTTGTGTATATAAGGCACTGAATTTCGTTCAGAACCGACCATACATATCGCGCTATTGATTAAGCATTGCTATTTCAAAATAGAGTTTGGGTTGAAACTTAAATAAAAAGTGACAAAATCTCCTTGAGGGGTCAAAAATACTAACATTTTAGGTTTTATTATATCTAAAAATTGTTTTAAAACATTAATTAAGATCATTTTAAACAACTTTTCACGTTAAATGTTAAAGTTCTGACATTAAAGTAAATAAACATCTAGCTCTCTCTCTGGAAAACAGTTAACTTTAAGATATTTTAGGAATATTTTTTAGGGGTTTAAAAGAAATATTTAATAAATTCACCAAATAACTCATTTATCTCTTATACGCTTATTAAATATGCCAATCGGGGTAGGGACGAGTAAGGACCTATTTCGAGGAAAGGTGTTCAAATATTCGTTGAAGGAGTGTGACAAAATATCTTGAAGCTGAAGTACACGCATCTGAGACTAAAACCTCAACTTCTACGTCACGGACAAACTTGATTAAATTAGCCTGAAAGAGTTTATACTTTTCTACACATAGCAGTTTAACAATCACCTTTTTTTAGCACTGAATATTACTTACTGTTCAGGTTATATACCTATGTACTATTTACACTAATGGGTTGGGTTTTAGGAAGTCTTAATTGAGAGGAAATGCACCCATATTAGCGTAGAATTAGAAAGGAAACCCATTTAGTACAAACTACCCTCAGTGCACCCGACCGGGATCGAAAACTGAGACTCCGTGTATACGAGAGTAGCACGTTTGACCACGTGGCCACCAAATCTGGCAAGTGATAGAATTACAATAGTGTGTTTATCGTTAGTTTTCGATTACAATTTAGCGTAGATGAGGTTAAATGCTCTATATGTGCTTATAATTAGAATACACGCTCTATGCACAAAACATGATCTCTCAATTGAAGACAATATCCTTGAGGTAAAATTCAAACTCCTCTAGTCATAAACAAATGTATATAAACCTAATAAATCATATAATAGAAAGATTCTGCAAAATACTCTATCAAGTGCACATAGTGAAACACTTAAATTCTTAAACGATAAAATGAACGCTTGGCTGGCTCTTAGAAAATCAAAACCCACTCTTTCTTTATATACTTTATTTAATATGACATCGAAGTTTATTATTTGAAAACACTTGTTTTTTCAATGGTTTTTAATCAAATATTCAATGTGATTTAATGTTTGGCCGGGCATTTAATGAGTTAATACACTGGTTAGTTTTAATCCTAGGATTTGGAAATGGAGGTCAGAAGGAGAGTTGGAAAACATTAAGTAGGATGAAAGCTATATTACAACACTTAATAATTGTATATAATGCTAAGAATTAAATAAGACTCTAGGTAATGCTTTAACAATATTAAAAAAAGCTGTTTTTAAAGAAATTCAGTACAAAATGATGAGATATGTTTTAAAACATGTAGCCAATTTTACAATTATTATGATAGAGACGATAGATTTCACTAACTATTCAAATTTCAACATAGTAAATTAAAATAATTTTATAGTGTAAGCATCTATTTTACTGCTAAAAATCACAGGAAATACTAGAGAATTAACGTAAAAATTATGTTTTATAACCTAAATCAAAATTATTTAAATAAAAAATATGTTAATATATACACATGCATTTTTAATTTTTAGTGTATTATGTAGGTACAATTTATATTAGCAATGATTTTACTATATATCAAAAAATATTAATTTTAAAAGTGGGACATGATAAAATCACATTATTAAAGTAACCCGACCAGTTATCCAGCCCAGCCCTCATGAGACAGTCAGTCAGTCAGTGTGCCAGTAGTAAACCTCCATGAAAGACAAGTTGTTCAACCTGGGCAAAGTACCAGCTATTAAAATTCTCTCAGTAACAATCCCCCAAGGATTAATTTGCTTGACGGTAATTATCTGCAAATGTTTAGTTGCTTAAATTATGCAAGACGCCAAGGAAGCACTTTCCAACTAACTAGAAGAAAATGTAAGACTACAGTAGTGAAAATATTATAATTGGACTAATTTAGCATAGACGAGAATTATAGAATAAAATACATATATTAAATTATACATTACTTTTAATGATTAATATATTTCTATTATTTAACTTAGTACTATTCTAACTAAAGGCCTACCTGCAAACAATTTAATATTCACTCATAACTAGCGCAGTAGCTATAAATAGTAGTATTTAAGAACAATCATGAGTTAATTGAACATAGATTTGTATCATTACACAATTTTTAATCTGAATTAACCTCCTTAAACAGAGATTAGCAAACATATCCCAATACAAACAAAAGTAGTTTCAATATTCATATAATGGGACACAATTTTACAGAAACTTAAAATTATTCTTGACCCAACTCGGGGAAAAAAATCAATTTCAAGGTTACATTTTCAATAAATTACTTAAATAATTTTGAATTAAATTAAAAAAGAAGAAATGACAATAGTAAGTCTTAGGAATATAAAATAGACCTACTGTAAAAGAAAAGCAGATATAACTATTAAAAAAACACTTAGGTGGCCGCATGACTTGAGGCGATACTCTCGCAGTAGAATTGACAGCCAATGACTGGGAGATCTAGGTTCAAATCTGGTTCAAATGTAATGAGGGAGGTTTTTCTAAAATAGTTTCTCACGTAGTGTACACTTCCTATAAATCTTTTATGCCAGAGAAAAAGAGTATAAGTCAAAAAATGATCAAAATGAGATAAGTCAATATTTAAATTATCCTTGGTCATAACTACCATTTGTTACAAGTAATATAAGTCGAACTCAACCTTATTGGCGGAAAAGTTACATTTTATCTTTATAGTATAAGTAAATTTGTTTTCTTTTAGTTGTACATTTTAGTATAGGTCAGGTTAAATTTTTTGACGTGTGCTCTTTTTCCCTGTCACCAAAGAAATATTACCTCCCAAATCCCTAAAACCACTAGCGAAGTCAGTATATAAGTGTTTAAATCGAACAAGTAGAAAGAGGCTATGCTAATAAATAAATATATATATACATTTTCGTTTGTATATATATATGTATATATGTATATATAAACAAAAATGTTTTGAAATAATTATTTTAAAGTCAATTGATAAACAATATTATAATTTACCAAATTTTGGTCGCCAATATTTTGAATCGCTATTAACTAAATTTGAATATAATTGTATTTGAAAACTAAGCTAATATTTTGTAATGCGCCATTTAAAATTATTACTTTAAACTCTCCGTTCAACTGTTAAGAAAAAAAAAAGTAGATGACTCTGAATTAAGACTTCCGTGATTTTATAGATATTTATAAAGTTAAAAATCGTATATTAAACTAAAAATAAATAAATCTAAAAGCTAATACATTTTATTTTACTCACAGTGCAAATTCTTTATCAAAAAAGTTGTTATATTTTTGTAACAAGTCAGTTTTGGATTTTTTAATTCAATTTATAATTTTTGTATTAAATCATATTTATTAAACCCATTTAACTATATATTTCATTTTTTCAAAGAATTTTTTTTAAAAATATAACTATGAAATAATGATTTTTATTGATTATTTAATCCAGACAAATAAATACCCAAATGCAAAAGTAAGCTTTTTTAAATGTTTAAATTGACCAAAGCCTTAGCGTGCTTACTAGTATTTCAAGGCAAAATGAATTATTAATTAATGATTAGAGAAGGTACACTTCATTTTAAGCTCTTAAGGGTAAACTATATATAAGTTTGGTTTGTTACTAATTAGAGTAATATTGTTCAGGTTTCGTGTAGTTATTAAAAGACAGTGAATAGCGCGTTTCAATTGTCTTGAGACTTATTATTGTGTTTGTTCTACGAACCCATTTGCGTCTGAGGCAATTATTTATTATGGATCATAAAATTAAACTTGGCGGTCAAGCAACTATATATTTATTTAAATTTTGTGAAGGAACCAGATGTATAATTTAAATAAGAACAGTTAAAATGTATGTGGATTCCTATTTTTAGAGTAGTTACCATTAAAGACTGCTATACATGCTACTGTATCAACTTTCCTGTATGTCAAATAATGTGATCTGGAGCCGTCACATTTTAAATATGTTAGCAATACACAAAAATAAAACTAATAAATGGTATGGTGCACCACAAAAACTTTCTTTCACTTTTATATTAAAATATACATTTACTAAGAACTCGTAATATTGGTGAAACGAAAAAATTGGTCTATGCATTTTTGTAAAAACAATACACCAAATATCACAAGGAAATAATATAAACTCTTATTTACTCTATGGCATTAAGAACTAGTAACACTGTTACAGAAAAATAGAAAAAAGACCGAATGTCTACCAAAGAGCACAGGATTCAAATTAATTTTGAAAGACCTGAATTAAAAAGTGTATATAAGGGCTAATAGTTCAGAAAATATTTGTTTTATACAAATATATTTCAATTATAAGAATTGTGTTTTTAATAGTACTACAACCTTTCAATGATAAGTATTTTCCTCTATCAAATGATTGAGGAGAATTGATGAAAATTGAAAAAATTAGTCATGTAAAGTACTCTCAAAGTTATTTTCATAAGTAAATGAAAATCATTATTTTGTTTATGATAATGTCGTAACATTTGCAATACATATAGACATCCTGCAAAATCAAAGATTTAAAACACTTTATTCTCCTTATAGTCTCGGCCAACAACAATCACACGACTGGTGCACATCAAATAATTCAAAAAAGTAGACCAACACTCCTTGGAAAAGTGGATCGACGAGACATTGGTATGAAGTGATCTAGGCCTACGCTGATTGGCCTAGCCAACTGACAGACAACCTTGCACGATCTGAAATGACGTGTCAGGATGATGACTGTTGTTAACAAGAAAACCATGCTGCTAACACGTGCTCGCAACGTGGCACTATACTTTTAATATGAAGATCCCCCCCTCCCTTATTTCCATCAACTAGACCTATATAAAGCTGGTGCTCAGCTAACATGGTTGACTATTAACTCCGACACAATCACTAGAGGTCCTTGTACGGACTAGGACATAGTCGCTCTGTAGCATTAGCCACTAGCTCAACACTACAAAGAACAAGAAATACAACCGACTTACCCAATTGCACCAACTCCACTGGCGGCTGGCCACCGAAACAACCTGCACGAACCAGACAACCGCCCAAACTGTAGTAAGAGACGCGCCCATTCTAACATTCAACAACAGCCGTCCCCCACCCCTGGTCTCCGATTGGAAAGAACATCGCCAGTGCCCAAGTTTTGTTTCTTCGGCCGTCTAGAAGGTTGTGGGTCGTTCCCCGCCATGTTCTGGTTCTTTCGTTTCCTCCCTTCTTTCCCCTTTATATGACCTGTTCTTCAGCGTATAAAATAGTGCCCGTGTGAAGGATGAACTATTCTGGGACTGACTCTGGTTATAGCTAGTGGAAACGAAGGAGAGGATAATAACAATGTAGGTTAAATTTACTTTTTGGCGTAATCATCTATGTTTCAAAATTCTCTTTCGGCAGTTAGGAACCATTTTTTATGTCAATTGACGACTTGGAACTTTCATTATGAACTTTTTCACTTGTATACGGGTCAAAGATAAATGGACTTAGAGTTTAGGACTTTAACTAAATTGAAATACCTAATGGTAATATTTATATTTCTTTTGCACTTGTGTTTATTTTAAAGAGTTAATAATTTTAACTTTAAACGTTTACACTAAATATATGTGTCAAAGATTAATGGAATTAAAACTTAGGACCTTGACTAAAGTTGAAATATCTAATGGTAATGTTTACATTTCTTTTGCACTTGTGTTTATTTTGAAGAGTAGAGAACTTTAACTTCAAACCTTACACTTAGAATATGTGTTTAAGATTAAAGGGCTTAAAACTTGGAAATTTAACTGAAATAAACAAAAAGTGTTTAATTATTCTTTATTGGTATTTAATAAACAACATAGTATGATGAATTTTGTTCTTACTCCCTTTTTACGTTCATCCCTAGGCATCACATGGTAATCAAAGTCTGTTAGATGATCTTTTCTGAGGCATAGTTACGTGCTGGTTAAATGATATTTGTTGTTGAAGTAGGCCGTGAGGAACTTCCCGCAGTTGTTCTATATTGCATGGGTATTGCTGATGTTTTCCCCTTTTTTGGCAATTTTAACTTACCTAGCACACTCTTTCAATTTGCGTATTGCTATTATATATTTCTTTTGTATTTGAACAATCAAAGTTAGGCGTTAGGGTAAAAATATGGTTCAGCTCAAGGATGACAAAATATAAACTTTATATTTTTTTAAATAATTAAATATAAAGACATAATGGGTTTGGGTGTTTGAGCACTTAGTTAATAATTTGATTAAATAGTTCAGTATAGGCATCAGCATCTTCTCAGTAGAAGATTTATTTTGGAAAGTAAAATTGTTTTATGGAACACTTAATGTTTACTTTTTCCGCTTGGATGTTAGTCTCTCTGTAAACTCTAGATTTATTAATAGGTAGCCACTTTTTGATACTTTTTCTTACGTGGAGTATTTAGTCTAAATATAAATTTTATTTCACTTGTGGTAAGCAATAATTGATTTAACTTTAACATTTGATAATTATTGTTTAGTTAATAGATACAAGTTTATATACTTATTTTGGTTAAAGTAATTTATTTTTGTTGGTTTATATTATTATTATTATTATTATTATTATTAGCACCACGTCTTACTACCCGTTCGGGTTATACACACTTACGCTAATGTGTAATGGTGGGGTAATTGTGAGATGAAATGGAGGACCTACAGTTTAACGTTGAATCCGAACCACTGTGAAGGACTGGTATGATGGTTTATAAGTTATAACTTTAATAATTCCGATTCGTTTAGTGATAATTTACCAGTATTCGAATGTGTAATTAATAATAATAATATTTTAGCACCACGTCTTACTACCCGTTCGGGTTATACGCTTTAAGTACTAATTACTCAAATGGATTAGGAATTGGGAAGGTTGAATTGGAGGAAGTGAACCCGCATTTTCGTGGAGGGAGAGTGTAAAACCATTTAGGAAAAACCACCCCCAGTTCACCCGACCGAGATTCGAACCTCGATCACCCCGTCCTCAGCAGTCGAGCTCAACACGACCAGCGCGTTAACCAACTACGCCACCAAGATGGGTTAGTAATGTATAATTACTTTGTTTTCTATTATAATATTAAATATTAACAAGTCGATAAATTCTTGATTACTTCAAAGGTGGTGGAAGTAATAGTCCCACAGAAGTTTGAACTATGTCGGGAAGTCAAGCCTTTGTGTAATTTATTTTGTTCAAAGTAGATATTTGAATTTAAATTTAATCTTAAAATGTAATGATATAGTCTGAATTTACAAGGGTGATTCACGCGCTTTGTTAACCGTGTAGAGGAGCTCTTTAAGATCTTTATTATTTTATTAACGATTTTTTTAATTATCGGGTCTCTTCCAGACTAATTTGTATGAATAAATAATTTATGATATAACTCTTTTGTTTCGAACCTAGTCATCTTCAAGGACTACTATTATTTTGGGATTGTTAAATATATCCTCAAATGTACTGCGCAGCGCAGTCTATACAATATCTATATGTTTTTCAACACTATTAATTTCACCTTGTGAGGTCATGTATTATTTGTTTACCTTTGTTGTCTTACTTTGAATAAATAATTCAATATATTTCTTAAACTTTCAAATGTTCTTATTTTTGTTCCATTAAATTCCTTATAGATTCCGCCCACCCTCTAACTGGATATTGTAGCCTCTAGCGGTTATAGTTGGAGAAGGTGAAAGATACAATGTATTTTCTTTAAGTCCTTTCCTTTTAATTCTTCTTTTTTTCAGCACTGAATCTTAATAACTGTTCGGGCTATACGCTTATGTAACAATTACGCTGACGATGTTAGGGATTAGGAAGGATATATTAAGGAAGTGTATCCGCATTTGCGTGGAGGTAGAGTGATAACCAATTTTGGAAAAACACTCAGTACACCCAACCCAGATACAAACCTTTATCTCATCATTTTAAGTCTAGTCCATAATGCGAAAGTAGTGCCTTAGAATTTGTAGCCAACGAAGCCAATCCTGTTAAAATTGAACTGTAGATTTAATCGCTCTAGTTTTGTGGATGATATATTTATAATAATAATAATAATAATAATAATATTGATAAAAATGTAGATATTATAACTATTTAAACGTATATGCCTCATGATATTCCAGGCAGGTTTCTAAAAAGCTAAAGTATAAATTAAAAAACAACAACTAAACGATGCATTAGGCTAAAGCTTGTACTTGTGTTACTGACGCAAAAGGTTTGAAATAGAGATTTTTTCTTCTTGCGGACAATTCTATAGCTGTTTGATAGACGTGCTTTGGAGATTAAAATTGTCCTTTAAGTATAAGGAAGTGTTGTAGAGGGCACACTTTGTAACCATTGTCACACATTCAGCAGAAACATAGACATTGAATGTAATAGAAACTATGAAAGTGGAGGCCATGAAAACGAAGTTTATGAGGAGCATGCTAGCTGTCACGAGAAGAAACAAGATTAGGAATGAAGTTATCGGGGAAATAGAACACATGAGATAGTGGAGAAAGAAAGACGCAGAAATAGAGGATGGCAAAGAAAATAATGGAAATGTAGTATGTAGTAAAAATACCGCAATAGAGGCCAAAAATGAGAGTGTAGAAGCAGCTAACAGAATGTGTGCAAGTAAGAGGGGAAGAGTAGAAGCAATTAAAGAAGGAAGAATGGTAGAGGGATAGAGGAAGATGCATACATTTTGTTAAAATGACACAGCCACAGGCTGGAAACGGTTTATAATTATGATGATCTAGCCTTCTTCTATAAAATAAATTCATGTTGTGATAGATTCACCACAACATATTTTAACATAATATGAGATTGTTCTAAGTGATCACACATTTCTAAACGACGTTTAAATTAAAACTATTACTTTTTAACTTGAAAGATCTTTCACCTAGATTTTGGTGAAAAGATTTAAAAAAATCAAACCACTTAATAAATATTATTATTATTATTATTAGCACCGCGTCTTACTACCCGTTCGGGTTATACGCACTTACGCAAATGTGCAATTGTAGGGTGATTGTGAGATGAAATGAAGGACCTACAGTTTAACGTGGAATCCGAACCACGGTGGAGGCCTGGTATTCCTCACATTCATGATAAATCTTTGCCGGGACCGAGGATTGAACCCCGGCCACCAGCATAGAAGTCTGACACCTTACCCCTAGACCACCAGGTCACCCCCACTTAATAAATAATCGGGGATTTCATCTACAATGTTTCTCAGAGCTCTCACATGTAGCACACTTAACGATACGCGAAAAGCTTAAAATTGCAAGTTTGACCCAGTATAGCTCGTGAACTATAATGATTTTAAATAATCGAATCGCTATTTTTATCTTAAAATTACACACTTGTTAACATTTTTCAGTATTTTTTTTAATCGAGTAACCTTAAATTAGAACAAACTGTTTAAAATCAATTATTTCTCTATGATCGAACTTAGGTTAAGTACAAATAGTTCAAAGAGCACAATAACCACACAATAAGGTTCCGATTACTTTCATAAGCTTTTTAGACCTGGAAAACCACTAAACAAATTACAGATTTGGTTACCTTCCTTTTGAGAATGACTTATTAAAAAATGTACAGAAATCACATTAAAAATTATAACGTAACAAAAATAAAAAATTATAACGTAACAAAAATAAATAATCATTTAAAATTTAGAAAAATATTTCATAATATTTGTAGTAGTTTATTTTAGAATTGTCTTAAGCAGTTTCAGATAAAGAAAAATGCATTTATAAGACGAAAAACCTTTTATAAAAAAAATATTTCCCACCTTTGAAAATAAACAAATTAGTATTATTATTATTTATCACCACGTCTGACTTCCTTTACAGGTTATACAGAAAAGTTAGTGTTAAGAAAAGAGATTATAATAATTGTGAATTATATACTTTTAACTATACAAATTATTTGGAATAAAGGTTATAACTATAGGTTTCATACAATGAGAGGAGATACAAAATCTTAACAGAAATAGCCAGAAATACTTTATTTTAAAGAAAAACTAAATTAAATACCTAAATTTACACCTTCATTATCCAATAATAATTGTTTCAAAAACATCGCCTCTAATTACCTAATTTATTGTCATAGTTTGATATATCTGTAGCTAACAATAAACTTATCAGCTAATCAAGACTAGAGAATTTTTATTTCATTAAATATAAAAATACATTTAACTATGTGATTCGATTCAAATTACTTTCTGCAAATCATAAGGAGCCTTTCTCAGCTCAAAATTAATGAGAACTCATAAAGGGACCAAGGTAGCTTATTACTTCTGGAATAATCAGCTGAGCAAGTGGAGCAAAAGGCAGACATTAGTCCCACATTAATAAAATTCACAGCGGGGGATTATTTTATCTTAGTAGAGATGGTGGGAAGGGGCGTTATAGAGGGAGAAGGGTGGCCACATTAATTTTGATGCCGAGGGATTGGATAAAATGAGGAAGTTGCTTAGAGAAAATATAAGGAGCGTGGCTTTTGGGGTTGAAGGAGGGAATATATATTTTTAGTGGAAGAAGGACGGTGGGGGTAAAAGGGGGGACAGTTTCCTAATGACTCGAGTAAGTTGTTGAAATACCCCAGAGAGCGAGAAAGAACGATAGGGGGTGACAGGGTAGAAGGTGTAGGAAGGAGGTAGGGTAAAAATATGAGTAAAAACCAAGCAGAGCTAATTTCGATTCATTATACAAAACGTTATCATTAGACCAAATAAGTAGATTTTTAGTTCACAAGGTTCTGAAGATAAAACAAAAAAAAAGTACACGAAGAGTAAGGTCTAACAGTTGTTTACATACAATAGTTTGTTCGTAAAGTTTTCAACATTATAGTGGAGGATGAACTTATATATATATAAATAAATTAAACTTTATAAACATCTTAGAGAAAAAATTTAAAAAAACAGTAATATAAAATATACCATAACTTGTATATTACCAACCTCTACATAATAGTATAGTAATTCATGTACATTACAAATTAGTGGCAGCAATTATTTAGCAACTGTAAGAAAAAAGTTATTTTATTTTAAGCACCACGTGATATGCCATTCGGGTTATACGCCTACGTATTATTATTATTATTATTATTATTAGCACCGCGTCTTACTATCCGTTCGGGTTATACGTTCTTACGCTAATGTGTATTGGTAGGGTGATTGTGAAAATGGAGGACCTACAGTTTAACGTGGAATCCGAACCACGGTGGAGGCCTGGCATTCCCCACATTCACAAGATGTCTTGTCAGAGGTGAAGGAAGGGTTTGGTAATCATATAAATATTTGCCGGGACCGAGAATTGAACCCCGGCCAGCAGCACAGAAGTCTGGCCTACGTATTACTATGCACTAATGTGCAAGGGAAAATAGTAAATTGAATTTAAAGGAAACTCTCCCGCATTTTAGTGGAGAGAGAGAGAACAAGTGAGAGTGAGTGGAAAACCATTTAGGGAAAAACTCTTCAGTACACCATAGCTGTATCAAACCCCAATCTCCCTGTCATTGGCAGCAAATTTAATGTGAGACTGGCAACTTTTACCACGAGAACACCGAAACGGGTCATCAGAAGTCCAGATAATCCTAAAAAAAAAAAAAAATCATAGGACGACTCAAAACTTTAAAACTATATAAAAAAATTAATATTCAATTAGTTTGATCTGATTAAATAAAAATGTTTTAAGTTAGTCTTTTAATACTTATAAAAATAAATAATACGGTGCACAGCACCGCATGTAATCTGTCAAGTTAAGTTTGCTAGCCTTCAGGGTGAATTGACGTGAACATTTTATCTCAATAATTGTTAGGAATTCTTAAATTAATTAATTAATGGTCTTACTATTCTGTCTCAACTGTGATTTTTCATTTTTCTACTGTAATCACACTTGTTTAATATAAAATATATATTTTAAACTCAAATATAAAGTTTACACTTTAAAAGAAAATCCAAATAATGCCTGAAAACAAACAATAGGTGGATAATTATCTCACCGTAGATAATTACCAAGACTTCTTTGATGACCACTCGAGCGCTAGTTGCTCGCATAAAAATGTCGGAGAAAAAAAAAAAGAAAAGACGTGAAAGAAAAGTGTATAAAATTAGCGTGACAAGAAGACAACTCGTTATCTTGAGGGTAAGTAGCTCCATCGGGTAGCTCTTGACCTTACGTGAGACAACAATCCCCGGCTAATGAGCTACCTGGAAAATCTTGAGGACTACTTTCATTACTTGCGTCTCTTTCTCTTTCTCGAAGGGCTTGGCGGAGTAAAATCACGAGACAAATGATAAAATGTGGCAAAGGTGAGGGGTAAGGAAAGGTAGAGGGTGTGTGTGGATTGTCCATGGCCTTGATCTCTGATACATATACTACGTCCATGATGTCCACGTTCGATCCCCATAGGTCCTTTTTTGTCTACTTTCTCTCATGTTGATATTAATGAGAAACCACACGAATTTTAGTATAGTCATATATATATTTTAAGATTTTTCATAACCTTTTTTTTAAATTTTAATATACCTATGCCCACTCAGGTAATTTATATTAGGATAGGGCGACCTGGTGGTCTTGGGGTAAGGTTTTGGACTTCTTCGCTGGGGGTCCGAGGTTCAATCCTCTATCCCAGCACTGATTTATCTGATTACCAAACCCTTCCTTCAGCTCTGACAAGACGTATATTAATCACAACTTGGGAATGTGGGGAATGCCAGGCCTCCACCGTGGTTCGGATCCCACGTTAAACTGTAGGTCCTCCTTTTCATCCCACAATCACCCTACCGTTACACATTAGCGTAGGTGCTATAACCCGAACGGGTAGTAAGACGCGGTGCTAATAATAATATATCAGGATACTTACTACGCACACAATTATCCTCAAAGGATGATATTCCCAGTAAAGTTAAATAATCTTTGCTTTACAATTTATTTGAGATATGTACACATGCACTTTCTGAACCGACTTATTATAAAAGCACACCACAATATATTAACTGTCTTAAATCTATAACTGACTTAAAATTCAGCCACCAGCCTTCAATTCATCAGTGTGAAATGATAAAGTTTTTCAGCCATGACGGAAATTGAACCCGGAACCCTTTGCTCAGTAGACAGACACGCTAGCTACCAAGTTAAGGTGTCTGAATAAAGGTTCGGTAGTTTTATATTACTATATTCGTGAATTGAACCAAAGAGTTTTAAACTCGTTAAAACAAACTTCAGGAATTTTTTTTTTCCTTTTTTTTGCCCTTCAGTAAATTACCCTTAATTTTAGGATTAGATATCTAATCCAAAACTCCTCAGCTCGAGTCCGAGATTCAGACAAACATCACGCAACCACATTTTTTGGGTGTCAGGGGTCATTAAACTTCGACATTTATATATAGACATCTATTTTTATTTATAGGCCTATATATCGAACTATATATATATATATATATATCGAACTCGTCTATATTTATATATATATATATATATATTTATATTTGTATGTATTAATAGAGTTCAATTTTTCTTTTCACTATCACAATACTTCCCTCTCTAAGGGGTCTACAAAAAATAAATTGGCATCTGTAATAGGGAATCAAACCCCGGATCTTTTGCATAGCGTGCCAAACACTGCCACTGAGCTATTCTGTACGCTTCCTGTGCTCAGAGTCATTATTCACTCATGGTTTAAGGCAGAGTCTTTTATTGAAGTGTGGTGATCACGGGCTACTACGGGCTATCGTTGATATCACAGCCACCTGTGATAGTACACACACTACCTCCCTGTGACATCACGCCAGGATTTCTCATGTTAAATGAATCTACTTTCAAATCAGCTACTTTTAAATATATGGCTTTTGTTTCAACGTTATACATTATTAAATTGTTCTAGTCTTACAGTGTCACCAAATTATTATTTTTATCTTGAAATAGTTTTTTTTGGAAATTTATATTTTTATAAATTATCTACAACTTAGGCTATTTGGATTGGCAACGAAAATAAGCAGTAGGAGTCTTCCTGCCAGGATGTATACTAAAATATTTCGTAGTATCATATGTCAATCTAGAATAGGAGACAGTAAAAGGATAATTTGAAATATCAAGTCAATGTTTTCAAGGAGCAGATAGTATAGCGAGTGTGTAAACCCACCAGAGGAAGAGAGAAAGTGCTATCAGTAGATAAACAAGAGTCCTCGCAGGGTGAATTGCTCATTCCCCCTCTCTCTATCTATTTCATACATTGGCGTCTAAGTATGATAATGCTTATAGTGCGTCAAGCTAAGATGCAAGACGCCTCGCAAAATAGCTGCGAATTCTTCAAGTAGGCAACGTCAAACTACAAGTGAGGACTAGCTTAGAGCACCAGAACAATACTAGATAGCGTTGGGGAGTATTTTCACCCTGAGGCAAGAGTCGAGGTTAAGTGTTCTTTTATAGCCGTTTATTCTAACTAAGTTAACATTATTATTATTATTATTATTATTATTATTATTATTAGCACCGCGTCTTACTACCCGTTCGGGTTATACGCACTTACGCAAATGTGCAATTGTAGGGTGATTGTGAGATGAAATGAAGGACCTACAGTTTAACGTGGAATCCGAACCACGGTGGAGGCCTGGCATTCCTCACATTCACAAGATGTCTTGTCAGAGGTGAAGGAAGGGTTTGGTAGTCAGGATAAATCTTTGCCGGGACCGAGGATTGAACCCCGGCCGCCAGCATAGAAGTCTGACACCTTAACCCCTAGACCGCCAGGTCACCTACCCTACTAAGTTAACAGACGCAGATAAAATTACCTGACGTATAAACGCTTGAAAGTATATGCATTAGATCCTTGATAATCCGAACTAATTGGAACCAAAACTTGTTCGGATTGACGAAAATTCGGATTAAACGAGATAATGCATGGATATAGTACTTTCATCTGTAATTTAAAAATGTGTGAATGATTTTAGCCAAATTTTTATTTATTTAACTGATGTGTAAATATGTATTGAAATCATTTCTAGTTACAGAATTACAAATTGTCTTGTAAATACTAAACATTTTATTTTCAGATATCAATGTTTCTTAAAGTTTTATTTTAACTTTGAGCTTTTTAACCAGTAACATATATTTAATTTGATTTATTCTTTCTCCATTTTAAGAAAATTGTTTTTGAATTATCCGGAATTTTAGAATACCGGTGTTTGGTGTAACGTGGTTTTACTGTATTTACCTATACTACGGCATTAGAACTCGAAAGTTCATTTCTGCAATTACAAAAGAAGCTAATGATTCCTATCTTAGGCTAATTCGGTCCAGTCCACCCCATTACACCCTATCTTTATCAGGACAGTTCTAATGTTATCCTCCCACCTGCGCACTGTAGCTAATCTATCTGTAAGATAAAACCCTTCTTAAGTAATTAGAGGTAAAAGATGGAATTAAGACATTTAAGTAACTGTTCGCCTATATTTTATGAGCATTCTTACCCTTTTTATGTTCTCAATTAAAAATATTGCCTTACGAATACATCCATTGATTTATAAAAAATCTTTAATAAATAACAATTCAATTATTATTAGCACCGCGTCTTACTACCCGATCGGGTTACATGCACTTACGCTAGTGTGCAATGGTAGGGTGATTGTTGGATTAAATGGAAGACCTACAGTTTAACGTGGGATCCGAACCACGGCGTAGGCCTGGCATTCCACACATTCACAAGTTGTGATTAATTCACGTCTTGTCATAGGTGAAGGAAGGGTTTGGCACACAAATGAATCTGTACCGGAACCGAGGCTTGAACCCCGGACCCTCAGCACAGAAGTCCGACACCTTGTCCCTAGACCACTAGGTCACCAATATAAACTTTTTTTTTATTTAAATATTGTTTTACTTGCCCAATTAAGACATTTCCTTCGACTTACCATCAAGTTATGACTTCTAAAAAGGGAGTAAGTTTTGAGGAGTTGAAATAAAAGGGTAAGGAGGCTAAATATAAGGTTTCAAAATCGGGTGTGGGCGGAGGGGGGAGACAAAACTGCGTGAAGTAAGTAGACTTGTATCGAAATACCACCCTGAGTCTCCGTGAGAAATAGTCAGGTGAACCCGTGAAACATCACGGGGTTGAGGGAGGAGGGGGGGAAGTATCTGGCTCAAGATAGAGGAGGTGGATGGAGAGGGGGGGATGTCGGGAATGATAGGGGAAGGCGGGGAAGGAGTAGGAAGCAGGGGAACAGGGAAGGTTAGGTCGGTAAGGGGTTTCGGGTGGGGCAGTCCTTACAACGGATTGCACTAAGGCCTCCTCGCGCGAAATAAACTCTCCCCCTTCCTCTCCCAAGCTCTTCCTCTGCCTTGTATCCAAGAAGTTTTTGGGAACTTTCCCCGAGATCCTCGTTAAGAGCTCCGTGAAGTATCTCACTTTGTTCTTAGCAAAAAAAAATGCCTTTTTTTTAAAGAAAAAAAATACATATATAGGCCTACAGCTATAGGCATGCAACATGACTAGCAGAAGCACAGCATCATAGGCGCAAGAATGAAAAAAAGAAAGATGGTCTGGTCTCAAAGAGGAAGGGCAGAGGTTTGGTTCAAGTGGGTTGGGGGCCAGGGGGGGAGGGTCCTATTAAAATACTCCTTCCCCACTTTAAAATATTTGTACTTTTATTATCTTAGAGATATCTTTCAATAGCAAATATTTTATTGGGTGCCAAATTAATGTTATGAGCGAGTCATTATAATAGGCTAATAAATATAATAACTATCTATTTGAAATTCAAGAAATATTGTTGAAAAATGATATGAATCGGAAACCGATATCCATATCCAGAATTACTTTTTTTTAACCAAATTTAGTTGAATTGAAAATATCCATGTACGGCTGTATCCGTAATCAAAACTAGTTTCACATTCATGCATATTTTTATATTATTATAAAATTAATAACCATATATACACCATTAATCAAGGTAGTACATTTTTCAAGTTCGAGTCAATGATTCTGGTAGAAATGACTCTGGTACAGTCGAAGTGTGGTAGTAAAAACCTTTTATAACAATACAAAAATATTTTTCATATGTCTAATATTGATTGCATTTTACTGTACTATTATTTATTAGTGTTATTTTATAGGTATTGATAATATTTATCATACGTGACATTCTAACATCACATGACTTAACGTATGAATATATTAAATAAGAATTTTCAAATAGCCTTTGTACTTGTCATACACTTATTTCTACCATTATCCTAACATAGATCCTGCCCCACTGTATATAATTGTTTATTTAATATATTGATTGGTTGTATACCATTTCTGAAATTTGGATCTCCTATGATAATGATAGTAATAATATGAATAAAAGATGCGTGTCGCAGGAATGTAAAAGTCAGATGATAAATGACCCTAATCCTTCAAACTTTTGCTTCCGAATTGCAGCCTCATGCTTCACGTGTTGACGGAAAAACCAGATAAATCTCATAATAGCTAATAAAACACTATGGTTGGTGTGTGACCTTACCATTTTGCGGGGAATAAGTACGAATAAAAACCCACCCAAAGCCACGAGAGGTGATAGATAGATCGTAATCAGTGCTTCAGTACAGAGTAGTGACTTACTTTTCTTCTTAGCAAATTTATTATAAATAATAGTCGGTAATTTTTTGCTATCGAAAGTTGAGCACAATAATTATAAGACAGTTCTCTACAAAACTACGAACATATGTTAAATAAAAATATGTAACTTTGGAATTTAGTATTTCCTCGTAAAAATGAGACTATGAGATTCTTATTTAACAAAATTTAGGGCCCTTCTTATGTATACCGGATAAATATTGCTATCGGGAGGTTAAATTTAGCGACCAGATAAAGGATATCGGCCACTTAAATATTCTACGTGTATTATGAACTGAATTTATCTGCCGGATAAATATCTGAAGGATAAATATATTTGTAAAGAGAAAATGCAAGGCTAGTACTATTTTTTTACCGGTACGCGCATGCTTATAAGCCCTACCGCTACAACCTGGCAAGTGGATACAACGCTCAACATTTGTTAAATAATGGCGGCTAAGCGAGTTCGACTAAACAGATGGCGTCACGTGGCTGCAGAAGCTAAGATGTCTTGCAAGTACTAATTTTGGTGTCTGCCAAAATGTGGTCAATAGTTGGGTACAACGTTTACAAAATTTAATTTACTGTAGGCCTACTCACATTTTGATAGTTTGTTCTTATATAAATATAACTCTACAAATAACTTGTCAGTTTATATAAAAGTGTGAGTTAAATGTTTAAACTTTATTTAGATTGAGCCTGGGCCTTTGCCTACTAGCCACGTGAACCAAGATTTTAATCTAAGAACCGACTCTGATTCATGAAAAACGTCCCGTGACTATGGCAACAATAATTTTAACTTACAGATAAAGTTATCAGGTACTTAAACCTCCCGATAAAAATGGGATGGATAAATACATTTTATCTGGCAGTCATAAGATGCACTTTTAACTTATCGATCAGATATAAATATTTATCTGCCAAATTAATATTCATCAAGGAGCCATAAGACTGGCCCTAAATAAGTTCTCACATATAACTTAAATTTAACCGTATTTCGTTTTATCCTCCAAATATTATAAAATATTTAAATATAAGCTAGGTCTTATCAAACTGTGATTTACATAAGTTTATTTAAAAGTTTTTTCCGATAAACCAGTAATATTATTTGTGAATCTCAATATAATCAACATTTATTCTTCTATAGTAAGTAGGCCTATCTAAACGTATATTTTTAGAAAAATAATTCACATTTAGTCTAAGTTTATTTTCATTAACAATTACTATTAATACGTAATCATTACCTAAACCATCAATAATCGATATCAATACAAGCAGCAAGGTAAATTAATAGATCAATCGCCAGTTAAGTAAAAGAATAACAAAATACTTTACATTTTATTTTTATTACCAAGTAATCGAGAATATATATGCGATATACATAGCATTATCATTCAAGGGTCAAACTACACCCCTGGAGGCAAAATTTAACACTCTAATTATAGCCTTGACCTACCTTGTTTTTATATAGAAAGATAAATATTGTTACTATCTTGTTAAAAGCGAAGCATGCACTTGAAACGTTATAACTCCTGATCGTATTAAGTTATGTGGTGCATTATTCACCCTACACCACGGTAAATCATCAATCACTATCCCCCTCCCCCTCAACGGCAACAGCTTCACCTCCCATTCCTTTCTTCACTTACCTCTTCCTTACACCCCTTGACAAAGGGTACCGAACAATCAGTTTCCAAGCGGTGTAAATCCCCCCCTTACCCCCGACCCACACACAAATAAGATATAACACGGTTTTATTACCGTTATAAAGTCAGGTGCAACCACATTTTTTTACCTCCTGTTATTTACGTTCTTCGGTAAACCATAAAAAAAAATTTAAGTGTCTCTTGACTGGTCAGAAAAGTCTTGTGTCGCCAAATGGGTTGCCAGTAAAATTATAAGCGCGTGAATTTAGAATTTGTCCCCTCAATTTGTGCACCACGTTTTAACACCCGTGTAGGAGTTATATCCATATTATTATTATTAGCTCTCTTACTACCCGTTTGGGTTATACGAAGTTACGCTAAATGTGTAATTGCAGGGTGATTGTGAGATTAAATGGAAGACCTACAGTTTAAATTGGGATCCGAACCACGTTGGAGGCCTGGCCTTTCACACATCCACAAGTTGTGATTAATATACGTCTTTGTCAGAGGTGAAGTAAGGGTCTTGCAATCTCCAGATTTACACTGACCGTGATCGGTATGTCGAAGGTGAAATTCACAGGAAATATAATTTGAATTCAGCGTTGAAAAACTATTTAGGAAATAATTTCCTTTGTATAGTTGAATGAGTTTTAAGACTCAAGTTTCCAATAACCCACTGGCAAACCAGACTAGATGAGGATAGTGCCTTAACATAAGTTAAATTTATCAACCATTACACTAAACTTGTAAGGTAAAATATAGTTTTAAGAATAATAAATAAATGGTACGGAGATTCGCACGGACTTTCTCGTTCTACTGTTTAAAAATAAAGATATTTACTCAAAACCCCTAATATATTTGAATCAAAATAATATACACTAGAAAATCCAAGAATAAATACACTATCCTTATGTAAAACTTTTGAGTCTCGGTTTTAAAGTTTATAATTTAATTTTTTTAAATTATTGTCCTTATTTGAATGTACGAACTGATAATAAAACAATATTGGGTCCACAAGGGTCAACACTTCGTATTAAAATTCCAACTTCGGGTTAAAATTTTCGAATTTTTTTTTTAGGTGTTACACATCTTCATGTCACCGCATTGCTATTAAATTCCTCATTTATAAATTTTGACCAATAAAAACTGTATATATTGACTATTGAGTTTAAAATAAAGGAGATAGAAAAATGTTTTTAAAACTATGATCTAAGAGGTTTAAGGAAAAATAAACTTTTTGAGAGTCTTCCTTATATTTATATATGGTATTGGAGAACTATTGCGTTTAAAGTCAAGTAGTATCTCATTACAACTAAAGTTAACCAAATTTTATTAATATATTTGCCAATATCTCATAAACTGTTGGTCTTATACAAATATATTCCCTATAAAAGTTTATTTTTAATAGTACTACCAATTTTGCAATGATAAGTTATTTAGTATCTCAAATAGTTACGGAGCTACAGAAATTTCAGCTTCTGTAAGGTATCCTAAAATAATTTTCACGGGAAAATAAAAATAGCCAGTTTATTTTAATTCTTAATCAACACATAGATACGAATTTTAATCAAAATCTTAAGAGCCGATTTTAAGAAAATCGATTTTTTTTCTTTTCGCCCTTTATCAAACTACTCTTAATTTTAAGTTCAAACAGACACACAGAAAGACGACTTTGCAAAGACCACATTTAAAGGTTCGGGGGGTCATGCAACATTTCGTGTTAGAATTTTTTTTAGGGTCGCAATAATTTACCTATATTTTTCAAAAAGTTTATATATATATATATATATATTTGCGTATATCATTAACAATTTTGTTTTTATAATACAAATACAATATTTGTATTATAAATAGATCTACATATTTTTAATGCTAAATTATTTCATATCTCAAATAGTTTCGGAGATATGATAAAAAAAAATCAGAATTTACGCATCCGACCGGAGCCCTTAGCGTCATTTTGCTGAAATATTTAGGGTAATCATTTTGTTTGTAATATTAATGAATGTTTAGAAATGAAATTTAATTAAAATTGTTAGAGCAGATTTTGGGAAAATCGACTTTATCTAATTTTACCTTTAAGTAATCTACCGTTAATTTTTAGGTTAGATATCCAATTCCAAAAATCCCTCTGGGTAACTCTATGAAAACCCTAGCTACAAAGTTTTAGCCCAATCGGTAAAATAGTTTAGGCTCTAGTCGGAGGTACAGACAGACGGAAATTCAAAAACAAGTATCTCTGATTTGGAGGGGGGGTCATGAAACGTCAAGATTCATCAAAATCTCGAGTTCGATTTTTTTGACTATCAAAATACTTTCTCTACCTGTAAGATAGCGAGAAAGTAAAAAGACTTGGTTATCAATAATTTGATACCACACTAGATGGCATATGCATAAAGGTTCCAGTCTCTTTTTGTATATTTTGTCAGTGACGAAGAAGTCCGTTAATAAAACTCAATTAGTGTATGTACGTATACTTTATTCTAGAAATCCATATTGTAAATGAGAATAATACTAGGATAAAGAATCAACAAAACCTGAGTTAAATTCTAAGAAGTCATGTCAAAGTTCATCTTAATCTAAAAAATAATCTAGTCTATGGTCTAGCAGTCAGAATTACCGGCTACAAATCCAGAGTTCTCAGGTTCGATTCTTGACGCTTCCAGAATTTTTTCTGTGAAGCATTGGGAATGTAGATGGATCAACTCAGCCTCATCATGACAATTGAATAGGTACTTTAATTAATAAGTAACGGCCCCAGTCTATAGATCAGAGCAACAACCGAAAGGTTGGTTGTTGCAACAACATGACACACTATCAACAAATTTTCGCTCTATCTTCACAAATATGAAAAGACCACTTGTTCAGCATTGTTCCTTAGCAGGATTCCCCCATAAAGTTATTAAGGTATGTATAGTTTAGTATTTTCTCGTATTCACCCCACCCGTTCTCCACGCAAATGAGGATACACTTACATTAAGTTCAATACTCATAATTAATATTCCAGTTGTGTAGATACAAGGTGGATAGTAAAACTTGATGCAATAATAGATAATTAAAATTGATATGAAAAAAAATTAAGTTTAATATATATATTATATTAAAATTATTATCTACTATTTATATGTAATACAGTTGTTATATTCACGATAATTACTTATAAGGAAGTGATAAACCAAACCATTAAAATACTAGTAAAAAAACTGATGCAGTTATATTTATTACAATAACTTATGTGTGATGAAAAAGTATTTTGTTTATGTACAGAAGTTATTTGTGAATGGTATTTACAATATCACATTTTTAATGCACAGTTCATAATAAAATTCATACCAGAATAATCACATAACTATCAAGGACTTCTATAATTTAAAATATGGATAAAAAAAAACTTCTTTCATTACACTGTTTATTACCACCAAACTGCCGGGCTTTCTCTCTTTCTCTTCTAATGACGTTACTTCTGTCGCCTTTGACAATTTTTCATCAAGCGTGAGTAACAGCACATTTTGATGGTATCATTGATTACATGACAACCCATAGGGGGTAGTTTTCCCGAAAGATGTAGTCAGTCGGGAGGGAGCAAGCATCAAATCACCATCAACCCTCCAAAAATAAATAGCAGCACGGAAATAAAACTACCAGCGCAATATAAGTCTTGCGATGGGGCAAAATGGTGAGGGGGTGAAAGGGGTGCTTGTTGGTTTTACGATGTCATCCTCGATTATCATGGAAATACTCAAGTAATAAAAACAAGAGAAGCTTTCCTAGTAGTTTTGGGGTGGTTTGGATGCCCCTTAACATGAATGATTTTTCTGAACAGAATGTATGTCTGGTGGAGGGGTTGTAATTATGGTGAGGATATGGTGATTATTCCGCTTGAATGGTCACGGCCAATCTATCGAGGGAGTTTTAAGAATAATTTACCGAGGGTGTAGTGGGAAAGAATCATGGAAGGGTATTTTCTTGTCTTGTCAACACTTTGTATGAACGACCGAAATACTATCACAGATGAGTTGATAGGGAAAGCTTGGAATCGACCAATCCCTTAGATTCGTACGATGATAGAAATATTCTAACCCTCACATATAGAGAGTTACTTTGGTTGATCTCTTGACTTCATATAGCCATCACTACTATCAATTATTTGGATAATTGTAAATACACTTTTGGTTAGTCATCTTAGTGATAATCTGATAACCTGTATCACACACTTCAGTTGCTGCGTGGTTTAGTGCGCTATTCTTGTGGTAGACTAGACTGCCTATGACGGGGAGATCCAGGTTCGAATCTTGGTTGAGTGTACTGAGGATGGTTTTCCCAATTTTGTTTTCCACTCTCCCTTTAAGAAAATGTAGTTACTCTTCCTCTAAATATGACCTTCCTAATTCCTTAACACATTCACGTAATTAGTACTTAAGCGTATACACCAAACAGGTAGTAAGACGCGGCGATAAAAAAAAAATCTGCCTTAATGATCATTCAGGCTAAGGCGCTAGTCTCGAAAAATATTGTGATATCATTCACATCCAATTTTAGGTTCAAATCTCAGTCGGATGTACCACGTATAGTTTTCTACGCCCAAGCACTCACAATTTTTCTAATTAATCATTCTATCTCTATTGAGTTAAACTTTTAGCTACCAATCATAATAATTAAAAATAATAATCTCAGATAAGCTCCTTACAAAGTCACTTTGAAAAAATGTATTTGAAAACGATATTTTTGAAGAAATAATATTGGCATTCAAATTTACCAATTTAACACAGCGTAAACAAGATTGTAAAATAATGGTAATACTTTCAAAGAACAAAATATAATTTACTTTCTTTTTCTTTTTCAACATAAACGTGAATTAAGTAGTCATAAGAAAAACTTCCTCTTTTTCTTTCGGGGGGCCATGCAATGCAAATGTGTCTTTATTAGCCTTTTGACAGTACATTATACGGTATATGTATGCAAAATGTTATTTTAATTACGTTAATGAGTATAAATGCAGTTTATTCGACTATTCACAACTTTGCCTTTTAGCTCTGGGTCTTTCAACATCTCCCATCTTCTAGAAAGTTGTCGCGGAGAGGGTTGAATAGCATGGAATGGTTGGGGGAATGAGGGGATATTAAAAAGACGAGGCACGGAAAAGAGTTGGAATTTTTTATTTTCATATTTTCTTTTGAGGCAAGTCACGAATGTACCTTCAATTAAAACAAAATAGGTGGTATGTGATGCCCTGATCTTCCTAAATTATCTAAATAAATATAAACATAGGTGTTAAAACATAATAACTCAAACTTTCTTTTATGTTATATATGGGGGCTCCAAAGAAAATTTAAAATATATGTTTTGAGTAAACTACTTTATATGCTGTCCTCATAATAACAAACACATCTTGTTAACAACAAGAATCACTCTTCATATAAAAATGTTAAGCCAAAATGTTGGAATTTTTTTAATATACTTTTCAAAAACAAACTATGTATAAGCTACACTATATTTTTTATTATTTAAAAAAATAAAAACATTTTTATTTACCATGAAAAATATTCTCAGATTCTCATTTTGAAATCATTTTTCAAGGTCAGTTTCAAACAAATCTAATATTTCGGTGTATATATTTTAAGTAAATTACCCTTATATCAGTTTATTTTAGATAAATAAAGATACATTATTTTTGATCATTCAGGTTATAGTCAACGAATATATACTAATTACGTTAATGAGCTAAGAATGAGGAAGGTTGAATTTACAATAACGGTAGCCATATTTACGCGAAGGGAGAGTTGGAAACCATTTTGGAGAAACCAAACCCCATTAATTCGACGGAGATTCGAACCCCTATCTCCATCTAATAATATAGTTGCGCCTTATACCAAGCGGCCACAAAAGTGGGTGGATATAGATTTAGTTATTAATATTTTTTTCATGCTTATATATTTAATATATCTAAGAATATTTCTAATTACTAGTCTAGCATCTTGACATAATTATATTTAGATCACGTATTCGTTGGCAAGGATTGAAACGTTTGTCTTTTGTATATTACGGAGACAACATAGTTCAAGTGACAGTTAGGATGAATTTTAGGATCATATATATTATTGAGATTCGAGGTTCAACCAATCATCCATTTGACCTGAACTTCTTAATATGCCATATGATTGTTTAACTCCCGAAACTATACTTTAAATGTACAAGCCTTAGGTCTAGTTTCACAGCCAAACTTAATGCGCATTAAGTGCGGTGTTTTACTAAAAACAGGAAGACACCTGCATAAACTTTAATGGAATGGGCCAATTTCGCATATTAAACTGAGTTATTCCATTTCGGTCTAGGTAGGTATTGTCTTTGCACTTATTATTTTTGGGTGTTCTGTCTTAAGATAAAACACATTCCGTTTGTTAGTGAGCTTTGGCCAACAATGCACCCGGTCTTCTGCCTCCTCCTTCAGATCTCTGCATTGTCTTCTTTCCTTCAAGTCATCTAGTATTTGAATCCTTCTTCTTGCTATGCTCCTCTTTCCCTCTTCCTTTACTTCTATATCATCGTGCAGAAGACAGTTCCTCCTAAAGACGTGTCATATCCAGTTTGCTTTGTACCGAAATATCACATCCAAAATGGTTTTCTTCTCACCCACTTCTTATTTTGCCACCGTGTCTGTCCACCCGATCTCCTTAAGTCTTCTGAACCACATTTCAAAGCTCTCCTAGTATTTATTTTCTATCTTCCTAAGAGTCCAAGTTTCTGCTCCATACAGTGCGCTGCTCCAAATTCAGCATTTCATCAGTTTCCTCTTCAGTTCCAAAATCAACTTGCTGGTCAGTAACAGCCTCTTCTTGTTGAAAGTTTCCTTTTTAGCCATGGCGATCATTGAACTAATTTCTTTAGTGCATTAGGCATCCTTTGTCGGCAGACTTCTCATGCATTTGAACTGCTCTATGTTTTCAAACTTCTGGTTTCCAATTTTGGTTGCTCTTAAAAAATTTTGAATCACAGTTGTTTTTTCTCTACACTTAACTCGAGCTAGTTCTAGCTATTTAACAGGCCCATGATGTCCTATGCATGAACGAGGACGAGTAAAAATGAAAGGTGAGTCATAGGTGAAGTGGCGTTGATTGAATTGCTATTGGGCCGTTTGCACTAATCTACCCTATTAGATTGCAAATAAACTCCACTCGCTTCTACGTTACCCTTAATTTTTACTCTTTCTCACTCTTTCATACGGCCTTTAGTCATACCGTGTGTAATAGTGGAGCGGGGACGGGGACGGGTACGGGGGGGTTAAGATTAATTTTACTATGATCTCTAAATCTATCAGCCCCAGTCGCGTCTCCTCTTCACGCTACTAAGAGGTTAACTATCAAAAAACTATATTGGTTAATGGTTGGACTAGAATAAAACCATAACAGTATAGAAAACCACTATTAGTAGAATCAAAGGGGATTTTAGTCCTGTCTTTAATGTCGAATGGAGCTAGGTTCATTGAGTGGCCAACACCTTAAGACATCTTGACCACTCTGGCGAATGTTATACTAAAATTATTAGTTGTATTTCTACCCATTGGTTCTCCCTGAAATTTAATAATTATAAAAACAAAATCAAAGCATGTGGACATGTTTAATATTATATTAAAATATTATATAACCTGATTCGGTGAATGCATGGTCTAACGCGCTACTTTCGTGTTAGAATATACTGCCAATTACGCCAATATACTGCCAATTGAAGTTTGAATCTCGATAGGGTGGGTTTTTTTCACTCTCCCTACATAAATGTGCGCTTACTCTTTATAAATATAACCTTACTAATCCATAAAACCATTTGCGTAATTATAGTACACAAGGGTATAACCCAAACGGGTTGTAAGACGCGTTGCAAAATATAATATATAGACTGATGAACAACCAAGTTTTAAATTATATTTAAGCTAGTCTACTTGTATAAAAATGCAAACCAATTATCCAAATAAGTATCATAAACATTGCACAATACAATTTTCAGTGGAAAGTTTTTATCCGACAGCTAGAAAAGCTACTAGATCAACCTTCACGTATTTATACAACAAGTAATATATTCTGCAGCTGTCATTTTGAATAGTAATTATAAAGATCTATATAATAACACTAATAATATAGTAAAATATTATCAATATTTACAACAACAAAAAGTTTTATACTCCAAAAGCTCTTTGTGAAAACGGTATTGTAGTATAGTTGCAATAAACAACCTGTTAAATTTTCATTCAACCCGTTGAATGACGAAGCAGTTATATTTTGGTTTAGTTCTATAGTTTACACATACTAATTTAACTTCAATTTCCTAATGCAAATAAAACGCCACCTGAGCCAAAGGTGGATTTATGTAGATAACACTGGTTGAGCTTTCTTTACACACATAAAAAAAATGAACAGCCGTGATGTATGAATAGAACTCAAAACTTCCAAATTAATTTCACGTTTAAGAGATGGTCTCATTCAAAGATTCCTGCCCATCCTCCCGGAAGAAATTAATCCAGTTACTGTAACAATATTATCATCCCAACCACCCTGATTGCCGTTTTCACTGACCTTTATTCTAGAGCGGCACAAGTCCATTTAATAAAATATTCCAAATATTATACATTATTAGGTTTGGTAATGTGAACTGAATACTGTTTGTTTGGGTTTGTTTCTGTAACAGAGAGTATATATAATAAAAAACAAAAAATGGGTTCAGCTTGCAATCGATCAATGCTGACAAGCAGCCGCCATCTGTTGGCAATGAAATTGCCAAAATATGCACATAGAGAGTATTAATTGGTAAACACAACGAACCATTTGGCCATTAATTTCAGTTTTCTAGACGGGAGCAACTAAGTTAACCCCGTTACAGACCCACTGCTTCATAAAAAGATCTGAGGATCGAATCAGGGACCTTTGGAGCTGTAGCTAGCAGCTTTGTTAACCGCCTCTTTAGTCTAGTGGCCAGAGTATTTATAGTTAGAATAAAACTATTTCTATATTTAACTAAGAATAGTTATGAACCAATTGAAATGCGATCAAAAAATGATGTTAAGCAATAATTTCAGTGGCAAAAATATTAATACTTTTTTTCAATATTTAATTAGGAATATACAATCTAATTTTATTTAAAAAAAAATCATAATTTCATACTATTGACAGGTAAAATAAGGTTGTTTATAAATATGTCCTTCTCAGTAAATGTAATCTATCTGGTGTTGAGGCTGTTGTAGGATAAGTAACACTGCACTTGAAGTTTACAGTTGATAGACTGTAAAGTTTACAATTTATGGTGTTAAACAAGTCCAAGCGCCTTCAACTGAGATTGAATCCTGGGACTGTGGTTCAGGAACGTACTTTAAAACCTTTCCGATTTCCTTCCCAGGTTGAATATAGTATGAATAGTTAAAATCTTGAAAATTGTATCTTATGGAGTATGCATATTTTATGAAAAAGTGTATTTTCTCCGAACGCTTAAATTTATATATAAATTAAAATCTTGAAAAATAGGCTTTATATATTGACCTCAATGGTCGTTAGGTAAAGTGATGTCCCTAGGACAAGATTTTCACAGGTTCAACACCAGTTGAGCTAAACCGATTTTTGCAGAGCGATGAAAATCCATAGCATAACTTCCTTCGGATAATAAGTAAGGCCGTTGAACCTATGTCGATTTTGTCATGTAAGAGTTCCCTATAATATATACTAAACACCTTTTTGACATGGTTTTTAGGCTTTTTCTCGCTCGCTCATAGACTTGTCTATGTGCGGAAAACAACTGTAAACTACCACCCACTCAGAACTTAGCTGGTTCATATTATTTCTCCCAGAAGGAGTGGATGGGCGTCACTTTCCAACCGATGGGTAGAATGGTAGTGGTATAACATCAGGATCAACCTAATCTTCAGGTTGAATACAACTTGAGATATATATATATATATATATATATATTCATGCCGACGTAGATACAGCAATGTGAGCGTGGTATGTGGTGTAGACATTGATTAGGTGGTTAAACTATTTGGAAACACTAACGTGATCTTAAATCTTCAATTTTCAGTCTAGTTTTCTCATTTATTATTTATATTAATGCGTTTCCATTTCCTCAGGAAAAACTCCTTTATCATATTCATTAGCTTACATGTAGATAAAGAAATAAATCTTAGATAAAAAATTATCAATAAAATTTGAGCTTTATTCGCCTCTGTGGTCGCTTGGTTTAAGACGTCACGTTTACAATGAACTGGACTGCCAATGATGATGAGATAAAGGTTCTAAACACAGTCGGGTGTATTGTATTTATTTTTCTTAGTAGTTTAACACACTCTCAAATGCTAGTAGATTTCTGTATTATTTTTATTATCGTTAATTTACGATACAATTATAAATATGTAGAAAGCCCAATTGTTAAGTAACGACGAGGTATACAAAACAAAATGTAATCAAGAAATCCTGCTAAGTTAAACCAAGGTAGAAATGATCGTTTTTCGACTTATATTATTTGTGTTCGGAAGACCCATGATCGCTGTTACTTGAGTAGATTTTGAGTGAAACTTTAACCTCCTCAGAAATAGGAGAACACGGGGGGGAAAAAAAGATCAACGAATGAAAACGTTTCTTTGATTACAGAAAATGTCATTGAGCCAACGATTTGAGCCAATGAAACTCACCCTACCATAAAATTGAGAATCGGAATAGAGTGAGTGAGAGAGAAAGAGACAAAAAAAAGTATTTGTAAGCAACATTTTTGGTTATGGCAGGTTGGCAATATTGGAAATCTCTTTATTACAATGGTCATCCAATCATTGAGACGGACATTCCTCATATTCTAAGCAGATTAACTGCTAAGAACCAATTACATTATGTCAAATAAAAGTACTTTATAAAAGTATTTAATAATACGTCAAACTAAACAGGATACGTTGTTTTTGTGAATCACTGAGTAGGCTTACAAACATGGTGTGATCACTCATATTATTAAACAACCTGCCAACATACTTCACATGCAAGGGTTTAAATTTAAAAATATTCAATGCAAAATATGTTTTTCTATGGAATATGTAAATATTAGAGACACCGAAATTAAGGAAGAAGAAGTGTTTATAAAAATTTTACTTAGCAAATTAGATTTAATATAATATTTTCAAAGTTTATTGTAGTATTGTTTAATGTTTTCTATGTGTATAACCTACGCCAAATAAAACTAAATTGAATATTTTCGTGAAATTTCTAACTAAACTTTTAAGAGGCAAATAAACTTGTAGAATTGTTTCAAATATTTGTATATTCATATAAATTAAATATGTATTTTTAAAGTATAAAAATATATATTAAATAGGGGAGTGTACTGTTTGTATTAGGGTTGGGGGTGGTTGGGCAGTTTTTTTAAGTAAAATTGTGTTGGATTGGAAACCTTTGATTCTGCTAAAAAAAAAAAAGAGTTGTAAACAGGTGAATTTGGTACTGTCAACTCATCCCGAATAAATTTTAAGCAGGTGGATGTGGTAATTCATAGTATAATCTACAAGACTTAAGTTTAGTATCAGCTATCCATATGAACCTTAGATTACTCCACAATGTACGTACAGGTAAAATTAGTTATTAGTACCTACATACGTAAATAATCACGCCATTCCCTTATGTGCGAGACAAGAATCTGTGCATGGAGCTTTAAAAAAAACACTTTGTACTTAATCAATCCTCACTAACTTTCTCCAAACTTCCCCATCCTCGCATACTCCCTTCACTTCAACAACATTCATACACCGAGTCATACATGCTATTATAATCTTAAAACTCTTAATGCTTATCTTTTTCACGCATTCGTTTACAAAATTTAGCCAGAAATTATACTGCGAAGCAAAAGTGGTCAATCCACCTTGGTAGGGAAATCTTACTGCAAATTAGTAGTGCCTAACCACCTTGGGGTGTAAATGTTGGGTCCATTGGCGTTACCCAGTTCACCTACGCTCTTTATTATTTCGTACTACCAGATAATATAAAATATTTAGGAATGTCCTTTTTATGTACAGAAATAAAATTATAATATTAATTAAGGAAAACATGGGATTTTTCTATATTAGTCTATTTATGATATAAATATACATAGGTCATTATTGTAACATTTAGATTTTAATTGAAATAAGTTTTGAAACACTTATAAGTTAAGCAACAACCAGAAATTGAACCAATTTGCGAAGAAAAAGGAAACAACTCTTGAAGTTGCAGATACGTCAACACAAACACTTCACACGCAGAATGGCCATATTTCTTTCCACTTCTTGCCAATAAAAGCGAAAAAAAAAAAAAAAAAA
>CABEEJ010000859.1:33207-86813 GCA_901482245.1 Timema douglasi | reverse complement strand
GTTTAAAAATCTTATCCCCTCTTGACTAATCACCGTGCGTCAGCTCCTACCTTATCTTTTCTCAGATTATTTTCGGTCGTCTACCGTCTGATTAGAATTGACTATTCAATAAACCCAAAGAGAGGGGGTTGAAGAGGTTGTACTGGAGGGATATGAACACGGGAGCTTTACCCGGGAGTGGTTGATGCAACAGGATAGGCAGGATAATGAGGAGAAGGGAGGGGGAAAGGGTAAGGTAGAGAGGATGACGGGATGGTCTCTCTCTTGCCAGTCGCTAAGCCGGCTAAAATTAGTTCGTCGAGTCAATACCGACCGGAGCGGAGCGCTAGCGTCAAGCGAAGGTATAGCGCCAATGTTATACGCGCGACTCTAATACTCCCAAGCCACATCCATTACAACCCCACTCCTCCTCATACCCTTTTTTTTTACCACGTCGTATAGAACGCGAGAGAGGGATGGATTTTTTTTTTATTTTAACTGCTATTTTTATATAAAAATTGTACGAGTGGTAATATCTACAACTGCGAGCTTATTGAGAAAGGAGAAAAGGATTACACGAAGCTTATGTATGGTCAGGGTGCCCGAAAACCTAATGAAGTTGGTCTTTTTTCTTTTTCCACATGGAAATGATGAAAGTATCCAGAGACCGTATTTACAGTATAATCCTGATTCTTGGATAAATCAAATTCACATTCGACCAAAACAATATGCTATTAAGGTGTGAGTGTAGGGTAAGCGAGAAAAGGTCAGCGTTTTTGCAGAATTTATATATAAAAAAAATTTATATTAAAATAAATAAACTATTTCTCCAGTAAAAACATTAAGAGTATGATATTTTCTTCAAATGATTATATCAACAGTGGTCGAACTATCTGTAAAATGTGTGCTGGAATTTAATGACAACTTTTTCTTTTCATTTAAAAAGTTTCTCATCAAATGCTGCTATGTTCAGGACTGTTATTCAAGAACCGTTGATATCACCATGTGAAGAATATTAAACCATGCTTCTTTTGAAATGATATTTTATTTATTTTGGTAAAAAAAAAATATATATATATATATTAAAACTGCAAAAAAAAAACCTATTCTGGCAACCCCTTGACTCCTACCTTAAAGTGTGGTGGTATAGTGGTTGACTATTAGTAGCACTATTACTCGGATAGTTAATAATCTTTGTAAAATTAATGTGAACTTTCTAATACAAAAAGTTAGCATAGTAAGGAATAAGGCGTCAATATCGTCTAGTCTGGTTTCGAATTGCAGGGAAGGTCAACATTCGAATACCGACTTAGGAAAAATCAATCCTTGTTCACCTAAGTGGTTTCCCACTCTCCTTCAGTGCAAATAGGGTTACATTTATTCCCAGATTCTACTTATATTCATATCCTAATATTTTAATCATGTGGATGGAATGGATAGGTAGTAAGATATGATGCACAACAAAATGAATTATAAATACTTAACAAGAAATAAATGAAAGTGGTAAAGGATGACCAACCAAATAGCTAAGAGCGAATAATTTGGTAAATATCAATATTTTATATATATTATTAAAATATATAACTATTTATTGGTATCCATCGTCTACTTTTTGAATAGACTGAAATGAGTACTCGACTTACAAACTAACTTAAATATAGAATATACACAACCCCCATCCGTTAATTTATCACCTCAAAAGGAGGAACCGTAATTTAACATATTACTTTTTTATATGCCAGGAAACAAACAGGTGAGCTTTTGTTAATATAATTAAACGCCACATATGAATATGTTTTGTGCTGTAACGTTGTTGTTTTTCACACAGCGTCAGAAAACCAGTTCAGGATATCCACTTAGGTACACACATTTGTGTGGAGGGAGATTGGGAAACAATTTAGAAAATATATCCCAAATGATACCCCAACAATGATATGGCTCCAACCTTTCTGTCACCGAGAAATCAAACCTAATGAGCTTGTAATAGACTAATATTCAGAGGTACGAGTTATCGATTATTTAGGCATAATTGGAGGCACAAGTTTAAATAGTGTCTTTAAAATATTACTACTCGAATCGAGATTGATAGTGAGTTTTATTCTGGAAAGATATAAAAATCAAATATAAGTTTACTCTAGTATTTTATTACCTAAATATATCAAAATGGGAAAGAGAGGGTGATTGAGGCCTGAAGGTTCGTTGGTAGCACCAAGATGCATTTTTAATAGTCAATAGGGTTTATCTCTAGAACTGGGCTAGGTTAGGATTAGATTGTCAATTTAATCCATGCAAATATCGTTGATTTACAAGTAAAAACCTTTTAAATTCATCCCCGGTAAAAAATGCCCCTACTAAACATCAAAGGTAATCTATTCATGTTTATATAAATTATTATTCCATCGTTGGTATATTGGTTACTTGTATTCATATTTAAGGTTTTATGATGTCGTTGTTGGTGCTAAAGTTAATATATATATATATATTTTAATGGCATTGATTATGATTTTAATGGTTGTTCTCTAAGGGTGTGATGCATGGTATCTTACCTTTCATGACGAAAACCAATTTATGGTTTTCGGGAACACGGTTTTTAGGATTATATTTGGTTCAAAAGGAAATGAAGCTACTGGGTAGTGGAACAGGTTACATAACAATAATTTACATACCCTGCACTAATTACAATACATTATTAGGATAATCAAATCTCTTAGATTACGGGGGGCAGGAAATGCAGCACAAATTAGATATTCTAGAAATGTATTTAGGGTATTTACTGGTAAACCCAATCGGAGGAGACCATTGGGAAGACCTATACGCTGATGGGAAAGTAAAGAATGATACGGCTCCTAACCAATACATCAATGGCCTAGAAAAAAAATTGATAGGAATCAAACGCAAGTAATGGCATACTTAAATGGTTTTCTGATTCATGTGAGTCACAGAATAAAAATTCATTAATGATGGCCAGCCTTATGCGCATGGTGGAATAATCAAAGATTTTCAAGAAAATAACACACTACTTTCCTATCGGGGGCCACACTTACATTCCCCCTGATAGGGTTTTTGGTAATATTGAAAAGGAACTCGGGAAACGAGAAACTATTATTGTACCTTTTGAGTACCACACTATTTTCAGTCAAAAGGGCATTTGATTGATACTAAAGATAGGTATGTATGATTTAAAATTGTCCTTTCAGAAAAAACTACTGAAAAATTTACCATTCATAATTATTGAAGTTCGAGTGATACATTATGTGGGGAAAGAACTGACGGTGTGTAAAGTTCAGACAACAAGCTGTGGGGCCACAATATAAGTTTAAATATTGAACAAATCTGGTCTAAGCTTCATTGAGATGGACAAAATACAAATCGTCAAACCTTCAAATTACATCAGTGCGAAAAAGAGTGCAGACATTTAAAAACAGATGACCTACTTCGATTCATCATCTGAAGAAGTTAAATCATTTTATTCAGATGTGAATCAAGGTTTTGTCAATAACTATGATGATAATATCAGAGTAGAGTATTCTTATGAACCGATTTATAAATATTGTGTGCATGTAGTTTGTGTATTTCCATTTAAATAAAAGACTGAAATAAAAATAGTAAACTTTCTCACTAAATAATGTTTCACTTTAAAAAAATACAGAAAATTGTGTTTTGTTAGTTATATTCAGTATTTCTTTGATATTTCATAGATATTCAAATTTGCTTTAGAGTTCAGAGTAATAAGATTATACTTCATGCAAATATTTGTCTTAGGTTTGTTATTACAATTTTTTTATTGGAATGTGTAAACAATGTTTTTGTAGATGTGAAGTTTTGAATAAAAATTTTCATTTTTAACCATTTCTTTACGATGATTAACTAACTTTATAAAAATAATACTATGCTTGACATACTTTTGCCTAAAGGTTTTTGAACATATATTTTTATCAGATTTCTTACAAACCAGTGTAGTCCCATGGATAAAAATTTGTGTCGCTTGAAAAAATGAAGTATTGCTGTTTTTGAGTTTTGAAAAGAATGGTCCTCATTCTTACTAGAAACAATTTTAACAAAAACCCGAAACCCTTGTCATTATTATTCCAGAATTTTGACTATCTTGAGCATAAGAAACGCGTTTATATAAATAAGAAATGTTTTTCACCACCTTGGCTTAGGTCCAGTGAGAGGGAAGTGGGCCAGGGGCAGAGGGGTGGTAATCCCGAGTGCCCGGGCCCCAGGGAGGCCCGGCTAGTCTTCAAGACTTTCTATTATCATTTAAACGAAAATATAAGCGTTTTAGCGAAACGAAAGTGCAATATAATATAATAATGGTATTAAAGATTGTGCCGGTAAAGCTACTGAAAATTTGTTGATATAAAGGAAAAAATCAGGTATCCTAAAGTGATCTACAGGAAAAATGTTTCTAAATCTACTCAGCATTCCCTAAAACTTTAAAACAAAATAACAGAACGCAACACTGCATATTTATTTCTGAATGTATGCGGTTCTTTGCAGACATTCTACGCGTTCCCAGTTTCTGTTTCTCCAGCAGAACAATATTTTAGTGTGCTTAGCAGAATAAATAACTGCTTGAGCTCAACAATGGGTCAACCAAGACTAACTGATCTGGGAGCATTATCCATTGAATCTAGACTTGCCCACACATTTAATTCTGACTCCATCATTCATCTGTTCACTGAAAGAAAAGCTCTAAAGGCAAATTTTAAATAACTCAGCAAAATTCTAAGTAGTTAAGTCGTAACTAAATTGTTAAATTTTAAAAAGATAACCTGAGAAATAAAACTAACATTCAATGTAATCAAACAATAAGCCTTTTATTCAAAGTTCTTTCCTACCAACTTTTTAATTTAGAATGTGTGTCGCTAATGTGTGTATGTTTATTGTATTTCTGAAAAATTGTCGTAATTAATAGAACGATAGCCGAGTCGTCTTGAGAAACTTCAGGAATAATTTTCTTAAAATCGTTGTTAAAAATTATGAATTAATTTTTCTGTTTACATAACAATATTATCTCTGAAAATTGCATGGTTTTTGAGTTTGAGGCTACTTTTTTTTCTATGATTATGAGGGGTCTGAAAAGTTGTGCATTAGAGTAATTAAATTAAATTATTTAACCCCAGCACCTTAGTGGATCTTAACGGCATTGCCTGGGATTATAAACGAGTTACACTAAAAATTAAGAACAGTTTCATTTCTCTTAAACAACATTTTATTCATATTATTCAATTCCCTTAGCTTTTTTTTTTCTATTTAAAGTCTATGAAAGAACTACGAAGTAAGTATTAGTAGAGTTTTAAAACCATATATTTCGAAGTAGTATGACCCTAACCATTAAAAAGAGTTTCATGCACCCAAGATCTCCTACAAAAAAAAACGCAATTTTTTTCCAAACTTTTATACCACCGTGTACAGAGTAAAGACCGTGCATAGGCCATAACGCAAATAGTAGCCCGACAAGAAATAAAAAAAAAGTTTTGATGGAGTAAGAGCTCAATGGGCGGGTGGGTGAGTAGGTGGGTTGGGGTTTAACAGGAGAGGATCCGGGTTGGGGTAAGGAGGTAAGAGAGTATCTTGGGGATTTGTTTCCAAGACAGCGAGCGGAACCTCAATTTCGCGACTATGTCAACCATTAGACGCGCAATAGGGTGACGTGCAAAGAAGGGGGAGAGGGGGATTCTGAAGGAAAATAAGGGGTGAGGGGAGGTTATCGTTCACAGAGTCATAACGCGAAACATTTCCATCCCGCGGGATCCTCGTTTTGACCTGTTGGAAGTCTCCAAAGAGAGAAAGGGATACTTGATCTACACTAAAGACACCTAAACGCACTTTATTTGAAGGACTCGAGATGTTAGGAAGGGTATAAGGGAAGGTCTGAAAGGAGGATAGAGGGAAGTAAAGGAGGAAGAGGCAATTTTGCGGTATGTAAATGGTCTCCTGGAAGGAAGAGGAAAGAAAGCGATTAAAGGCGGAGAAGAAAGTGAACGAAGTGGGGTCTCAGTAGACTCCCATTATGGAATACGTGAGCAAGTAGTACAGTCGTGCCAAATAAAAATGTATTTTTTATTAAAAACATATAGAAACTTTGATGTACCTTATCTGATTCCTAACAACTAATTTATAATTTTCAAAAACAGGGGGGGGGGGGACCAGCAATAGGAACATACATTAGGAATTAATTTATCCAGGGAAGATACAGATTACAGGGAGTACATGAGACAGTAGAGGAATCAAGGGCAAGATGGTATGGTCGTTTAATGAGAAGGTTGGCGTACATGAGACAGTAAAGGAATCAAGGGTTAAATGGAATGGTATTTTAATGAGAAGGTTGGCGTACATGAGACAGTAAAGGAATCAAGGGCAAGATGGTATGGCCTTTTAATGAGAAGACATGCGTACATGATGTAGTAGAGTAGTCGAGTGTGAAATGGAATGCTCATGTAATGAGGAAGTTTGAGTGCATAGTTTAAATAATGACTAACTCATACTTATAATAATAGATGATAAATGAGTATTTTATCAATCCATATTATAATGATCAATTATATATATATATATATATATTTATTGGCGTAGCTTCTTAGCTATCGAAGACATAATTTATTTTCTTGTGCAAGGTTGTAGTTGAAATATCTTTTCGAATCTTAAATATTATAATACCTTTGGGGTTTATGTAAAATCAAGGTCAAAATGTCAAAGGGGGCAGGTCATAATTTTTGACAAACTTAACTTAACGTAGTATTCAGATATAAAAGCTAAATTCAACGACCAATGATGAGTTGGATTAAAGATTGTAGGCCCTATTACTTTTAAGATAAATGATACACCCCACAGCTAGGATTTTCTCTCGCTTTTATCTTAAAATTTACATTTACTAAAAACTGAAATTTGAGTTATAAACCAAAGAATAGGTCTACACATTGTTGTATAAACATTATACCTAAGATCCTAAATGAAATAATATACAATGCTACTTACTAAATTACATCATAAACTAGGTACACTATTACATACAAATTGATAAAATAGAAAGATCCTTGTCCAACAAAGAGCATAAGAATAAAATTCATTTTAAAAGACCTGGATTCAAAAGAATGGATATTTGATTTTAGCTCAGAAACAATTGGTTTTATAAAACTATATTTGAAATAAAAGATTTGTATCTTCAATAGTACTATAACTTTACAATGATAAGATATTTCGAATTTCAAATAGATGTGGAGAAATTATTAAAATTGGAAAATTTCCCCAAATTTAAGTACCCTCAAAGTTATTTTCATGATAAAATGAAAATAGCCACTTTGTTTATAGTGATAAACAGTTTCTTGTTAAAAAATTTAATCAAAATCGTTAGAGCAAATTTCGATAAAAAAAAATATATTTTTCCCTTCATTAAACAACCCTTAAATTTAGGATTTGACATCTAATTCTGTAAACCCACTTTGGTAGACCTAATTGTGACGCCCATATTGAGCGTAGGAAGCGTGCCCAAATAACAACCATGAGGTCACAAGAGAAACATAGTTTTTATTTCAGTTGGTTAAATTACAATGATATAGTAATACAACAGCACATTAAAGGCTTAATGAACCTACGCTTAGTCTGGCAAAACATTGATTGAGCCACTAGGACTTACAAAATGTTAACCGCCCCACAGGGGGAACATTAGAGTGAATGTTAGATGTCTAGATTCAAATTTACCGCCCAAGGGCGCGCTTACATCCATAAACACAAGATGGCTGACACACTTAGTTTTGAGTGCACACAGCATTAACTGGCGTAAAATTAAACATATAAGATAAGGTGCCCATTAAATTTGGCTTTACAATCCTATAAATATATACATGACTTAGTGGCCGAATATCTTATACACAGATCCCAACAATGGCCGTTGAGTGCTAATCCTAAGTGACGAAGCATAACCTAATATTACAAGTAAGTTTTAGATGTGTACAATAAGTTCCGCAAACTCCCGTTGCGCCCATGATAACCTAATCAAACAATAGCACAAAAAATACCCTCATAACTAAGTGAACTTATATCGTCTAAAAATACCCAAGATTATATCAAACGATTGCTAAGATTCGCTAAGATAAAGGCTTGGGCGCACCTACAGTTAATAAGGTGTACTAAGTCTAACATGAATTCCCCTAGAAAATTACTATTATGAATCCGTGGTTCACCCACGTCAAACCATATTAGAATCCCCATTCATAAACATGAAAATATTAAAGAAGCACCAAACCGTAATTTTGATTAATATCCCTCCCCATATTTAAATCCAAAGAGAATTTTGAATAATATCCCCAAATATTAGTTCTAAACCAGCGCCCTCACCTGGTAAGAGTCAGTGATACAATGAGTGACATTCAAAATAACACCTGCTGTTTTAAAGCACAAACAGGTCATAGACGTTCTCAGTAGAGGGGGGAAGAAAGGGGAATACACAGAACAAAAGGAAGGGTGAAGACTAGCGCTCTGGACGTATCGCGGATAGTGCAGTAATTACTCGGCCAAACTCGAACATCCCAGAAGCGGATGTTCGCGAAGTCATGTTGAGAACTAGTTTATTGCGGGCTGGACCTGGACTTCCTGCGAGGCGCTGATTTGGTTCGTGTCACAATCTTTTTTATCCAAGCCAGGGGAGTGGATGTGTTGGTGCGTGCATGTGTGTCCCATCCGACGGGGAGAGGTCTCGACCAGACTTGGTGAGCCTTGGTGAGTGTAGAGCCTCCATATTACCGGGTTGTTGGTTTTAAATGTTTGTTATTTGGAACATCGTTACATAATGAACACCACAGATACCAAGTTTTAGCCCAATCTGTAAAATAGTTTTGGCTCTAACCCAAAGTACAGACAGACAGACAGACAGACAGAAGGCATCGTGAAAAAAACCTTTTCAGTTTCAGAGGGTCAGGGAACATCAACATTTACCAAAATCTCAAGTTCAAATTTTTTACGATTACAAAACTTTCTCTCCGAGGTGTAAAAGAAGGTAAAAATAGGACTAATAATATTTTACAGGACTATTTAAATATTACCCCTCAAAGAAGTATTCTTGAAAAATATATAATATTAATGTCTGGCTTATTATTTTAGCACCACATCTTACTACCTGTTCAGGTTATACACCTATGTACTAATTACACTAATCGTTTAGGGAATAAGATATCTTTATTTACAGTAAATGCACCAGCATTTGTGTGGAGGGAGGTTGGAAACCGCCCTCACTACACCCAACCGTTCCCAACCCTAATCTATCCGTCTTCAGCAGTCTAGCCCAACACGAGATTAGCACGTTATATCACGATCAGGCTTATTGAAAACAATTTGATGAAATTTCTAGTATTTTTTCTTGTATTGATTTATTACACATTTACTCATTTTTATTTTCTTGTGACCTTTCAGTTAGAGAAAGTGTTGTAATAGACTCTACTAAAAAAAAATATCTAATTATATCCTTACAATTTAGGTTAGTCTACTTCTGGGCCAAAAGAAAAAATATTGATTTCCTCAAAATCTACTTCAAAGAAATTAAAATTTGTATTCAAACATTATTAAACAGCGCGAACAAAATGTTTCATCTCATTATTCCATGAAAACTACCTATAGGGTACCTTAAATAAGCAGACATCTCCTTTTGGGATCATATCTCTGTAATTCATTGAAATATAAAATAACATAAAATTGTAAGATATAGCACTATTAAAAATAAAAATAATTTGTTTGTAAATATTTCTTGATTAAACCTAGTTTTTTTTAACTTTTTACAAATATATTTTTCTAAATAGAAGTCCAGAAAATCGGGAGTTTATTGTTATGCTCTTTGGTGAACAGATATGTTAATATTTTAAATATGTTTTTTGTAGTGTATAATATTTCATGTGTGCTCTTTGGATAAATTTTTGCGACAGTATATATTATTTCGGTTCACATACACTCTAAGCTTCGAGTATCTCTCTTCGTTTTTATCTAGAGGAGTGAGATAATGTGTGGTGCAGCGTATCATCTATTATTTAAATAAATTTAAATAAACTAATATTTAAATACAAACCCCGGTATTATCGTTTCGTAACTATTCTTTTTCCTATCTGCTTGAACAGATTCTAGCTGCCACAAATTTAAAGTTTTTTTCGATATAACATAATATATATTTAAAGACTTTTTGTTTATAAAAAATTTAAAATTATTCTAAATTTAATGTATTATTTCAAATACTTAATATCTGTTTATTGGGGGGATATATCAAAAGGTTTAATAATAAAATATTTTATTCAAATTTTTATTAGATTTTATTGAAGTCAGTAAGTTAAAATATTTTAAAGTTAGAATAACCCGCTTAAGTGGCCACATGGTTTAAGGCACTACTCTCGCAATTTACTTGAAGATGGGGGGATCCAGGTTCGAATTTTGGTCGGTTGTACTGAGGGTGAGGTTTCCAAAATGGTTTCACACTCTCCCTTCACGCAAATGCAAGTACACCTCCTTTAATAAATATAACCTTCTTAATCCATAAAACCATTAACGTAACTAGTACATAATCTTATAGCCCAAACGGATAGTGAGACGCGGTGCGAAAAAAAGATATAATAGGCTATTTTTAAATTACAAATGTGATTAAGAAAACGTTATTGACACTACAAATCTACAAATATATTGTAATAACATATGTGGTTACATTTTCCATGAGGTCAAACAAATCTGATCTAGTATTGAGACTAAAATTTCACTTGGATTTTAATTTTTTGAAGTTATTTCTATTCTTGTTTAAGTAAATGTAGGTACATCTAGCAATAAATTCTCTCTCTCTCTGGTCCTGATGTCATCAGTTTAAATATGAGCACATATATGACGAGTAGTAATATGTGAAACACTTTAATATATACGTAAAAGTTGTTCATTACTATACTAAATCCACTACACACGTGCTAGAATCTATTAGGTGGTTCGTAATAGGTGTGATCATAAAACAAATTCAAATCATGGTCCACTGGTTGGTTGTCCCTTCCATAGTTCTTCTTCCAAGTCTAGTGTAACTCCTGTGGAATTTAAAACACAGCTACAGCCCAACTAATTACTAGATATATTTTCATGTACTTATGCATCCAGACATGTGATATGCAAATGCCACTTTTGGAATATATTAGTTATCAGTGCCTATTAAATAACACTAATGAAGTAATATAATGGGAAAATATCGACAAAAAAAAGTTTTTCCTTCAATTCCGACACTTTAACTCAGTTCAGAAGGCAGACAAGCTACTGACTAAGAGCCATGGGTTCAATTCCTGGTGTGGCCAAAATAGTAGTATCGTTACTGAAATATGGGGTTTCCTCTTTAATATTTATAGGACTGGGAGAGGTGTATTTTTTAAATTTTAGTGAATTTGGTCCTATATTGATAAAATCAGTCAGTTCAAAAAATTACATTAAATTTCTGAAATTATTAAGAAAAATTTATGAGAAGTTATTTCTATGATAGTTAAACCATACGTACACCACCATACACACAATATTCTATATTATTCAGATATAAAGAACACCTTGCATTGAAAGCAATGCCCCGATAAAATACCATGGCCTCAGCTCCCAAGCAAGCTTTAACGACCGTACGGCCAACAAATGTCGGGTAGTGCCAATATTTGCGGATAGTGTGTGTCATATGGTCTTCACAACTAACCAAATTATCAGTTTTATAGACCGAGGCCGCTAAATCTTTATTCATAGCTCACCAATTATTTATAATACTCATGAGGCTTGATTTGACCTCGTTATAGACCCACTGTTTTACAGAAAAAAACTTGAAACTTCGGGAATTGAACCCGTGACCTATGGATCTGTAACCAAGAACTCTGATCAGTATACCACAGAGGTGGTCGATGATGCCCTAAAAGGTATTGGAATTCAAGATTAGTGATATACAAAAATATGTTGCAATAAATAAGCACTGACAACTAGAATATGTCTTCCTTGCCCTTTTGAGAAAATCTTTACCATTTGACTTAGCTTTTTATTCCGTGTATTTGATTTTCCTTTTCTTACAACCTAACCCCCAGCCCTTCCCCTCCAGCCTATTGGGATCGAAAAGTTTGACAAATCATGGTGTTGGCCATACACCATGACATATACATATGGGGTGTAGGGGTAGGGGTAGGGGTAGGGGTAGGGGCACCCCCCCTCCCCCCCAAGAGAACTTTGTGAGTCAGATAGCGTCCACAAGAACATTGACGTATCTGGTCTTCAATACTTGACGGTGTATCCCCATTGAGAAAAAAATCTTTGTTTTTTCCTAGAAATAAATAATTTCTTTTGTCAACTCTACATCTGAATTAATAGCTTGGCTTGTCGACAATTAAGTCGAATAGTCTAAGATCCGGATTAGGATCGACCTACCATTCGTTGTTTATAACCTCTATTCAAGTGACATTTTTTTCAAAGTTAATTGTTATAAAAAAATGAAAAAAGTTTTTTGTGTGCTTTAGAAGATTCTGTAATTGATTTTAACGATGAAACATTCGAAAAATGTTTCTTAAAGTTATTGATTCGACAAGAAAAAAGTTCTAAGTATAATGATGTTCAGTTAACTAAGGAGTCATTTGACTCTTTAGGCTATCATTAATTGTGTTACATAAAAAGTTACTATACTAGGATAAAATTATAACGAAGAGCTTATAAATTTTAGCAGAATTCATGAAGTAAGTATAACATTCAGTATTAAATTAAGATAACCAAATGTTCAATACTTTACTTATTGGTTACTATCCTGAACGTGCCAGATATCCTAGGCTTACTATTATGATTATTTGCATTGACAGAGACTTTCGTCTAATCCCGATAAAAAAGAAGGTTTATATACCTTGTCCAAAGACTTTGTATATCAACAGTGTTAATTCATAAATATTTATATTTCACTCTTTTATCTAATTGATTAAATTTACTTTTTAGGTACATCCAAGTAAGTCTATAGCTGACGAGCATCCGATATGTTTAGATCCTATTAGACATTCAAATACCACAGATGCGGGGAAAGAATAGAGTAATACGGATGCAACAACTTCACTTTCGATTGAGTTTAACAAAGTATTAAAATAACGCCAATTCATTTAATTGCTCTAATTCTATTTTTTTTGTTCATTAATTTATACTACAAAAAAGAGTTTAATTTAACTGTCTTAAATGTTAGCTAAGCTTTGAATAGCTCTTATTGATATCGTCTTAGTGGAATCTTTTTTTAATTTTTTAAAAATTATTCATTACCCATATAAATCTTAACAATACGACTTTAGACGCATCTTCATGATCTATACGCATTGATTAGTTAATTTTTTGGAAAATTAGATTTAATTTTAAATTTGTTCAACAAATTATTTGCTACAGGTGCCATCTTTTACATCAACTACACGGAATTTGATTGAAGAGGCGTTTGATTCAGTATCAGCGATTCTTGACCCAACAGCACAGATTGAATAATCAATATTGAATAAAAACTCATCAGAATTGGCGTAAACTCTGGATTCATCAGATACAACTCTTCCATAATTGTCATCGACTTCCCGTTAACAAACAACATGCATGTTTTGCAGCAACATACATAAGATAATTGGAAAGTGGATAATTATCTTATATTTCCTCAGTAGGAAGAAATAGAACAGAAAAAAAAACTGCTGACGCTTTGAATGATTCAGAGATACGTTAAAAACTTGAGAACCAAACATTTACCTAACCCACGACCTGCTTCTCTTCAAATCAGGTACAAATGAAGCGGCAGACCAAGGAACTTGTTGATTCCAGTTGGCATGAAAACAGAGAGCTGCATAAGTTATCTTTTGATTCTCTTGTAGATTTTATCACGAGTGAAATAATTGAAAATAATAAGGTAATGTACTTTGCGCAGCTATTTTCAAGCTATCAAGCTCTAATATTGGAGTTCGGAGGGAGTAAAGTGCACCCCAATGACATGGCACCTTACAGTTCCGAATTAAAGCATTTGTTGGACCACGTTGCAAAAAAAAAAAAGTTTATATGACAGACATCAGCGTATCTGTAATGGCTAATAGCACACAATTTTTGGAGAAAAAAGATGACAACAAATTAGAAGATGTAGCCTACTATTTAATAAATTTCGTAGAAAATGTTGATTACAAACAGCTACCGAGTCTGCTGATGACACCATTCACGGAGAATGTGAGATTCCTGATGAATTGTTTGAATTTATGTACAATCTCAAAATGGAACCCCATGTTCCTAGTAATTCTTTAGACAAAACCTCAGTAAAAAATTACGTCATTGTTTAGCGATATTTATTATTTATGCTGTTACAAAAGGTAAATGTAAACCAGTGAAAAATATTACACTTGGGCTGGTTATGAAGTCTCTAACGAATTCTCGGAAAGTTATCATGATACTCAACACATATGGCCATTCGATTGGGTACAATTTGGCTGAAGAGCTTAAGACAAAGCTTACTTATACATAAGTCCAAGATAGTATGGTAATACCAACTGGCATTGATGCACTGGATCATGCACGACACAGTCGGAGTTATTTATCATTTTCCTCGTGCGAAAAGTGAATATCCTAGTGATATTGAAGCTACGACATCTTCAACCCTTCAGCTTGATGACTACAGAGACTAATGTGGACATTCTTCACGTAAAATACGACGTTTCAATGAAATTTCACGACAAAGACAAAGATATACTATTGATAATTTATTTGTCACGAATTTATTCTGTTCCCGTGTGGTTGGGATACAACTGCATGACTTCAAATGATTATAGTAAAATTCAAAAGTCGAGTATTTGACTACAATAAATTCATCCGACATTTTAAGCAATATACATTGAAACGCTCATCATGGCTAATGAAATCGCTAAAAAGTGTCATCAATAACTGATTATAGTCACCTATGATTTGCCATAGCCAAAATTGCAATGCAGATCCAACAGAGTGAAAAACCTACATTTAATAATATTTTAATTAATTTAGGAGCATTCCACATGCAGATAACGTTTTTTTAAAGCGATCGGGAAATATATATACTCCAGTGGATTAGTAAAAGTATTGGTTCAAGCAGAAGTATTAGCAGGAGGCTCAATGAATAACTTTTTAAACAGCAAGCACTTTAATCACTGCAGGCGACTACACCAACTGATCGCCACTGTGTTACAAATACTTAATTTCGAACAGTATTTGTCTACAACTGACTCATCTCCCGAGATGCTGAATGAACTGTTACAAATAGTTATGGACACTGCATCTAATCAGACTTTATCTGACGTCAACGAGAGAATTGAATGATCTGAGTTTCTTCATTGAATTGTAAAGGGCTACAAAGAGATCTGAAAAAATACTTTGATGGGTGAGGATGGAAAAATGGCTCGACATTTGTTTCAGTATTGTGAATTTATTAACCTTTTCCTTCGGTTTTAAAGAAGCATCCATAAAAGTAATTTTGAACTTTATTTTCGACATGTACAATTTGTTTTTCTCACTAAACCAACCCATTTATGCTAGATGGTTAATAATGTACTTGAGCAACTTGATCAGATTATAGATTGAAGTTTAACCTTTGGTTTCAGAATTACGTTGAGGAGCATTTTCATATATTCAAAGCACCACCAAGCTCCCAAATTTTAGTATAAGCCACTGATACTGACGTCTTGATGATCTTACTGGCTAATACGCATAACATTTCAGAATCACAAATTTGGTTAACAGGTTCAACGACCAAGAAAGGAAATAACAAAGATTTTGTTGCATTAATTGTACAGAATTAGCGTTGAAGTTTGGATACACATTATGCCCAGGTCTGCTGGCTTTTCACGCATTCACTGGCTGCAATTATACAGTGGCTTTTTAAAATAAAGGGCAAATCAGGCCTTTTAAAATCTTTTCTAAAAACGAGACGTACCAGAAAATTTTTAAGTCATCAATGGATGAAGCAGATATTTTCATCGAAGAAAATATTGAAGTTGTTCAGGAGTTTACTGCTCTTATGTCTGGCATCAAGCATTGCATAAGTGTAAATGACGCTATATAACATGTGAGGCTTGGTCGATCTTAGTCCGGATCTTGTAATATAACCCAAATTAAATAGATAAAAAATTGTAATGAAATGGCATTCAATCCTCTTTAGAAAGACCGAAAAAGTCTCCATCAAGTAGAAATTGGTTTTCTGATGAGGTGAGCTCAATTTGATATCAAAGGAATTTAGTAAATGCATTTTAATGTCAGTGATTAAATAACTTCAATCCTGCCTGGAAAAATTAACGAAAAGTTGTGTATTCATAAATACATGCAAACAGTGGTTTGTTTAGTAAACCAAATAAAAGACATAGTTAAAAATAATGATTAGATGTTTGTTTTCAATTCACATAGTTTCAAAACCACAAGTATTGAAAAAATTACAATTACAATTTCAATGAATACTTTTGCTGTGTGTTTGATTATTTGTCCGGTCTGTATACATCTTTACCTACAATAATTCGGATATAGATGAAGATGAAAATATCAAGAAAAAAGTGTCCACATTTGTGTCAAGGGAGAGTGAAAAACAGTTAAATATAGAAATAAACCTTAATACCAGGGCTTTATTTAGAGCTTTAGAGACCAAAGAGATGAAAAAAATTGGAGATTTCAGAAGTAAAAAAAATTATTCTATTTTTTCAATTGCTCCTGTCAGCCTCCTTTAAAACCAGGCCTGCTAATTACATCCAACCGAGAATCAAACTTTGATATTTTCCTGACTCACAAACCATACTTGACTAGCTTGAGGTCCAATTCACGAGCCTCTTGTTAAAAGTTGAATTTCTATTTATTTTCTCACCGCGTCTCACTGTCAGTTTGGGTTATACTGTTTTAGCTCAGGGAGTACAGGAACATGTGGGACTCGCTTCTGCGGTGGTTAGGAGGCATAGAAACAATTAAAAAAGTTATTTTGAACATATGCCCCATTTTACCTCGTTCCAGAGCTATAGTTTCATTTGTACTCCTGTAATGTGTAGATACCCGCTTTGATGGCCGCGTGGTCTAAGCCATCAGTCTCGCAGTAGACCAAGCTCTCGATTATGAGAAAATCAAGGCACAAATCTTGGTTTGGTATGTTCAGGGTAGTTTTTCCAAAATATTTCCCCCCTTTCCCTCCACGCTTACGCGGGTGCATTTCCTATTAATTTAACCTTATTAATCCCTAATACCACTAGCGTAATTACTACGTAAGCGTATAACCTAAACGGGTAGTAATACGCGTAGCTAAAAAAAATATTTGGAAATGCTTAACATTATATAAATATCTCAAAATAGCCGACTTCAGTCTGAATGCAAGCCCAAAGTAGTCGTGTAGTAGAATGCTTCAATCTTTCAAAAATACCAAGTGTCGGTTGGATTCCTTGACAAACTTATTGTATGTTGACAAAGTATTCCAACGTTGGCAATGTTTGTTTAACAAAGTAATTAGTTTCAAGTGACCCCACAAATAAAAAATAGAATGGATTTAAGTCTGGGGAACGCTCAAACAAGCCAGAAAGTCTTTCAAGGCCTATACATTTGCTAGGAAATAGTTTGTTCAAGAAATTTCTCTACACAAAATGTTTCTTGGAATCACTTAGTAGTATCTCGGAAATGAGGTCCAAAACCACACTGGTTTATCTAAACTTTTTATTTATTTTTGTTTCTCCCGTCCAACGTTGTACTGGATCTCAATGTTATGATACACCCTGTATACTAACTACATTTAGTATAGCATGAGTAAGGAAATGTACTCGAATATTCATGAAGATAGATAGTGGGTATTCGTACAACCTCTGTAAATCAGACCAGGTCTCCGAAACCGATCTTTCCACTACCAGAAATTCAATCTGATCTAATGGTGACGCATTAGACAATGTTACCACAGACGCGTGTTTGAAAGCAAGTTAAATTAAACATTTCACCATACCCTTTAATAGAAACAGGGTGACCTGGTGGTCTAGGGGTAAAGTGTCGGACTTCTGTGATGGGGTTCGGGGCTCAATCCTCGGTCCCGGCACAGATTTATCTGACTACCAAACCCTTCCTTCACCTCTGACAAGACGTGTATTAATCACAACTTGTGAATGTGTGGAATGCCAGGCCTCCACCGTGGTTCGGATACCAAGTTAAACTGTAGGTTCTCCATTTCATCTCACAATAACCCTACCATTACACATTAGCTTAAGTGCGTATAGCCCGAACGGGTAGTAAGACGCGGTGCTAATAATAATAATGTAAAAGAAACACATTAATCGTAACAAATTATCTCTCATATTGCGAAATGAAGTTACTAATTTCGGAATACTAGGACTGTACGCATTTTAAAATTGGAATACACCTTTCGTATTCTGAACATGTAAAGTCTGATAACCACCATTATTGTACGAGCCCACCCAATTCTTCAATAAGTGAACGGGGTGAAATAAAAATTTTGGAATGTGTGATAAAACGTGAGTGAAGAGGAATGTTGAAAGGGTTATTGGAGGTGTGAGGGGAGGGTAGGAGGCAAGACGGAATTTGAGAAGTAGGTGGCAATTAACCTATCGACTGCACGGAGCAGAAATCGATTGTCACAAGTCCTCACCAGACCGCCTAGGGTCTAATAAGCTAATTAATTACAGGAACTTAGAAATTAACAGCTGCAACGTGGGTGTTAGAACATTGAGTTTAAGGTAGAGATGGTAAGCTCGAATATTATGGCTTTCGTGAAACTCAAGATTAATAATAGGTTTAAAAAAAATTGTCGGATACATAATTAAGGTCTTGACTCGAAATAAAAAAAAAATAATAAACGATAAGAGGAATTATATAGATTTGTACATCAGGGAAAAATAACTAAATCACAAAAAAAAAGGACAAAATTGTATTAATAGAATCTAATCAAAAAGGATATTTATTATTATTATGACGCAAGCCTCATGGCAACCAAAATAGTATATTTTAGTGATAAAATGCCTTTGAACTATTTCCTCAATATTCAATTTTAAATTATTATTCTTTACTAAAATTTAAGTTCTTACAATTTTAAAGACTCAACGATTCAAATTTAGAATTTGAGATTAGAAAGAAAATTTATGATATGGATTCTATAATTAATATAATATTCTTAGTTTAAAGTGCTACTGGTAAATGGCTCATGACTGGGTAGTATTCTATCGGTGGGAGGAGGGTATCGATGAAGAGGTGTTTTATTGAGTTCTTAAGTTTTCACCCGGTCCTGGTCTTAAAGAAATTAAGTTTTGAGAAAGGTAGCTTAGAACATCTAATATATATAATTTTGACATTGGCGATTAAAGTTAATAGGATGTAAATTTTATTCTTTGAAACATGTGTATAAGTTAATACTTTAACAGCCCACTTCAGTAAACGTATTTTCAAAGGCGTCACTCACGCAATATACTAGACTGGTATCGGCGAGGTGATCCTGGTTCAAATCCCGGTTGGATGTACCGAGGATGTTTTCCTCCATTTTCTTGAAAATATTTAAGTGGTGTAATCTGTATTGAAAGTTAAGTCGATATCATGGGCGGAAAAGAGAAATTGGGTTGCGCTTTCTTTAAAAATATTTTCCAGCAAACCTAGCGCGGCTCTTTTAAAATCCAAGAAAAACGTTAATATAGGTTAGAGTAGTTCATTAGGCTAAAAAAAAATAATGGGTTCTGTTAATGTGGGTAAACATTTGGAAATCATATTAGGAAATAGAAGATCCACAAAAGGTAATACAAAATGGTTGTATTAAGCATCCTTTAGTACTCAAATAGCAAGAAACTAGTTTAGATAGTTATTTTTAAATTCAATTCATTCGGTGATCTTAGGGGCTCCCGTTGACCTCAATAAATGACAGCACAATCGTATTGCATGAGACATACAAACATCGATTCATAAATTACGTATTAATGTTTCCTTGGTTCACATAAAAGATTATATTTGTTATGTGGATAACATTTAAATCAGTTTTAAATGAAGGTATTTTCTTGAATTGTCGTAATCGTCGTTAAGATAATTATTCCAAGGAAATAATAATGTCCTTTATAATAGGGAGGCCATAGCTACTTAAAGCAGTGTAGCCAGCCGCTACATCTGTCCACCAAAGCTCTTAACAACACAAAATATTATAATAAACGAACAAAATAAATAGACAGATATTAAATTAATTAAAATTGTTACAATGTTAAATAATTATATATTGATATTTTAAATTATAAACATCTCTCAACCAATTTATTGTAATTAATTTTATATTCGCATTGTAAATAAGACACAATGCGATAGTTTAGTAACTATGCAGTAGAATCATTTTAGACTTATTACTACTAGACAACACCTGGATATTCCCTGTAATCAACGACTTTATGATGTACTTTTAAGAAAGTGATCTTAGAATTGTAGTAAATATTTGTCCCATTATTTAGTTATATACTTTATACACGATCTAGTAGTAGGCCTAGGCCCTACTAGTTTTATTTTTCAACCTGAATATTGCTGGATTTATTTTAAATCGTTTGAATAGCTCACATTTGTAGCTGGTTTGCTTTAACAATATGTTTTATATTATTTAATAATATTATTTTAAAAGACAATGTAGTTTTTAAAGTATATTTTAACCAGTTTTGTCTACAGGCTTACTAAATCATGGACGCATTTACAATCGTGCCTAAATTGTAATCATTTGGTTAAAAAGCCCTGGACGAGATATGGCTGCTTACTTTCTCTATGCATTGTCCACTTTCAATTTTAGGTTATTACCACCAACCGCTATTCTGCGGGTCATATAATAGCTTATTACAACGCCATTGCCATTATATTGTAATAATGAGAAAATAGTTAGTTTGGAAGATTAAATACGTACTTAAAATTATCACGCTCAGGGAATTATCTCATTGGGATGTAAAGGTTGGTAGCTAGATTAAGTTTTAAATACAAGAAGTGATATAAAACTTAATTTAAAATACAGTTCCTCTCTAATTTTTATTAGTTAATTATAACCTATTTTTTATTATTATTATTAATCATTATTCTTTTAATAATTTCATAGACTAAAAAAATAATCATTAAATTCACAGAAAAAAATACCTACCTATTTTAAACCCTTATCATGCCTTAATTAGTAAATAAATTGTCGAGACAATCAAATCTTCGTGGTGAAAACCTTATCTGACAACTAGAAAAGTTTGATTTCTACTTCAACGTATTAATACATAAAGCCATGTAGTCTGTAGTGGTCAGTTTAGATATATATTACAAATACCTAGAAAATAATATTTTAATAATATATGATCATCTTGTCACGAAAAACAGTATGTTTTAAATATCTAAAAGTTTATTCATACTAAATCCCACAATAATATACTATACATTATGGATTTTAAGCTTAGAAAATAATGTATTTATCCAAATATATTAATTTGAAGAAACATTATTTGATTTAACTAAAAAGTTGATTCAAATACATTCTCCCTATTTATAATTTAATATAGTTAAGAGAGTGAACGTATAAAACAAACAAAAAATTTAATCTCTATTCAATATTATTTTAATACTTATAATAAAATTAGAGCCACGACCAGATATAAAAAGCTATAAAAATAGGTATGTTTATTTGATACAGACTACGATATTTTTACTTCAAAAATCATTAACTTTTTAGAATATTCTCAAAACAACAACATTGCGACTTATCATTTTGTTGGATAGACAAGTTTTTAAATATAACTAAGGATAGCCAGTGTGAGCTTATTATACGGGTTTTGGTTGACTTGTCAGGTAGTTATACAAACTAAGGGCCTGGTAAAAGAAGAAAGCAGTTTCTGTTAGTCTGGCAATGTGGAGATGTCTAGTGCCTGGCAGTGCGCTGGGCTAGATTCAGCAATTAGAGGCCGGATGCTAGGGTACAAAGTGCTCATTGTTCGTGAACAAGGACCAAAAAGGGAGGAAAGTCAAGTCACAAAGTGTCCAAGCAACCAACCAGCCGGCAACTATCTCCACGAAAGTGGTCTATCTCTTTGTCTTCCTTCTCTTATTTCCTTCACTTTCCCTTACCTTTTCTCTCACTCTAATTTCAATTGAGACTCATTCCTTGTTAGGTATTTTTTTTCCTCCCTTCTCTTACGAGTTATATTCTCCAAGTTCCACTTTTCTCTTCAATCTTCAATTTAAGTCAGATTCCCTTTATATTTCTCTCCTCATTTCTTCTTTGGCATTGTGTAATTTCTATCTTTTACACTTTTATCCTTGCTCATTTCCTTTGCTTGTTAGGTAAGCTATCTATACCCGCTTCTCCTCTTTCCTACTCTGTTGATTTATTTTATCTCGCCTCTAATTCTATCGGTCATCTACTTCCCTACAGAATTTACTCCATTCTCCCTTCTATGTATTTTTCTGTGTCATTATTTGTTCTCTTCTTGTCACATTATTTATTTTCCTCGTCATCTCACTCATCCTTATTCACCAGTGTTATTGTGCACTGACAACGTGGAACTTGTATTTTAGACTAGTTTCTTCTGTTTGCTGGCCATTGACGAGGCTATGAATAATAATAATAATAAAAATAGTATGTACATTGCAGAGTGAACTGTTTTAATATGAATATATCTTTTTTTTAATGTTAAGCTTTAATTAAAAAGAAAAAAATATTTATGCTTTGACATTCATTGTTAATCGTACTTACAATGTCCAAATGATTTAGAAAAAAAAAAGTTCAATGCGAATTTTTCGTTAATAGTTTTTGTTTAAGACTCATATATATATATATAATTAAAGTGTGGTGGAGAATGGGATTTTATTGAATGTGATTATAGAATATTTTTTTATTAACGCTACTAGTAGGAACAGATAATTATGATGATTGATGATGAATGCTTTAGTATTCATTAAAATTTACATATGGGCCTAATGTAGAAATTTAGTTACCTAATATCTTGCATGGCTATAGCAAGTTCAGTCAGTATGGGCATGTCAAACTCTTCAAGTATCTCGTGATTTTTAGCTATGTATTTTAGGGAATTAAATTGGGATTTGTACGATAAAAAAAAGAAAAAACTTTACTTGAGTAACCCTTGAACTATCATTGCTAAATTACCCTTTACAAAATACATACTGCTGTAAATAAAAACACCTTTAAGCAATATAGTGTACTAAGCAATACAAATAAAGTACTTATGCTACCATCGGTGACTTACTTATTTTGTGTTATTTGTAATTTAGATTTCATCACACAGTCACGCCTAAGAACGTTTGGGTAAGAACAGCACTAAGATTACAAAGAGAAAGATTATATAAAGTTCACATATGCCTGGGAGGTGTATGTCATATATAAATATATTTTAAACCTCATATAATATTGTTTATTAGGTTAAATAATTAATTGCATTTATTAAAGGGAGTTTAACTAATCAAATACATTTATTATCGGGAGACTAGAAATTAAATTTAATAGGTCTTTTCTAACAAGTTATAGTAGTTTCAGAGGGTAGATAATTGATATAAATTACACGTAATGTAATTTATTTCTTCAGATAAATCAATCACGACCATTTAGTAGGAACAACGCCTTTTTTCCCGAACTCTGGTAAATATTCCTCTTAGCTAGCAGTTACTTAATTCTCAACTTTATTTTTCTAGCCTATTTTATTTAAACATATGAGTATACTATTTTTTTATATCTTTAACTTTATTGGTATTTTATCTACTGCATAGTGATATAACTATAATGTATTAATGTTGTGTTTTTTATTAAAAACCTGAGGATGACGTAGAATTATGTCGAAACTAGTAAAATAAATCTGGTTACTTAGGCAACATCACATACTTAAGAAGCAAAGGAATTATTGCTACAAATCATCACTTTATTAACGCAAACATTTTTTTTCTACTATTATTCATAATTATTTGCAAAACATTTTCATAAAATAATTTTCCTTAATTTTATGTTTCAATTAAATATACATATTAGTTCTAAGTTTAGTAAAATATTAAATGAATGGCCTAACATAATAATTATCTTTATAATAATGTATTTTACCATTGAATCAAGATATTGATGAACTTAAATGTAATATTTCTTAATGTCACATTTCTTAATTCTAATGTTTTCCTTATTGTAATAAAGGCTCTTATCAAAAGTGTTTTGACTACCAATAATCATGATATAAATCAATTAATAACGTCTCATTAAGCATTTTCAATCTTATTTACTGTTTAATACAATACTCATAAACCACTTTTAAAATATGTATATATTTTATTAATTGATTGATTCAAAAATTATATGTTTTTTTATATTTCATGCAGTATAGGCCTAAACTGAGTTCTCGAAAACTACATGAATCATGAAACATGGTGTTTTTAAACCATAATATGTTTGAAAAGAAAATCAAACTTTTAGTAAACCAATAAATTATCAGAATTATTGCAGACAATGTATAATAAAAATAGTTTAAAAATAAATAATCCACAGTAAGCTATAATTCTTGCGTGTAGTGAACTCATAATCATTTGATACTACTTGTTTATTTACAAATAAAAAATTATAATTGTATGAACATTTTCAGAACGATAATAAAATAATTATTTAATCCAAATTTTGGTTAGTCTGGTATATAGCTATCAACCGTTTATTATAAACAAATATCAATTTATACATCTTCGTTTCTGTAATATTAACCAATTGAGAAACCTTGGGTTTTTAGTGACTCGTAATATTGAACAAATAATCGTGCAAGTGTTGAATTAGTAAGTATATTTCTTTCCCAATTACTATGGCTTTTTCTGAAGGCTGTAATAAGCTAGCATTAGCTCTACATCCATTTAGCTTCATAAATATACGTCGTGACTTTGACGAGAAATATAATTCAGTTTCACTTGTCAAAATACATACAATACTTGTATGGTTGACGAGAACGGAATATATTTTTATGACTTTTAAACTGTCAGAAAAAAAGTTACCGCAAACTAATAATATTAAGGAATTTATTTATGTTTTTATTCTTTTAATATGGTAAGAGTTATATTGTAACCATAGAGTTATATTTGTTTTTGTAATTGTTTGGCCAACAACTTTTTTTTACATAATCTGAGTTGTCAGCTGGGTGTGTTTTATAAGTTATTAACAAACATTTATAATAATGGAGCTATTAGACGTCCCTGTCCCGTTAATGCTTACAAAAATATTTCGTTACATTGATATAAGCAAAGAAACATTTATTAATAATCTGAAAGAGGTTGTAGCCATACCATCTATTTCCTGTGACATGAAACACAGAGGCGATGTTATGAAGATGCTACGGTGGATCGAAAAAGCTTTGAAAAATGTTGGTGCCAAGACCGAACTGTGTGAAACTGTAACCCAGAATTATGAAAAAGGTAAAACAATTTCACAACCTCCTACACTTTTGGCCATCACCGGGAATGACAGCAAGAAAAAGAACTTGTGCGTGTATGGCCACATAGACGTGAAGAACGCGCAGATAGAAGATGGTTGGGTTTCCGACCCTTTTATCATGGTGCAACGCAACGGAAAACTTTGCGGCAGAGGTACTACCGATGATAAAGGTCCAATATTATGCTGGATACATGTATTGGAGGCTTTCCTAAAAATGAAGGTCCCTGTCCCTATTAATATTAAGTTTGTCATTGAGGGCATGCACGAAGTCGGGAGTCAAGGGTTGAACAAGCTTATCGTATCCAAAAGAAACACTTTCTTTTCTGGTATCGATTACTGTTGCATCACAGATGGATATTGGCTCGGAACAATGAAACCGTGTCTAACTTATGGTCTACGAGGTTTGTGCTATTTCACCGTCGAGGTAATCGGGGGTAAAAAAATCCTCGATAGTGGTTTTTTTGGTGGTGCGGTTTACGAACCACTACAAGACCTGATCTTCATGTTAAATTCTCTCGTCGATCTTAATGGTGACATAGATATCCCAGGGCTTGATAAAGATATAGCTCCCATGACACCTACAGAGGAAAGTCTTTACAAACACATTGACGTCGATACAGAAGAGATACGCCGTGTTCTTGGCGTTCCTAAAGTCAAGCACGAAGATTGCAGAATCGACCATCTAATGTCAAGATGGCGGCGTCCCAGCCTCTCCGTCCATGGGATTGAAAAGGTTCCTTCAGACCCTGGGGTCCACACGATCATCCCTAATAGGGCGATTGGGAAGTTTTCTATAAGGATCGTTCCCGACCAGAAACCAGAGCGTGTCAAGGAGTTTGTCACCACCTATCTCGAGAGGTTGTTCGAAGTCCGCAGATCACCCAACCGCATGAAGGTTAAAAGTTTTTCTTTTCGCTCTCCACATCCTAATAGCTATCTAGGCTATTCGCAGATTCAATCTAATAAGGTAGGAATGAGTAATTAAATAAAGGGGCTAAAATATATTAAAAATGACCGTCATAGAAAATAATCTTTCACTGCCTGACCTAGGCCAACCAGACTGGATTAGTTTTTATACGTGTACACTGGTACGGGGCCTTTCATAGTCGTAACATTTTCCTTTTATTATATAATATAGGTAGGATTTATATAAATATTTTAGCTAGATTGGTATGAATGTTTGCATATTTACAAATCTTTCACTTAACATTAGTTTTCATTTATGTGAATTTGTTTGTATTATAAATACTGCATTTTTAAAGAAACCATAGAAAACAGGCTATTTCGTTTGAGTATTAACAACGACTCATTATAAGCCTGATTGAAACAATTTCTAGCTATTTAAATATTGCATTGATCATAGTTCTTACTACATTATCATTATTACTATTAATGTTTTACTTTACTTCAAATAAGTTATGAGCTAGTAATATATTATAGTTAATTTCCACTTAAAATCACACTAAAGTAGAGTCTTAAACGCACAATTCGTTGATAGCCAAACCCTCTGCCGTCCAGGTAGAAATGATCGTCTCTGCCCCTGCCTGGGTGGGAGATCCCACGTGCAGTGATAACTTCAAGGCGGCGCAGAAAGCGGTGTGCATCGCCTACAAGATGAAACCAGACCTGATCAGGGAGGGCGGCACGGTGCCTATCGCAGCTAGACTGCACCAGGTGACAGGGAGCAGCGTGCTCCTTATGCCGATAGGGGCCGCTGACGACGGAGCTCATGGGAACGATGAGAAACTTAACATCGGTAATTACATTGGGAGTCACAAGATGGTTGCCGCTTATCTCTACGAGCTTGGGATCAAAAAATAGAACCAGTTGACGAGGACCTCAGCAAATAAAGACCCCGGATTTACTATTGTGTTCAGTTAGTGAATAGTTAAAAGAAAAAAAGCATAAACTATAATATGTTAAATAAATCCACGATACGATAAGACCTTTCTTATTTATTTTTTCCTCTCTTTAAGGGAAAGCCCTTTTACGATTTTAATGGTTAACTTTGTATGCACTGAAGAAAGTACAGGACAGAGGTTAGGAACATATTTAAGGGAACACATAAAATGGGCAACACAAAGATCGTTCACGAGCCAAGAGATATTTTTATATCAAATTCATATTCGATTCCTCTAAATAGTAAAATTTTGTTTTGTGCCTATTTATCCTGTTATTCATAAATTACAATGAAAAGAGGATCAAAGTTTTGACGATACATTGCTTTCCCCAGAATAAGAGGTAAGGATAACTTCATGAAGAATATCGATCGTTGCTGCTCAGTTCCTCGACTTGTTTACTTAACTATCATTCACAAACAAGGGTTTTTATATATAATTTAAATATATGGTTTTAAAATAATTTACTAAATATCTCACTAAGGTAAGTACAATTAAGTTCAAGCGATTATTTAAATAAAAATGGGTTCCTTGTCAATATGATAAGACCTATTTTTAAAACATTTAACCTGAATATTAATAAAGAAATTAATGGGAGACCAAAGTTAGATAAATAAACTAACACCTAAAGCACTTACATGGGAATGCACAAATATATTTTGTTCTTGAGTGGTGACAAAGATATGATAAAATCTGAAAGATATAAAGATTAAATTCAGACTTGGGTGTCTAAAATAATAGAATATATAAATTATGTTTCTATTTATCCCAGTAAGGAAAAAAAATACCAATACGGGCACTAGGTTTTAGATTGAATCATTGGGCAATATTTCCCTAGGACACGTCAGTTTGATGGTCAAGTGATGATATAAATCTGGATCTAGAACTAAAGTTTTTATACTTCGATCAATTATTGATGAATAATATTCAAATTTAATGGGGTCGAAAGTCTATAATACTTTAGTCAGGATAAATATTGGTTTCCAACACAATGCTAACACTATGAAGTTAAAATTTATACATTTCTAGAGCCTTCCAACCAATGTAGTTGGGGGAAACGGGAGTGATAGTAGGGCTAAGGGGTAGATAATGAACATACGAGTGAAACAGAGTGCGCCGTGGGTCCTACATGCACCACGGCCTGCAGATTATGGAGTCTCCAAGGGCATATTCCGTCATGAATTGATAATGGCCAAAGACTGAAGCGCGGTCGCGCTCTGCGCTCCTTCAAACTTCCCACTCCACCCCCCCTCACACTTTTCTCCCGTTCCCTTACAACCACACTCTCCCACTTCATCTAAGTACAGTCTAGGCATGACGAGGGTACAAAAGCTACCCCCATCAAAAGTCCTTTTGATAGCATAACTCCCTGATCCTGCAGACACGTTCTGCTATTATGGCTCCGAGCGTTGGAAACGTTTGGCTGGAAGGACATAACATTTGGATGGATTGATATCAGGTTGATTGAGGTCAGGAGTGGGATGTATAGTAAATAAACCAATAATCATACTTAAAACTGTTTTGTTTGGTTTTTATTGCTATTTTTAAACAAACTAAACCCTGGATCGAAGCCTGTAAACTTTCAACCCCACTTAATCCAAATTCATCCTAAGAGAAAACGAACAAGAGATTGGAACAAAAATGTTGTTCATGGCTAGTGGGGAAATATTAAAGGTAGAGTGTAATTGTGTTCTTTCCCATGGCATAATACCTTTAGCTTAATACAAGTAATATTTTTAAATATAAAATAAAGGTAATTAATATAATTAGACTTATTGAATGGGTAACACTTGATTTATTTTATATTACCATACATATTAGAAAATTGTATAGTGATTATTTTGTATCAGATATCTAAGGAAATATATTGTATATTTTCATGAGTATTAAAAAACCATCATACTAGACCAGAGGTGGCCAACATTATCTTTCAAATTAGCCAGTTATTGCAAATGAGAAGTTAAAGTCACCACACAATGTAAAAATAGAGAAATTAGTATGGTAAATCAACATTTAAAACAGCATCTCCAGTTCGAACAAGTATATTCAAAACATGTATATAGACTAAACATTTGTAACAGTATCAGACGAAAATCCTTTAAGCTATTCAAATACAATTTTTTAATACAATTCAAAGCAAAATTTGATAATAATTTAGCATAAAGGCATATATTAGATCAAGTGTTGGGAAAGGGATAGAGGCAATCTTAGATGGAGATATGCGTCGATGACTCATTCCGAAAGCGGAATGCTTCAAATGATAAGCAAGAGATATCAAGTTACAACCAGAACATGACATTAGGAAAAAGTTTATTTTATTGTTAGAACTGACTAACTCAAATGTGTCGTACTTTATTTGGAAATTTGCCACTTGTAGTTATTAATGACAGGGTTACATAACCTCATGATATACTATAACCATCCTTATACTCTTAAAGGGAGTGTCGAAGGTCAAATCCCAGCCACGTGCACTAAGTTTTTATTTTTTACACATGTGTATTTTATAGTAAAGTAGCCCAGCTCACAGCTGACTTCTGATAGTCCACATTTAGGTATATACCTAAATTTTGACAGTCAGAAGTGACAGCTGCTAAACACATGTTTTTGCAGATCTTCTGGTTTGGCGCAGGGATACATAATTTGGTCTGGTATATTTTTAAAGCTGTCAGTCAGCACCAAAGAAGCCATGGGGCTACTGTACATTTACTATAATTAATACACGCTAATGGCTGGTGCAATTTTTCCAAGCGACTTTTCACTCTCCCTTTATTCATTATGTTAAGTCATTAATAATCCTGTTGGACGTAATTTATAATTTAAAACACAGCCTCCAGCTCTCCTGCCTAAGAAATGCACACCCTTATCAAGGTGATGAGGGTTCAGAGAAGAGGAGATTAGGAACCAAAATGACCTTATCCAGGAAATAGAGATTAATGTATATTTTCACCAAAATTCCATTTGTTAATTTTTATATTTCCATCTCGATGTTATTCTTTCCTTGGAATCTTTATTATCTTACCTTACTTTCCTAGGTCTTTTCTTATAAATATATTTGAGATTTACGTTTTAAATTCTTCCTTCAGAGCAACTCAAATGGCATGTCTATTATTTTGAGTTTCCGGAGATAATGACAATTTTAATGTAAAACAGCCAATAAAAAATATAATAATCAACACTAGTTTAAAGCAAATACGGTAGTTTAATCCATAATGAAGACATTTTAAAATTAAAAAAATTATTTTTATTATTATTGCTACAACAATAATATTTAAAAATTTATTTTTATTATTATTGTTACAACAATAATAATCATTATTTATATTATTGTTATAACAATAGTAATTATTTTTATTATTAATTTTATTATTATTATTATTATTATATACTACGCTAATTACAGACCAATAGCAATACTACCAACTTTTGAGAAGTTATTAGAAAGATACATGGCTAACAAAATGACAGACTATATAAATAAATTCAATATAATAAACCAAAGGCAATATGGACCTCAAAATAAAAAAAAACACTCTAAAAACCATCTAGAACATTTTTTATTAAAATTATCAAAGCCTTTACCAACGATAAGCATGTTATGGCCCTATTTATTGACTTCAAAAATGCGTTTGACATGCTTGACATTGATATATTATTGAAAGCATTAAAAATGATTAGAGTTGGTGGAGCGTACTTAGGATGGTTTAGGGATTATCTCACTAACAGAATTTTCTATGTACAAATTAGTACTCAAAAAAGTGAAACCAAAGTGATACATGTGGGAGTACTACAAGGCTCAATACTAGGACCTAGTCTATATCTAATTAACGTCAATACTATCACAAGACGAGTAAAGCATGGACGCGTCCACCTATACGAAGACGACACCGCAGTACTGACTATTCACGAAAACATCCAAATAGCAGATTACAACCTGCAAAAAGACTACAACGAGATACAAATATGGGCTCATGATCAAGTCTTATAATAAATGCAAATAAAACTAAAGCTATACATCTCTGTTCTACTAAAATGCGAGACCGTAGCTAGTCAATAATTTCAGGGGGGCCTTGGTGGGCACATTCCCCAATTTCTGGAAGCTAGAACAAATTTTTAATGATAAACAGTTCTAGAAGCTCTCTGAAGTGGTTTATTTTTCGTGGTAATAACCCTTAGCTGCTGGAGACTGGGAGATTTTCTAAATATTAAACTCTATTTCTGCTAAGTGTTTATTTTAATGATAAAATAACCCCCTAAATGCGAAGGCTAGGAATATTTCTAAATATTTAACACCTTTAGATGCTCTTTGAAGTACTTTTAATGGTAACACATGTACCGTAGCCACAGACTGACCCATCACCAACAACTGTTTTCAACTTACCCTATTCACCAGAAAAGCCGAAGTCTCGTTCAAGATAACAATTACGCCACAGAAAGACTTTGGTGTACGTACTGCAGGAAAACTGTGAAGTGGAAGTCAGCCGCGACCTCACCCTTCTCTGAACTAAGACACTCGTCCGACGCGCGCATGCGTGAGAGTGCAGTTCTAAATAAACATATCAGTGGCTCAGACGTCCGTTGCTACCCCCCACCGCCCGTTGCTATGCGAGTGTCAACTGCGCTGTGAATGTGTAGCGCCTTGTGATTTGACGTTAATGACGGCATGATGATATAACTCTTCCCTACCTAGTCTCCCCGCTGGGCAGAATCGAATATAAGCTTGTCTCTGATCGTAAACATTACTCTTTGATGCCGATTAGGAATAAGGATAACTTGGGCAGATAGTAGGCCCCTAGGACCGTCTTATAAATGTAAGCTATAGTTATTGACAGGAATTAATCGCCGACCATGAACGTTGCGTATGTTAGGTCGAGGTTCGAATTCTGGAGGAATTTAGCTTGTTTAATGTAAATAAGGGAAAGTGATCTGCGACCATGAACTATGCATATTACAGGTCATGGTTCGAAGCTTGGAGAAGTTTATCAAATTTAGTGTTAATTAGGGAGATAATTCTTGAACCATAAATATGGTAAATTTGAGGTCATGGTTTAACTCTTGGAGAAGTTTAGCAAATTCGTTTCTAAATAAGAGAAGTTTAACTTTGACTATAAACATTGTAAAACTTAGGTCATGGGTCAAATCCAGGTGGATTTTAAAGGGAAATTTGACTTTAAGCTTTAGCTTTTGGATTCAGGTCAGGGTTTGAATCATGGTCGTAACTAGTTAATTTATCTGTATTATTATTAAGCGTTAGGGTATTTATATTGTTTACAGTCTGATGACTTTATTGCATTTAGGTTAGTTTATTAGTTCACGGGAAATGTTAACGTTAGATTATTTGTATTGTTTACAGTCAGATGTTTCCGATGTTATATTTTATTACTACGAGGTTCAAGACCTATTAAATGTTAGTTTTCATGGGAAATATTAACTTGCGGTTTTGAGGACTTGATAGTTTCAAGGGAAGATATATTATTTGTATACCTTTATATTTTTCATAAGGGATAATTTCTCTTTTTTATCTCGGATAATTATATCCTATTTGTATCTTTATTTATAAAGAGAATTACTTTATCATCCATACCTTAGCATTTATATATATCAAAGTTTGATATACAATATTGTACAAATTAGTCAATGCCGAGTATTATCAAAATAAACGAGCCCTTGGGCTGTATTTGTAAACCTTTGTTAGTTCTTGTCTGAACCCTGACTACCTTTTGGTTATGTCCATTAGACTTAGCCTTAGCTTTTCTGGTAAGACAAGAGTGTTCTTGAACTTGTTGAAGCAGGATGACATGGCCCCTCTGTGATTACCCTTTTTTTGTAATTTAAAACCGCGCTCTCTGTGGCGACTAGTTGAACTTAGGTTATGGGACTAAGCGAAGGTCCCACAGAGGGCGTACACGGTTGACACAGACCCCTAATTTATATTTGTATCTTAATTTTGATGTTGTTTGAACCATAAATAAAGCCATATATATTTTGGTCATAAAATTTCGTGGGGAGTTTGAACCCCCAAAATCCCCCCTGGCTACGACTTTGCTAAAATGCACCATACTAGAGTCAATATTACGCATCACAGCCATAATTGTTTGCACAACTGAACACAAACATGTTGTGACTGTATCGAAAAACTGGACGCAACAGACAGTCATACTTACATTGGACTTTTAATTTACAAACATCATAAACGGGACAGACACATACAAAAACTTGAGAACAAACTAAAAGTAACAATAGTAATAATATATAAATTATTAGTTCAATCAATAATATCTTCTGGTATATCCATCTGGGGAGAAACGACAAAATGTTACGCAATAAAAATTTCCCTTTTGCAAGAAAAATTCCTGAATATTATATTAGGTACCTAAAATTCTAACAAACAGGCATACATTCACAATAAAGTTCTGATTCTTAATCAATTATAGGAATACAGCCTCTTTTTGGTATATTACCATTCCGATAAATACAATCAAATAAAAACCCATTCACTTAACACCCGCTTAATTTCTAATAAAGAAGTCTATACAATCGGCAGATACTCTAATTATTACGTTAAATAGGAACTGAGATGTACTATCCCCAAATTTTTTCATTTGCTACCACCAACACTCCAAGAAATCCCTGAATAAGTATAGCGAAAAGTAAAATTAAAGACTGGTTACTTCAAGGTATGCTTAAGCAACCATGTAAATATTTTTGAGAGGCAATGTTGTGATATTTGTAAAGCTTTTTGGTCTTTTAATTATTTTATTACTATAATTTTTAAGTATTTTTAAAAATATTTAACTGCAAGACCTAAAGATGTACCTTTAGGTGTGATTTTATCAAAAAATCAATTATTTAATTTTCTTTTAAATCCTAAATAAAAATGATTTAATTTAATTAGTTATTGTATTATTATTATTACTTCTCCACCAATCTAGACTTTTTAGTCAATTGCAGGTTTATATATATATATATGTGTGTGTATCCTCATTTATACATACATAAACACAAACGTAAAATTTTTTGATAAACTTTCATGAATATATATTTAAATATTCACAAGATTTATGTATACCCTTTTTTCATAATCAAAGTTTGTTATATGGGCTGTTTTACGTTCAGACTAAAGTAAACCTTTGACAGGACATATAGCCTCAAAGAAACCTTCCTTTTAAACGGAAATATACAACTGGTTCTTACAAATATATATGTCTTGTTTGATTTTATGTTTTGTCACGTGCTGTGACTGTTCCAAACCTGTCACACTACAAACACAGAGAGCCAGGGGAGGAGAGGGTGAAGGGAGGAGGTAGAGGAAGTAGGCCTTCTACCTCGCATGTACTTCGAAAATGCTCCATTATTCAGAGGTAATCCTGAGGCCCCTCAACCTAACCTCGAAAACCCCGAGAGTCGAGGACGTCTTCTAACGTTGCCCCTTCCTTAAACAAAGCCCCCCTTTCCCTTTTCAGTTTTTTTTTGAAAATTTCAACCACCAGTTCCAACCTCCCTCCCCCCTTCAAAGATTGTCTACCCTGTAGTCACGCCTCGATGGTATTCTCAGACTTTCAAGGTATTATAGTGCGTGCGATAACACTATGAAAATAAGGGTTGAGAGTAAAAGGGTTGATGGGAGGGTGGTATTAAACTATTCGCTAGAGGGTTGAGATCGCAGAGGAATTTGCGCGTTTGGATGGTGAGAATAGATTTTAACAAGGTGGGACTAACCACTGTTATACCTTAATTGGTGGAAAGACTGTTCCAGGCTTTGTTCTTACGTTGCCTAGACACACCTAGAGAATTTGATTCAACTGGTATATATTGAAAATTAATGTAGGGTTAGGTGTGCTTTACATTCCCGTGACCCTTCTAAGAAAAAACGTATTGCTATTGTAAAAAAATTCCAAATTGAGTTGTTGATGGTTGTCCAAATTGCATAACATCTTCAAGCAAAAAAAAAAACCATTTGTTTTTGCTATGCCATCTGTCTGTCAGATAGTGGTACTAGAGAAAAAAAAAACCAATCAAATTAATCTTGGTATCTAGGGATTTCATTTAGTTTCCCCAGAGAGATTTTTCGAATTATCCATCCATAGATTTTGTTTTTAATTTCAAATTAATAAAACATTCATCAGTAAACTACTATTAAATGATTCTCCCCCCTCAAAAAATTAAGTACAGATATTTCTCATTCCAAACCCTCCCCACCCTCCCTAAATATACATTTTAAACAAAACTGTTTGAAACACTTTCAAAATACATTAACATTTTCGGAAATCCCTTATCAGTAAACTTCTATTTAGTGAATCATTACCTAAAAACAAAGTACACAGTGTTATTTGGTGGTCGATACTGCTTAGATAACCATTTTATTCCGAAAATTGTTAAGGTAAATTTTAGAAAATTTATTATTAAGAGATTCAATATTTTTTAATCTACCCTTAACTTGAGGGTTAGGATATAAATAAAAATAAATGTCCTGAGGTCTTAAGCGTCTTTAACAAAATCCATCAAACTGTTTCAGATATGTGACTAAGGACAGAGATTCAGACTGACGCACAGACAAATATATTGTAAAATATGTTTTATTTTTATTTTGGATATACACAAAACTTTAAGATTCATTATAATATCAAAGTAATAAACCTTCTAAGATTACAATACTTTCTCTTGATATGTCAAACTAAAACGAGATGAGAGTCTAACCTTTTATGCACTAGAGAAAGATGCGCGCACACGTACAAATCAATCAAAAAAAAGTGTTTTAAAGATAGCTCGTTAGCAAACAGCTTCATAAAAAGTTTTTTTTCTCTGGATCTAATCATAATTGTATTCATTATCTTTTTTAAGTAAGTCCCTAAAAATATACTTTTTTTTTACTTTATTGTTTAACTCTTTAAATATTGTCTTTTTTATACAGTTTGCCGCTTTCCAAACTTTTAATTTTGTGACTTTTGTTAGTTAAGCTATAAATTATACATTTAGAAAGTTAGTTATCTCCACCAGAAAATACTTTGCTCAGTATATAGTGGATCGCCCATTAAAAAATATATTTCCCATACAAAGTACATAATATAAATACAGATGACTATATTTACATCTAGTAGTAATGTCAGATAGTATTTAAACTCCCCCTATGATAAAATTCATAACCGAACAAAAAGTATTTGATGTGTAAAAAATATTAGAGACATTGTCAAAGTTGTACCTCGTTTTTTTTTCCCCCTCGTCCGTACGCGACATTTCCTGTTCCGCTTTCTGAATCTCCAACTCTCGAGGGAGGGAGAGCATCTAAATCGCTACTAGCCAAGATATGTCCCAATGCATTTATTGGTACAGGCAGTGAAGGGGAGGGGGTAACTTAAGGATTGGGGAAGAACAGAGACGAGGAAGAATCTGATCCCAAAGGATATGGTAAATTGGGACAGGAAGACTTAAGAGACAGGAAGACAAGGCTTATGTAAGAGGGGATGATTCTCAGAGAGATAACAGAGTATGTAAAGGGGGGGATGGGGTTGAATCTCTTATTCAACGCACTATAGAATAAAATAGTATAAATTCTATATTTTTGTTGCTAAAGAGAAGCATCTATGGGCATATGGGCCAAGCTAAGGCAACTCTCTCGTCTGATCTAGCGCTAATCTTACCGAGCTGGTTTCCAGTTTCTTCACAAGTGTTTTTTTTGTTGTTGTCATAATTGTTTTTCAAAAGATATGTTATCTGTTGTTTTTGTTAATTTTAAATATAGACTTTTTTTTGGTCGCCGCATCCTATTACCTGTTCAGGTAATACGAATTATTTGATAATTACTCTAATGGGGTAAATGCTGAATTTCGTGATTCCCGTGGGAAAAAATATTTTCTGTTTCCGACCAGTTTGTCGAGAAACATTGTGTAATCCAGAAAATTTCGGTAAAAGTTTAAGAATTTGAATACCTATCTAAAACATTGCATAGTTCAATTTCAACACATTATTATACTCTAGATTATTATTTGACATGGGGATAGCTATTTAATTAAGTTATTTTGGATACTAGATTTATTTTATATTTCACTTAAAACAAATAAAAATATTTTAAAGAGATCGATATATAGGTTGTTTCCGATATATTGAATGCAATTTGTCCTGGCGAATAGGAATGGTGTTATTAAATCTGGCCGCTATTGTATAGTAATTAAATTCTTCGTCGCTATTCAATTTTTAATATATTATTTAGTTGTTAAAATAAGACAAGTTTAGTAAAAAAATAAAAAAAATAACGTGGTCACTAAAAGTAGAGTAAAAAAAAGGTTATGTTTATTTTAATCCACAAGAATTAGAACTTGGTCCGATATATTAAATGTATCGATAAAGGCTTTGATATATCGGAACCTAAATATCGATATATCGTTTACATACCTACTTACTACACTATAAGAGGTGTGTAGGCAAAACAATATCCCGTTCTCGACTCTGGTCTTGAAAATAACTTATTTATTAACTTAAAGAGACATTGGGAACTATTTTTATAAATAATTTTCCCAGGCTTGAAAAAAAAAAATATATATATATTGAGATAATTTAAATAATAAATCAATTAAAATATATTAAAATTAGCGAGTGAGGAATGAATTAGCAAATCTATAAATCTAGCTGAAGGTCAGATCTAACGCTTTCAATGTGGATCGTGCGCATTCAATCAAGACAAATAGTAATGACGCAATGGAATTCACTTGGAAGTTGTGTCGGGAAAGCTAACTTTTCTATAGAGTTTTTATTTTCGCGGGCGAAGTTCAAAAGTCTTAAACCACAGAAGGGCCACACAAAATCACTTTCGGGCCACGTCTTAAACAGCCTTGCATTAGATTATTTTACCACTTATAAATAAATTATTAGGAGGAGAAAAATAATTTCAATATAAATGGCTGTTTATAAATATAATCATATAGGCCAGGGTTAATATGTATTAACTAACTATACATTGATTTTAAAGAATGAAGATTCTTTTTTAAAAAAGCAAGGAACCTAATTATTCTAGCTAAAAATAAACAGAATACACATGAAATGGATAGTAACTAGCAATTGATCCAAATGTTTTGTACTGGAATGTAGGCATACCTCTAAGTCCAGTTTAGTCCATTCCAGTCCTATAACCTAGTCAAGGCTGTGTCTCAATGTCACCAGCCTTCCTGTTATTCGTCATAACGATTGAATTAGAGCCAATAACGGATTCGTATTTTTTTAAATTGGGAATAATATTCTCACTGCTTTCTCAGTCACTTTCACTCACTCTGGTGACCAAAGAAAGGTCTATAGGCTGTTGAACACCCACAGGAAAGGGAACACTGTATATTGTCCGTGGATGGTCTAAATACTCAATAAATATTGAATAAATAACTTTTCACATCTTACATCCACCTTATGTATGTTTCATCTTATTTCCAACTTCCTCGTTCCTAAACTATTAGTGCAAATATGAAGATAGCTCAGATGGATATAAAAATACATCACATTCCAAAGAACCGAAATCTTGACCCAGGAGATTAAAAACTGGGCAAGATAAAATTGATTTCAAGCTAAATATTGCGGTGTTTTTCAGTTGATGTAATGTCTATTGATATTACAGAATCTACTTTTTTCTAACTAGAACCAGAAAAAAAATTCATCATAAGGTTTTTGGTACCATCTGTTTCATTCACTTAAGTTAAACGTTTACCTGAGGTGGAATAATAAAATACATACTATTAAAAACTGTATAATAAATAATTTTTGTAAGTAATAGTTTTATCAGAAACTCCCCCAGAAATGAGTTTTAAAGAAATTGGCTAAGATAACAAAGTACATCTTAGATTACTGAATTAAATATTGTAGGCAATAGGCATGGGAACACCAATTTGAAAACAAGTCACTTCAAACCTAGTTATTAAAAGATTAAATATATATTATTTTAAATGACAAGTTGTAAAAATTCAGAACTCAGTATTATCTATTTTAATAAGTAGCTACCAATATTAAAAAAGTAAAAAGCTGTATTGACAACACCTAGTGCTGATGACCAGAACTACATATTTTGTTCTGGGGAAAGAATGTTGTGACCCCATAGCCACCTTTCCAAACCCCAACCTCATAGCCAGTTTGCCGAGGATTATAATATATTTCTCCCCATTCCAACTCAATCCCACTTGTATCAAACAAAGTCAACAAGACACTTTTTCTTCCGCCCCTAACGTGGAGTCTTGTCTCTCAACGAGAAAGAGGGGGGGAGTTAAGAGGGGCCACTTGTGGTTTTGTGTGCGTCCAGACGCCCCCTACATACCCCACAGCCCCCCTTGGTTCAACCCAGGACAGCTGCCGAGATAGTAGGGGACGCCCCACCGCTGCGACGCTCTACGGACACACACCGCCTCAGATTTATTTAAGTCATGCCACCTTCACGTCTCTTGGGGGAGGGGGAAAAGGTGGGGTGAAATACTACAAGGAGAGGTTGGTGATGTAGTGGAAAGAGGGGCGTAGCGGGGGAAGAAGAGGTCAGTATGATGGACGATGTATAGAACAACAAAGATGTCCTTAAGTCTTCTTAAGATAATTTTTCGGTCTTTTTCCTGTAGTAGTCGTCAAAGATAGCAGCGAATCTGGAATATTTTACACTGTACACTTAAGTTTGGAATGTAGGGAAAGCGTGAAAAGGTCAGGATATTTGCAGTTTATATATAAAAACTTTTTTGTCCAAATACATCAAATATTGCTCCAGTTAAACAGAGTTTAATTTTTTTCACACAGTTATATCAACAATTGTCGAATATCTCTATCAAAGATATCTTGGAATTTAATTACAACTCTTTCACTTCATTTAAAAGTTTGTCATATAGTGCCGCAATGCTCATGACAGATATTCAACAAATGTTGATAAAACCATGCGAAGAAAATTAAACTATGTCCGCATTGATGCAATATATTATTTATTTTGACAGTAAAAGGTTTTTATTTAAAAGATAAAAACACTCATCTTTTCTCACGTTATCTACAACCCCACTTTAAAGGAATATGTCCAGATACCATAAATTGCAAAAAAATAAAAAAAAAATGTTGTTAACTCTTCAAACCAGCATTGGTAGATAAGTGGACCAAACGACCAGAACGTTTAATCATGTTTGCTTAAGATGGAGAGGTTAGGGATTAAAGCTATTCTTGGAGGTACAAATGGTAGTTTTTATTCATAAATGTGTTTTCATTCAGCCATCAAACCAATGCAGGCATATTTTGTTTAATTTCAACCTCAGTCCCTCCAACAAACTCTATGGCGTCAGCCCGCAATCAAGCCATACCAACCGAGTAGCAACCATTTGTTGGTGAAAATAGTGACAACTTCTACGTACAGAGGGCGTCATGTGATCAGCACAATTAACTATCCGGCTGCTAATTTCAGTTTTACAGACCAACGCAACCACTTTTTTTTGTTATTCAATTAGCTCCTCATGTATTCTCAAGAGGATTAGTAGATCACGTTCCAGACCCCCTGCTTCACAGACAATCTAGAATTGACGGGGATGGAACCTAGTATCTTTGGATCTGTAGCAAGGAATTATGAACGATAGACCATATAATGGTGATCCAATCCATCTAATAGTGCTCGTTATAAATTGGTCATGGGCTGAATCGAGTTAAAATGAGTAAATATAATAAAACGACTCCCTCCGAGAAATCATTCCCCGTCTTAGACCCAGAAATATATCTTCTTTGGCTTTCAAGAACATACTTGAGAGTAAGTCTCATCAGGGTTAAAACCTATGTTACGCATCTGCTCAAAATCTGCTATAGGATCAAAATTAGATACACTAGGCTTTACACACTAGATAAGAAAAATATTTTCTCTGAGGCAGAAAACGCCGGTCTGAAAGTGAGGTAGAGAAAGAGTAAAATGAATAGTTTGGATAAGGATATCACAGTTAACATTCACCCTTGGCATTACAGGACAATGCACCAGCTTGTGTTTGTAAAACTAAACAAACTTATTGGGAGGTAAGGGTTTAAATCACAGCTGGTGGCACTCGATATGTTTGTCACTTATTTTGAAATCTGTTAAGATAAAGATTAAAAATATAGTTGATGTTAATAAGCCATACTTTATTCGACCCGCTAAATGAATACATAGTAACTAATCTATTTGTTAAGTTAATTTATTACCAATTTGTGTTATATATATATATATATATATAACTATATATATATATAACTATATATAACAAAATACACAACACAATATATAACACAATTTTCACAGTCAGTTTTCACTAATATATATGTATATATATTAGTGAAAACTGACTGAAAATTGTCATTAGAATATCATAATTTCTACACCGTATTAGTGAGAACGCGTAATAAACATCAAGATAGCTTTGTTCTTTTCCATGGTGATGGGATGCCTCAGACTTAAATCCCAGCTGAGTGTTCTGAGGGTGATTTTACTGAATGGTTTCCCAATCTCCCTCTATGCAAGTTTGGACAAATTTCCACTCAATTCTAGCTTCCTCATTCCTAACACAATAGGACAATTAAATATGGATATCCCGAACTAGTAGTAATACGAGGTATAACATAAAAATTTGTTTATTTCCTTAGATTAGAATTTCACGACACCCTTGTAAGAATTTTCGCAAGTGTTGTTTTTTTTTCAATTTTTATTTCATCATAAATATAATACATCAGAATAGTAAATGAAACAATTGACAATGTTCTATTTTTTAATTATTTAAAATTAAAATAAATATTTTTACTTTTTCCCTTATTAAGTAAATGGAAATATAAAATTTATCTCTCTAAGTAAAACCTATTTTCGCTTTATGAGTTAATTGTATTATATTTGAAACAAGGTATAGGAAAGGTGGATAGGTGTCCAATGGCAGCAATGTAAAGTGTGAACTGCGTTCTTCTTTTCATTGTAAAATCCCTATTTTGTGTGTCCCTTTATATGATTCTATCCACCTTTCCTCTACCTTCTTCCAAATATAAGTAAATAGAAAGATAGAGATAACAAAAACACAGAATGAATACATAATTACAATGTTAGAGTATGATAGCTTTAAAAATCAATAAAACTAACATACTTATTTAAAAAAAGCGAGTTCACCAAAAAAATAATAATACCACCAAAAATGAATAAAATGTAGTCATCAAAAAGGAAAATATCGTCCTACATCGTCTGCCTTGGGACGTGCAATTCAGAGAAACGCCAAAAGACAAAACTTTCTTCTCTTTCTTTATTTTGATGGTAATATATTCACATTCCCCCCCCCCCCACCCTCAAATTCTAGCTGTACCCCCTGGTTTATAATCTCTACTCTTATTTGAACAAAAGCATTCACTTTTCCAACACAATAATCTTATAAAATAACTGCTTTATCATATATTTCTTTATTGCAGTCATTTCGGATGTTACTATTCAAAACTCACAAGATACTTTTTTGCTAGTGATTAAGAAATTAAGGTTGGAATCCCGGTAGTAAGTAGGCGTGACCATTTGATAAGTGTTGCGAGATGCCTATGCCTATTTAGTTGGTATTAGCACTATGCTATACGATTATGTCAATTCTTACATTGATATTTAATTTCGTAATAAACGTGTGTATACCTTTAATTTAATTTTATTTTAAAATGTTCTCCATTCTAATTGATTTCACAATCGATGGTCTATTTTCATACTTGATACTTGATAATTTTAACTGAAGGTGTCTAGCCGGTATGCAAGAACGAAGCTGAGTGGGTCATTAATGTGAGTGGATCGGTAGTGGCGTTGATTTGCTTGCTAAGTATGGTCATTTGTCTAAGAAGTGAGGTCATAATGTGAGTGGCGCCAGAAGTGCATTACCGATAACACTACTGCGCCATTAATGACCCATCCACTTTATTTTTTCACTACTGAAACTAGTCCATTCATACTATTGTGACACGGAAATAATACAATTTATATGAAGGCTAGCATTTTGTTTACTTTAAGTTACACTATGTGTCAGAAATATTTTGATCGGGAGTGAGATATATATTGTGCTTTTCAGATTTAAATACTTGTATAATATTGCTAGTTCTATAGATCAGACTTTATACATGACTACCTACATTTGTTAGGTTAGATTTGTTTAAGATTACATAGTTTGGTTAAAAATAGTTTTAAATATTAACAAATGCCCTTAATTTAACTAAAATGTAATGTTACACTAAGAGACAATGCGCCTGCACTTAGATGAAGAAAATATTTTTAAAAAAATACCTATTAACACCACACCGTGTGGACGCTGCTGGAATTCAAACTGACCAGTCAGGTGAAATTAGTACGATATAGCAGAGTTAGCTCTAATACATTTAAAACGTTAGTAAAGTAAGATAAAAATTGAATAAATTAAATCAAAATGCTACTTATAAATGTTGTTTTTGTGTGTTCAGTAGTAGTGAATACTTAATAGTTTAGAAAGTATTCAGTCGATTGTATTGAAATATTTACACGTATCAAGTGGTTGAGTCAAATATAAAAAAACAAACACTTGCAGTAAATAGGTTTGAAAATATCAGATACATCTAATTTCATTAGTTAAAACATTTTAAAATGAAATTTAAACAAAATTAGTTTATACACAATAATCTAGTTTTTTTTAATGATTTTTTCAAAAAAGTATTTGTGCACAAATAAATTAACGGGTAGTAAGACACGGAGCAAAATATAAAGCTTGCACGGAGATTGTACGGGAAATACACCTGAAATTGTTTTAATCATAATATATCATATCACAATATTTTAAGGTATATGATTAATAGACACGTTCTGAGTCATGAGGATACTTTGAGTAAAGATTTACTCATTGCTGTGAAAACCACTCAGAGTTCATCCAACATTTCTAATCAACAGAAAACCAAGTTTAATACAAGGTTATCCCTCCACATCACTCAGCCCTTTATCCCTTTATTTGAGGAATATTAATACCTTGGTGACGTTCTAATGATACATAATAATAAATCAATAATTACAACGAATGAAAATTACAATCCTTTACATTTATGAAATAATATGGAGCTCAGTCTTTGAGCATAGTCACGTCAAGGACAAAGGTCCCTGGTTAGATAGATTCCCATGTGTAGATTGTGATTTTTCAGGTCCTAACATGAACGTATCTGTTTAAATAAAGTTTCCAATTGACACTAGTTAACTAAATTTTTCTGGCTTCCGTTTCAATGTTCTTATTTTTCACCGCTCTCTAATTTCTCTTCCCAAATATGAGACGATCTGTGTATAAACTTTCACTTCATTCTTAGCATCTCCCTCAATTCTTCAGAGCCCCTTCTTTAGTACTTACTTTATTGTTTTATTTCATCGGGGATGTTCAGAGCTAGAATACAATTTCGTCAAGAATAGTCCTCGTTTCTTGAGGTTAACAGACTTTTCAGGGAAAAGGGAGAAAGTGAGAAATAGAGTGGCTAAAGATAGACGGAATCAGTAGAAAAAAAAAACAATTTTTCAAAATTTGAATAATTACGTAAGGCCATTATTTTGAGTTGCTTTTATCACTGTCCTACTTTTAGAGCTTTTGGTTATATTTTATTTTTTTATTTTAGCTTTCTCTATTCTCATGGTTATTAGATCCCCAATGGATTTTAAGGCCTATACACTTCGCTTTTCTATTCTGTTCTTTAGTTTGTTTACTTCAGACTGGTGGCCACTTGTTTGTTCTTTCAATGACTTCTCTAGTTGTGTTTTTTTTTATTGTCTCCCTCTTTGGCGACTATTCCTTCCCTTTTTAAGCTTCTTTTTATTCACTTCCTGGGTTGCCCTTACCCTCACTTATATTTTATTGTTATTTCCCTTATTATCATAGTTATAACTTTCATGCGCTTTTCAGGTCATAGCTACGTTGCGTTTCTTTTCAAAGTATAGTTCTTTTCTTATCTCTTTCCCTATTAATTATTATTATCTCGTTATCTTATTTTTATGTCTCTAAATTTCTCTCTAGTAAACACGCACAATGAAATAACTCCTCTTCTGGAATTAAATTAAGGTCAAGTTATTCTCTTAGAAGGTGTGGTTATCATTTAATGTTCTAAGTGATTGCCTAACCATTGTCTGGCTCCTGAATATTTTATGTGATAGTTTGTAAACCTGTGTACAGGTTTATTATTTTAGTTAGACGTAGCGTTTACACGTAGGTAGCCATTACCATAATAAAAAGCAATTAAAAAGGTAAAACTATATAAAGGAAAAAGTAAAGATATAAATTACTGACCGCTTCAGATTTATGATTAAGAGGAAGGGATTATGACTAGGCACCCAATGAAGCTGGTTGGCAAATTATGAATGATGAATTAAAAAACTACACTTCAATTAAATTACTTATTCTTTTTTGTTTATATTATTCCATCAATAAAGTGGCCAGTGTCTACAGCTGTTCTAGTTGCATTGGAATGTTTTATATAATTTTACGTATTCTTTATAATTATATATGAAACTTTCTCTTTTGAGAGATATCACCTATAAGATGACACTGATAATATATTAGGAATTCTATCTTTTTTTGCAGAGTAAAAGTTAAAAAAATTTCTAGTACTCGTCCTATGAAAATTGGGTTCGACAATGTTTAATGGGCTAGTGAAGTTAACTTGTCTAAAATGTAGAATATCTTTTTTAATAACAATCTAACTCGACTCATTTCAATACAACTTGCATTATTGATGATTATTTTACGCCATAATTTTTCTAACATTAATAAGGTCATAGAAAGTATAACTATAGAGATTTTGTTGACTTAAATATACGTCATATTCAAATGCAATATAAATATTTTCTAATTTCAAAATTTTTGTTTTAAAAAGTGTCTATATAAACACGTACAGGTTTAATATCCTTAATATTATCAATATAAAAATTTTATATAACAAATATTAAAATATACTTTGAAGATAAAAATTATCTCTTCTTAACAATAGTTTTAAAAGTATTCTTAACCAATAACAGCGTTCTATATATTACATTTCAGCCAACTAAACATTCTACCTATCTCTCAAATGATTTTCTCTACTACGCTCAGGCCTTTCTTAAATTTCGGGGTAGATCAGACAAACCAAGAGAAAGAGAGAAGCAATCGAATCCAGATTTGTGTCCCTTCATTCCCTTCCCAAAAAAACTCCCCTTTTCCCTTTGATCAGATTGAGGTAAATAGGATTTGAGAAACAAATCCGGTTAGTTCTGGTTTCTGATCACTTTCACCAAAGTAGTGAGTGGCGTGGTTGATGAGCAAGTTTGTGGGTGATGCCAGATATTGCTGGCCTCGGGCGTCCAAACGAAGGGCTATATACCAAGTGGTCTGAGCAGGAACATTTTCCTGNATGTTAGGGAGAGGGACAGTGGACCACAGATTTCTGCGGGTGACACATGACATTTTGTAGTTCAAGGGGGGATGGACGAAGGGGCCTACGAATGAATCGCTTACATGGAAGGAGATGTTGAATGAAGGCTTGTTTCTGAAAGTGGTTTTGCTTTACATGGCAATATGTCCCCAGGACATGGACATCTTTTTTGTCAATCAAATGGTTGACTAGGTAAAAAATAAAGGGAAAGCCTGGCGGTTTTATTTTATATTCTATATAAAGTTAGCAGGAAGCTCATTCTACCTTGTAAGTTTGACAAAAGTATGGGTATAGTATTTTATAAAACTGTACAAAGCAGATGAAATCGAAAATATAAAAAGCTTGATTATTTTGGGATGACTCGCAAGCATCACGTAGATTCCAATTTAATAATTTAAAAAAAATATTAATAAATATAATTACACACACGCGCGCTAAACAGAACTAAAAAAATATGTGAAAACTCAACTAACAAGAGTTTTGAATAGAACTCGAACAAATAAACGCGGTTGAAATATAAGAGGTAATTATATTTAATAAACATGGTAGTAATATAATTCAAAATTAGTCTAAAATTTAAGTGAAATTATTTTTATGACTTCAAAGATCGATGCCATCGCTAGTGTTATTTAATATTTATAAAATAAGCTTGATATTTTATTGTTATTTAAATGAAGGTGCAATCTAATAATACTTAGGAGATTTATTCTATTTTATCTAGCTTCAGTAAATATTTAAAAAGCTACATGGTATGTTAAGTATAGTGAGAAATTACTAGCTATACAATTTCACAACTTTATTGATAAATCACATTTTAAATTTATCAAATATGAGTTAGAGGTTGTAACGTTAGTATATTTGATAGCAGATTATTTTATTCAACTCTTTTGATTGCTCGGCGTCTTAAGACAATTTGGGTCTATGAACATGTTTGATTACATTTTAAAGGTGGATATGATAAAGATATAATCGATAGGAAGTATACTAAGGATAGTGTTAAGAGGTAGTGGAAAAGTATTTTGGAAAAGTATTTTGGAAAAAAAACCTTCAAACCATCCGTATGGGATTCAAATTTCGACCTCTAGCAATCAGAATCAGATGAGGTATACATTCAATTTTGATGTGAGCCATTCAGAGTTTTTTTCTACCGTTTTAAAATACCTTCACTATACTTTATACAGTAAGATAATCCAATTTTTTAAACTATGCCCACTTGCTTGTATGAAATATTGTATATCATAAATTAGTTCATACATAGCTTACGTATAATCTTAAAGTGACATTGAAGAGAAATTGCCATGTGACAAAAATCAAGAAACTTTGTAATATATTCCCAAGCGGATTTACCTTTTTCTTTTTTCAAGGACTTCTTGGTATAGAAATGACATTTTGCAATCAAGATTTTTTTTTTTTTTACAAGATCAAATATCCGTGTGGGTTTGTATAGTATGAAATGAAAAAAAAAAATCTAAAATTATTGAAAGTGTTATAAAATATTTCTTTTTTTTTTCCGCTTATTTTCTTGATTTGCACTGTGTGTGCACTGGGAAACGCAAAAGAATATTTTATTTCCCGCCGGTTCTGTTCCCCCATAGTAACAAAACTCCTTGCAAGCTCCTAAAACCTTTTCTGAGTCACTAAAATCTCATTTCTATAGGAACCTCGGGACATGTACAAAGAATTCGCTACGACATAGAAGAGCATGTATATTTTACCGAACAACGGTACAGTCCCTCAGGGCCGGACTGGGATACTTTATATATTCGCGTTTTATTTGTTTAATGGGAAAAGAAAAGGGGGAATATAAAAAAAAGAGAGATAGATGGAGTGAAAATAAAGAATAGTGAAAAAAATTCAAATGTACATTACATTATAAAATAGAGTCTGAGTTACATAATGTACTCTTGTGAGCCTGTAGGAAGATTTGAAATACATCAAGTGTGTAAAGTGCTTATTTGTGTAGTTTCATTCTATAAATATTTGTTGAAGATATGTTCCACTGCCAACGTGTTTTTTTATTTATTTCCATAATATTGAGAGACGAAGAACTTTCTACATTGTATAAATTTATAAATAAATAAATAAAATCATCATTTAGTAGGAAATAATACAAAACACGCAAGATACCATATTTGAAATAAGAATTGATTTTAATACATGCTGACACCGATTTGATTCTTTGAGTATTTGAAATTATATGGTATCGTTATGTTAGTAAAAATACCTAAAAGTAATTATATAAAGAATTTCATGCTAATTTATCTGGAGCCAATTAATAATCTGGTATAGCAGGGCTATATTAAGTTAGTGTAGCAAACAATTAGTGTATTTGAAATGTGAAAATTAAACATCAGAATATAATAATATATATTTTAAAACAAGAGTTATAATTTAGGTATATGTAAAATTACAATAGATAAAGACTATCCGTTGATATATATGGTCATTTATGAAAAAAAGATAATGATAACTCAAATTAAGTATTTTATTTGGTCGAGTGAAAAATATTTTACCAGCAGCAACCCTGAACTTGTACCACAACAATGGTCCTATTTTTAGAAAAGAAATATATCTGACAGCTATAAAAGCTTCTAAATAGGTTTCCCTTTGTTAATGCGTTGGGTAAGGCTATTTTCAGCTGCTATTATATATATATATATATTAAAACTTATAAAATTAGCACTGATAAAATCGTATAATATTATCAATGGTTGTCGCAAACAAAAAGTATTTCTTGGTATTTTAAAAAAGGTTATTTTTATTAAAATAGAACTTGAGCTTTCCACGCAATTTTATTGGTGACTTAATATAATGATCTCCCACGAACGAGGTTCATCTTAGTGTGTAATAACTAATATTGTCCGGTTTGGTTCGGACATCCTCTGAGCTGGATTAACACACATCACGACGCTATATTGCATGTAGAGGCAGTCTCACCATTAACCCGGGCAAATAATGAACGAAGAACAAATCATAGAATACAAGCCTCAGGGTAGAGAGACTTAATATCGCCATTATTACAGCTGCGGGCGAATAATCAAGGAGAGCATGAAGAGCAACGCAAATGTTTGCGGCGTAGAAATAAGGAAACTTATTCGATTAATCATTAGACTAAAGAGTATTTGGTAGAGAATGGAAGACGGGGAATTAGGAGTCAAAGGAGGAGGGGGAAATTAACGAAACGGAAATAGGCCCGAGGCTAATAGCTTTATTTTTCTTCAATATTTTATTGTGGTTTGGAATTAATTAAATTAATGTGGACGTAACATAAATTAATGGATAAATCGAGAAGCCATGTTTACGTAAGACCTTGAATTATTTGACTTTACCAATCTATTGAAACGTAGTAGTTATTCAGATATTTTTAAGCATTTAAAATAAATATTCTGAAAATTGAAAAATGACACTTGGACACGGGAATCGAACCCGGGACCTTTGGTTTAGTTCGATTCCCGTGTCCTGGTGTCATTTTTCAATTTTCATAATATGATATCTGTGTGGAGAGATCCCTCACTAAGTACATACATGATAGCTTCAGCTATTTGATTCTTAATTTAAAATTAATACACCCATAGGCCTCGGTCTGGTCTTATGTGGTTTAACTGAGGCGGGGAGACTGAAGATTAAATCCCGAGAATGTAAAATGAGATGTATTTTCCAGTAAATTACTTCACATTTGCCTCTCACACAAAAGTAGCACATTCCTTCTTAATTATACTTTAATCTCTTATAATTCATTAGTTTAAAAACGTGGATAGCACGGATGGTTACTAAACAGAATGAACACAGATAAAATTAAGCAATAGGCTTTAACCATTACTAAAACACAGGACTAGCAATTCATGGTTTAAAAGAAGTTAACATATATGTTTATGTATCTATAAATATATTACTCCTAAAATATTATTTTGACCAAAAAAAGTTTTGATATAAAAGTGTAAGCACACCGACCATCTCTCATTTCCCTTTCCACCCCGCCTTAAGATACTTTTGCTGACATAACATTCGATCTTAATGTGAAAAGTTACGTAATACAGATTGGTAGGGCGGAGGGTGGGAAGGGCTAGGTTTAATGACTAATTGCTGTTAAATGTAAAAAAAAGGGAGCGTGGTCAAATAACGTAAGAAAAAGGCATTACATGGTTTATAGATGACCTCTTGGACATTTGGTCTATCTTAAAGTAATTCAAAGCTTTTAAATTAAAAATATATTTTTTACTGATTTATAACAAATTATAATTAAATTGTTAAAATTGTCATTGTTAATTCATTACGAGGAAGAGATCTTTATAAACCCTAATTAATATTTTGTCAAGGTTCCATTCAATCATTTGCATTCAGGACACCAAATCGTCTCCGTCATGTCGTTTCCTCGAGAACTACCCTAACTGTTCCAAGTTTGTATCGTTGACGAACTCCCTAACGGCAAGGGGACAGTGCGTAGGCAGCACACCTTACCTTCTAATCTCTACCGAGACACTCACAGAACAACCGGCATCCCCTTTCCCACCCAACCCCCCTGAGGGAAACGCTGGTAAAGGTTAACACTGCTAATCATCTTCAACGGTTTGAGACGTCTTAATCACCTTTACCTCATCCTACAATCTCCCGACACCAGTCCCGAGTGTCTTATTTAGACTCCTTAACACTCCTTAAGCCGTCCCTTTCCCCCTCTCCAACCAAATACTTGTCCCGTCAAACTCCTTGTTCGTCTGTTTGTGTTGGATAGTGTAGTAGCTAAGTCTTGTCATGGATTGGTGAAGAGAGGAAGATGTATTTAAAAATATGCTGAGTAATCCTAGTTAGTGTTTTTAAATGAATGTGTTTGTGTAGGGATATTGCATATATTTGTAATATTTTCCATTATTTATTTATATTATATATTTATGTATAGATACACTTTTTATGACATTAGGGCTCGAAAAATGTATTGCCGCACTCATAAAAGTACGTCACCTATCCCTATCTTGAGCAATTTATATCCAATCCCCCTAATTACACCCCTTTTCTTTCTGGTAAATTCTAATGTTTTCCTTCGTCTAAGTCTTCTAAATGGTCTCTTCACATTGGGTTTGCCTGTCAATAAGCTGAAAAAGATTCTATAACATGCTTCCATTCGAGCAGAATGTCCTACCTACCATAATCTACGAGACTTTATTTCTCTAGCATTGTCTTGTGATGATTACAGGTTATGAAACTCATCATTAAGTAACCTCTTCCAAATCCCAGTAGCCTCAACCTTTTCAGACTAGATATCTTTGTAAGCAATTTATTTTCGTCATATAATGTAAGAAACTACGTTTGATGCCCATGGAGAACGACCAGGAAAATGGTTTTCTATATTCTGTGTCTTACATATTTTCTTGAAAGTAGGCGAGATGTTAACTTACTGAACGAGTAATATCATGATTTTCACGATTGTATTATTTACCTAGTTTCCAATCTAATATCGTTATCACTAGTTAAAATTGTTCCTAGATATTTAAACTCATTAACCCTGTCAAGTGATATGTTGTTTGCAGTAATGTAAAATTATATATAAATAAAAATACTAGATATCTTAAAATCAATTACTTTATAAGCCGATACCCTTTAAATGTATAATGGTATTTATTTTCGATATCCCGATGCTTAGCATTAAAATACCAGAGAGTAAATGTTGCGGTAACGAAAAAGAAATGGCTACATTCAAAATTTGGTTGTTTCTCATTTTGTCTAGAGTTGTTTTTGTGGATTTTAATTTAGACAAATAGTAAAAATAAACTTGATTTTTCAATCACTAAATTGACATATATTTGAAAAATAGTTTACAATTTTTTTTATAAATAAATTATTCCTACACTACGTTGTATAAATAACATTTTATATGTAGTTAGTTTCTTAGAATTATTATTGTTATTGTTATTATTATCACAACGTCTTACCACCCGTTCGAATTATACACACTTACACTAATGTGTAATGGTAGGGTGATTGTGAGATGAAATGGAGGACCTACAGTTTAACGTGGAAACCGAACCACGGTGGAGGCCTGACATTCCACACATCCACAAGTTGTGATTAATACACGTCTTGTCTGAGTAGAAGGAAGGGTTTGGCAATCAGATAAATCTATGCCGGGACCAAGGATTGAAACCCGGACTCCCAACACAGAAGTCTTGCACCATGCCCATAGACCGCTATGTCCCCGCGTTTCTTATAAAAAGGAGAAAATTTGAAATTTTAGGAATGGGAGACTGAAATTTAAAAAAAATGTTATTATTTAAGAATTAAGCTCGAGAATCGGAAACTAGATGAAAAGAAATTTGGACATCTAGTATTTTTAATCTTCAATATTTACAATTACTCTTGAATATGAATCGATTTTTTTTCTGAATTACTCTCGCACCTTAATTTCATAATCCTTTATTTTAAAATTCACATTTCCTTATCCTTGCCGTATCACTATAAATATAGGGCCTTCCCAGAAGGTTAGTCGTGGAAACGGAAAGTTAACGTTTAATATTTAACCGTAGATGTCATTATGTGACATTTCCCTCATTCATCAATCCTTGAATAATATAGTTATGGTGGACTGGGTTTGTTAATTCAGGGGATGTCCAAGAGACTGTCCCTCTACTATGAACTCATCTTTCTCCTAAAGAGGCGCTGGGGATACAATGTCTTGCGTGAGGCGGATAATTGAGTTAATCTTTGCCTGTCAAACGGTGAAGGGAGTTTTTGATTGGTACCATTTAAACAGTTACGAGGATCACAACTATTCAAATACACTATACACGCTTACAATGAATATAGGCATGTGCGCATACAATTATTTGTATATATACATTGACCGATTATATTATCAGCATATGAGAATTTCTACAAGTGAGACCAAAAGTGCCTACAAAATTTGCCAGGAAAAGTGTTTTGACATACCTTCCAGGATTATTTTCATGAAGGCGCTAGATTGACGCGCAACTGAAGCCGACCTTGAC
>CABEEJ010000859.1:20546-30870 GCA_901482245.1 Timema douglasi | reverse complement strand
GAAATTTTCTTAAAACAGCCCTGACTCTTGCAATGGACTAGACTAAAAATGAAGGAAAAATTTGGGGTTTGTATCCCACTCTGGTCTGTGGTAGGAAGTGTTTCCTAAATGTTTTCCCACGAATATGCGTATACACTTTATCTAACTTTAACCTGCCTCAACCCTAATATACTAGCGTGCTTATTACATGGGCCTAAAAACCGAGAGGGTAGTAAGACGTTAAAAAAACAAATCAAATATCACCTATACAAAATACCAATTCATCATTCAATTTAATTTTCCTAATCAATAAATGGGTTTCCAGTGAAACAATTACAGTCTACAAAACCCATTCATTCATTTGTATAAATTATTCAGTTTATATTATTTCAGTAATGAACGACGATGGAAGGCTAAATCGTTGAATCGTTCAGGGAGCGAAGAGTGGATTAGAGACCCAGTGGAAGCCAAACATGATGAGTTTGGTTAACACTTTGTGTCGCAAGTGGTTACCTTTGAAAGTGTTCAAACACAGTTGGTAAGCGTTTTAGTTTGACTATCGAATGCTTTGCAAAGCACAGAGGTGTTAAACCCACCTGTCATGTGATTATAATATGCTTACCTTTGTAACCAATCATGTTGAAAATGTTCGTTTAGAAATCAATGTTCAATATGCCTGGTGAGTGTTCATTGCAATCCATGATTTTTGTTAGAAGAATAGTTTTGAAAATTCAAATATATCAATTTGCAGCAAAAATTTATATTAATCTATTATATATTTAATGTGTTATTTTATGGATATTGATCATATCTATTAAAAGTGACAATTGTATGTTTCATGGCTTACGTATTAATGTGTGGAAGTAGCTCTAGTAACTTTTTTAGCTATCAGATAAGGACCTTCGTATGAACATAAGACTGCTTAATGTTCATATTAACTTTTTATCGACACCTCTAAGAGAAAGTATTGTGATCGAAATTTATCAAAATATAGAGTTCGAATTTTTGACGACGTTTCAAGACACCCTGAAACCAGAAAAGTTGTTTTCACAAGGTCCTCTGTTTGTATTGTAATAAAAATAATAGTAGACTTACCTTAATATAATCAAATAATATGAGTTTTAAAAAGAAAAAAAAATGTATATCTTCTTTATCTATATAATTCGTGTTTTTGTTGGGCGCCACCCCTGGTATCTAGGGGAAAAATAATAATCAAAAGGGAACAATACATTTACCTCGGCTATAAACTCAGTGGCACAACGACTCTCAACCTCGAGACCACTGGGTGAACTTAAAACTAAAAAAGAACATGAACAATTTAGATTTTAAAAAAATAAATGGATTGTTGAAAAAAAATGTGATTAGGGCTACAAATAAAAATAAATGTATAAAAAAAAACAATTGTTGGCACTTTATGAATTTATTGTGGTTTCCTTTTTGTCCACATCCAAATCCTACCTATGGAATTCCGGTTAATTATAATTCTAATTTAATAAAGTATAGTACAGTATTGTTGAGACCAAGAAGAAAAAAAATATATATACAATCAAAAAAATCAATAATTAGACATAACATATAATGTTAATTATTTTGTTGTATTAGTCTGTCCTTCTGGAAATAAGAGTTCTGGTTTATTAAGAAAAGAGAAAAGAAATGATTACAATAATCATTAATTGAATAGTTGGTTTGACCTCACCCATACTGAAAACACCATCTTCATAAATTTTGTTTCATTTGAAATTCTTCCACAATTTAAATAAACACAAACATTGCAGCTCTTACACACTCTCTTAGCTTCCTTTATTTACTAATTTCACTTTAATCTTTCACCTTTTAACCACTATAAAAATAATTTAAATTGGGAGCCCACATTCATTTGGCTCCATCTTGGACCACCAAACCAGGAAGAACTCTCTCTACTACTCTTCAAAACCTTCTATACTTTTTTCAAATTTAAAAATGTTCTATTCCAAGTCCAAAGAGAAAACAAACTATATATAAATAAAAACGAAAATGAATTGTTGGCTATAGACTAGTGATAAAATAAAAATGAAATGTAGGTTTAATATAAGTATTTAAATATAGCCAATTGAATAAGAATAATGTTTTTAATAAAGAATAAAATGTATATTTCCTTCTGTCAAAATTAAAAATCGCGCTCGTTTTTATTCCTTCCAAATCACGAAGTTCACTCCTCACTCGTTTGATAGCACTGCCCATGCGTTAAAAACAAAGATGGCCTACCTTCAAAATAAATACAGTCAATCACACTTCTTAAATGGATAATTAATATGCTTAATAAAAGGTAAGTGTTCTTCCTTAAATCAAAATTCCTTATTTAAATTATTTAAAACAATGTTTTACGTTGTTCCTTCCGTCCTTTTACTTAATTTAATATATGTAATTATTGTCATTAGTCAGGCTGGCAACCAGCTTGTGAAACTCGAAGATTTCACACGAAATTAAATTAGAAATTGTTCACAAAAGTAGAAAAAAATAGGTAAATACAAGGTAGGGTGGCAAATAACATCATAGTATCTAGGACTAGAGCTTAGAATATTTTACTGATTGGGCTAAATTTTGGTATCTGGGGTTTCTGTAAGGTCACCTCGAGGAGTTTTTGGAGTTAGAAATTAGGTGTAACTTACTGGAGGGCATTGAGAGAGATTTTTTAAAAAATCAATAAAGACTCTAAGGATTTAGATTAAATTTTATATCTTGACACTGTTCATCAATATAAACAAAATTGAAATTTTCATTTTCTCATGAAAATGACTTTGAGGGTCCTTTACAAAAAGTTAATTTTTCAATTTTCGTAATTTATCCACAAGTATTTTAGATACTAAACAACTTATCATTGTAAAGTCGTAGAACTATTAAAGATGATAATCTTTTAGTTGGAATAATATTATTATAAAACTAATAATTTATGAGTTTTAATCATTTAAGTATTCTTTTTAATTCAGGTATTTGAAATTTAATTCGAATCTTATGTTTTTAGGTGGATAGAGATGTTTCGGTGCAGCGTAACATTTATTTTTAAATGTCATAAGACTTTTTTTTTCATTTTGGAAAATATAATTCAAATTAGATTGAAAATCATCAATAAAAATTCCATATCCATCTCTCACACATAAAAGCAACATTGTCATAATAGGGTAGTAAATTCATGAAATATCACAATATCTTATTTAAAGATCAATATTTTATTTTAAATAATTATATTACTTAGAGTTATCATTTTTATATGCTCTAAAAAGTGGGTTAACAAAATACAAGCGTTGAAAGTATATTAAAAGGGGAAAGTTTTAATTATTTTGCTTAAAACGGAGAGTAGTAATAGTGAATAATGCAAACGTCATCAGTGGTTACAGACTTATAGCGGATCTCTAATTGAACAAGCACAATGACATGACGCCAAACATAGTAAATGCATTTCTAATAATAAATTATGTAGTAAGGTTTCAACTCAATGCTTTACTCCCTCGTACCATATTCTGTTATACCATCCCTGGCCCCCCCTAGCCCCCCTTAGCCTTTCCAACGATCCGTCCAAAGCAATAAACAGAATATGCGTATCTCTCCTCGGTAACCAATTTCTCCTATGGGATGACGAAACCGCTAATTATAATGTGTGATATATCTTTCAATCATCACTGTGTCAAACCAAAAACACAAAGAACATTATCAAAAATTATTATGGACTATTTAGTGCACCCGTTCTTCGCAAGGGAAATATATATATATATATATATAAATAATTTGTTCTTTATTTTTAGTATTTAAGATTATATACACCACAATTAAACTAACCAAATCTTAAATTATGTTAAGAAAATAATACTTTATTGGTTTAAATTGTTTAAAGAAAAAATAAAATACGATGTACAAAAGAAATATAATCTTAGCATGTGTTCAGAACATAAAAATGTATTTATAAAATAGAGTTACAGCCTTTCTATACACTATATTGACACTATATGATTGTTGTTGCTTGTAAGTAAAGAAATAAGAGGGATGGAGCTTATTGGGCGTTAGAGAGCGTAAGACGAAAGGAAAGCTAAATAGTACTTTAACAGTTTAAAGTTTAGAAAAGTAATTGTTCATTTTCAAAGTGTTAGATATTCTATTTAGATTCCGCCCTGTTAAATCTGTTTATTTTTTAACTTCCTAAAGAATATTATCGTTAAGTACCATCACCATGTCAAATTTTAGATCTCTGGGATGTTTAGAAGTGTTTTAATGGCTTATCCGGACATACATAATTATATCAAAAGCATATCGAATTCTGTTCATCACCTGGATGAACTCTTTTTATACGAGGGTATTTCAATGAATAGGATAATAAAGGTAAATATATTCACGAGATAGGTATTGTTACCTTATTTATTGAAACACCCTCTTAGTTTCTTCCTGTATAATATCAACCTTAAGCCAAATATTTCAACCAATAAATTTAAAAAACAGATTTGAAACGAAGTATTAATAAGCTCACAAACTAAGTGAACAAATGAATGCAAACTATATAAAACCCAATATTTGCCCAAGACTGATCGTTAGCCATGTGAAAATAAATTATTTAGGTTTCATTGTTACTAAAACATATTAGAAAATATAGCATCACACTTTAACAAAGAGCTTAGTTGAAATAATAGGCTGTTAAAGAGACAGATTGGCCACTGCAACTACCAAACAAATTTAAATTTTCTACCATTAATATTTCTTAAAGATATTTTGTGACATTTAGCTCTATGATCAAATTTTAATTATTATATTATTTATCTGGGGTAGTTCTTATAGATGATGTCAAATATTTCAATTTTATATTACAACTAACGCTTTCTGTATTATTTTTTGAAATTCTTGTCCTATCTTCTATTTTCCAAATAAAAATTTAAAAAAACACTTAGATGTGTGTATTGTTATCTAAGGTGGTCGATCCACAGTCTTAAAAATATTAACTTTACTATTGCGCCTAAATGACTGTATTGATTTTTAAGGTTTTAGAAATTGTACTCCACTTATACTGAAATTTTGTCTGTGATCATACATCTTCTGTAGGAACAGTTTTGGATCGTTTGACCCTAGTTGGGTCCTGACTAGTCAGAAGGCACAGAATGAAGCTTTCCAAAATCAACTGTATGGATAAAAGAAAGAGTTTCTCGAAGCATTTGGCCGGGAGTTGTGTTTCACCTGCACATAGATCGTACATTTTAACGGCCCTTTTCTGTACGTCTGAATCTTATAAATGTTTGAAATATAGTAAAAGTGAATTTTCTTTTACTTAGAGGGATAAATTAATTTTATTAATACACTATACGATCATCGATTACTGGATTTTGGTGCGTGTAATAAATTATGTATTTAAATTGTTAGCTCGGTAAAATATAATTTTAAAACCAGATTAAGTTATCTTGGATCTATTCCAGACAGTGCTGACGGCGGAACTGTGTTTACTATTTGTATAAAAGGTACGTAGTGTTGTTATATTAGTTAATATCTATGCGCTAGGTCTGTGTGTATGATATTATGAGTAGTGTTCTAAAGTTAGTATATTTGTAAGCTATTTGCTGATTTGTTTTCCTGATATATTGTATGTTAAAGGGAGAAATTTCAGATATTTAAACTTTTTTTGCACTACGTATTTATTATGTTAAAGGGACAGGAATGTGGAAAGTTAAAATTTGGAAGTAAGTTGATAATATTTTCGTTAAGAAAGAGAGTAAAATAATTCTCTATACACTCAGGTGGGATTTGAACTTTGACTTCTATGTCACTGAAAAAATGGACTATAAGAGCCTATGATAGAATATGCACGGACACCAATTTATTTTTTGCCTTAAAACCTTAAAAATATTATAGCCAAATTTGAATTAAGTTCTATGCCATTTCTATTCAATAATGTTGGCTACATTGTCGTTTGTGGTTTGTTTTCCTAGGCAGCGATTTCTGTTGTACTAATTTAAGACATCTTATTCATCTATCCAGGCTAATGATCTACTTAGGCTCTTCCTTTTTTTTTTAAAAAAAAGGATATTTCAGAACGGTGCCTAAAAAATGTTACCTTTGTATAGAGACTTTAGAATCATTCTCTATAGTGAGCATTTATATAATTTATGTTAATTTAGTAAAAATATATATAACATGATATTGTAAAAAATTGAAAACTCAGGTTATTGATCACTTTCCAATAATTCTTCAATGGATTGCTTTTTCCTTTTATAATTATGTTTAAGAAGATTATGTAAACAACAAAACTAGTTGGACAATTCTTTGTTACTATGGCATACATTATGAAAAAAGGGAACTAAATCTATCAGATAAGCTATGAATACAGTCTTGCAAACAAATATATTTCAGTTTTCATCAAAGATCTTATTAGCTATAATAAATATAATATATCCACGTAACCTAAATATTTGTATTGCATAAGTTTATTAAAAATATTATGATTTTAAAATAATTTGGTGTAAATAATTTGATATTAAATACTTACTTATTACTTTTTAAAAGTTTTTTTTTTACACTTTTAAATCGTTCATATATTAAACAATATATAAGTATAATGTGAGAAGGATGGAACGGACATGAGCAAAGGTAAATTCTATATAGTTTTTAAGAAAAAAAAAAATTTTTTTGGTCAAAATTACTATCTTAGTGATTCAATAGATAATTTGGTTTAGCTTGATTCGCTATTCATAATATCAACAGTTTTTTTATAATATAACATACATGAGCATATTGTTGGCATTTGAGGAGAAGCATTTTAATTACGAGAAAAATAATTATTATTGGATTTTAGAATGCCCTAAGACAAATATATAAAAAAATTGAGTTAAGATTTAATGAAGAAAATATATTTTATTTATTTAGGCCGAAATAATTTACTATAAAATTGGTCTTGGTCTTTTATTTAAACTTAAAAAATTAATTGTTGATAAAGACGTTTACATTTTTAAGCTGTTTCTTATTACTTATCTCAATAATACATCACACAATCTCAAAATGCCATTTGGTCATATGAAGTCAAATATGGCTCAGCTATATTTAAACACCCCGTTTAAAATTCTCGCTGAAAAACCGAAATAGCCTTTACAAAGAAGGTTCAACATTCACATTAAAAACAACATGAAATATACTTAGTTTTATCTAAAGTTTGGTTGACAGGAATCTTAATCACTTTTAAAACTCAAGAGCTAAGCAGAAGTCTGGTTCTGTGTTGTGATAACACCAGCTATCTAGAGAGTACTGAAAATATGCAGATTGTTGAGGTAAAGGGGGATGAAGGTGAAATTAATCAAGCGGACAGCTCGTGATGTAGACATGGGGAAGGGAGGGTGCGAGTTGAGGGATGGTGTGCACTTTATAGTCATCTAGATATTCTTCTCTTTCTGGCCATTACATCAACATCGGCTGGAGGAAGTGGTTGGAGTTTTTATGCTTATTCTTCTTGTTCGTGCCGTGGTTTAAACAACACGCAAACTTAGAAAATATTTAAGGTAGAAGTGTTTGTTTCTTGACCTCATCTTAAAGCGTTCTAAACTTTAAACTCAAGCTTTGTTTTGAAACAATATACTATGCTCTATTTTTTAATAGCTCAGCATTTAAATTTTTAAATTATATACTGGGTTAAATTTTTATCTTTCTTAAAAAATAATGTCGTTTGTAATAAATGAGCTTTGCCTTAGAAAAACAATAAATTTAGTTTAGTATCAAATTTTTTAAGAAATGTTTTCTAAATATATTTGATCTCTTATATATATTTTTTTCATAATACCAGTAAATCCTTACAACACTTTTGCACATTCAACCTTCCCCTCTCCCCCTACCATAAATTATTTAGTATTTTGTAGAGTTGTTGAGCGAGGTGTATACACAAAATAGAGCTATTATTATTAGTATTATTATTAGCACTGCGTCTTACTAACTGTTCGGGTTATACGCACCTACGCTAATGTATAATGGTAGGTTGAATGGAGATGTAATGGAGGGACTACAGTTTAACATTAAATCCGAACCACGGTGGGGGACTAGCATTCCCCAAATTCACAAGTTGTGATTAATACACGTCTTGTCAGAGGTGAAGGAAGGATTTGGTAATAAGAAAAATCTGTGCTAGGACCGAGGATTGAACCCCGAACCCCTAGCACAGAAGTCCAACACCTTACATATAGAACACCAGGTCATCCACAGAAAATAGAAAAAAATTTATTTTCGGTAATTGATATACAAATATTTTTAGATTTTTCTTTTAAATTGCATTTTAAACAGATAATGTGTCTTAACATAAACCGAGTATGCTATGTCAGAAACCGGTAAAATATCCTAGCCGCTGATACCTTAGTCATCGCTGTAGAATTTTTATTAGTTGAGAAAAGGGGATGTTGACAACAGAAATAAGATATGGGATCATTATTTTAGAAACACCCTCATAATAACATTAAACTATTATTTATCTCTATTTAAATATATTGAAAAAGTATTATTTCATAAATTATTTTTAAATAACCATATTTCATAAATGTTCTTAGAACCTTTGCATTAAATTTCCAGGACAATTTTTAAATTCCCCAGTTTGTTGGGTCATGAACATCTATTGCAATCCACATAACGATTGGTAAAACCCAACAATGAAATAATTCATTCCTTTTCCCAAAAAACTTTTGCACTGAATAAAATCGAAAGAGGAAACAATAAAAATAGAGGTGGAGGTCCTATCGAACTAAAAAAAATGGCGGCGGATCACAAAAGAAGAGAAGTCAAAATAAGTAAAGGGGATGGATATATTTTTTACGAGTCTTCTTTAGCCAAAGGAGGACGTTAAAATGAGGAAACAAACAACCTTTTTATTGGTTCTGCTCTGTAGTTTTGACTCGATACTTACTCGCTCCCGGTTATTTTGGAAGACGAAACTTTTACTTCGCGACCGAACGGAAATACCGGATGTCTCTTACGACAAATTATGCCTAAACATTTTTTATTTATATACATATTTTTTATTTCAACTTCCTGATCTTAGGAAAAGGGGATGTGTTATGTAAATCAAAACCTATGCCCTCATCCTATTATTTATTTACGTCGTTTTGATTAATGACGCGTCAGTAATTCCCAAAAGTATAGAATATCAAAAAGTTTTTGTTCATAAATTTGTTGGAAAATAAATCTCATTCATTCAAAAATAAGAGTTGAAATTTAAAATGCTTGAACATTAAAAAACTACCTAAACTTATTAATGTTGAAATTTTGATTTTTCATAAACCAAATATCACTTATTTCACTTCGCACAAGTACATATAATTTAGTATCGCATCTTTCTATACGCCTATGTACTAATTACACTATTGAGTAAGGGTTGAGGAGAGGTTGAGGGAAGTTAAGCTTAGATGAATGTATATTTGTGGGGAGAAAAAAAGAGTGGAACATCATTTTCGGTACATTCTACGTTAGTTAACACAACCGTTCTTCCCGTCAGCATTAGTCCAGTCTATTTCGAGAGTGACGTCTTAAACCATGCGGCCGCCGAAGCGGGTCGTCCACACTGTCGCTGAATTGTAGGCCCTGTGTGTTAATTTAATATCTCCCATAAATAAGTAGGCCTACTGCTAAAATTCTACGTGTTCTCGTTTTCAAACTGTATTAAAAGATTATGGAAATTCTAAAACATTTTTAAGCATTAAATTAGACTCACTAACGAGCTAATATATGCTATATATAGATAAAGAAGGCAATATGAATATTTTTTCAATTTATTTGGGGTATTTAACGTGCACTTTCTGAACTGACTGATTATATCAGTACACAACTTAAGAATCTAAAGTAAATCTAGAACAGATATAACAATAACAACCTACCGTTAATTTATCACTGCGGAAGGGTATGCCCATATTTCAACTATTATTAATTTTTCAGTCATGTGAGGAAACCAAACCTGGGACCCTTATCTCTGTAGACAAACACGTTCCCAAATGAGAAAATGTGTCAAGACTAGAATAAAATAAGAAATTATTAGAAAAAAAAAATTAAATATTTAAAAATTTATGTTTATATTCCATTGATGATCGATATTCCATATCCTTGACCAATCAGGTTATTTACCATTTTGGACTATATTATAACGTAAATATAAGAGTTCCTTGTACACCACCTGTTTTCATCCGACGTGAAAAATAAACTAGCCTACCGCTTACCTACACCAGTGAGACCACAGACTAAACGTCAGGCTCATATTCTGGTTTCCGAAGACATAGGAGTTAGGATAAAGTCCTGGTAAAGTGTGCTCATTTTTTTAATAGTATTTTGTTGTAATCTTCAACGCTAATGCAGGTAACCCCCCCCCCCCCCCCCC
>CABEEJ010000859.1:0-12523 GCA_901482245.1 Timema douglasi | reverse complement strand
AAAAAAAAAAAAAAAAAAAAATTGGACAAACTTAAGTGGTTTTCATAAGAAAAAAGCTAAAAGTATTTATAAATAACACATCTATTTTCTAACGCTAACATAAAACTAATAGATTGGAACAAAAATGTAGTCCGATTGTTTTATTATATTTCCAAGTATTAAAGTCTACCACCTACTTGAATGGAAATATTCTCTTACCGCTGTATTTCTTGTAGGAATGAAATTTCTTAGGAATTTTTTTTTTAGCACCACATCCTACCACCAGTTAAGGCTATACGCTTTTAAACTATTTACACTAATGTTTTAGGGATTAAAAAGGTCGAGTTTAGAAGAAGTGGACCAGCATTTGGGTGGGTAGAGGGTGAAAAACCACCCTCAACACAACCTATCTAGATTGAACCTTGATCTCCCCATCATTGACAGTCTAGTATATTGTGAAAGTGAGGCCTTAGACCACGTGGTCACCGAAACGTGTCTTAGGCTTTTAATCCAGACAAAAAATCTTCAGTTAATTTTACATTTTCCTTCTTGATAGTTTTAGATTAGAAAGTAGTTGTAGCATGTACATTCAAGTGTACAATAATAATACGTATTAAACGTCATATTGATAGTTACTAAAAAGCGTTAGTGGAACATATTTTAGTTAAAATGCGTATAATATGGTAATATAATAACCGATTTATTAGAGTACTTAATGGAACAAACAATTGTTTGCAAAGAAACAAAACAGACGTATAGTTAAAGCTGAACCTGCTTGAGTGGCCACATGATCTAAGGCGCCACGATCGCAATAGACTTGACTGCTGATGACAAGGAGGTAAGGGTTCTAAACCTGGCCGGGTGAACTGAGTGTGGTTTTACACAACGTTTAACGCAAATGCAGGTACACTTCCTCTAAATTAAACCTTCCTCGCCCTATCTTGTACGTTTATTTAGTGTAAAATATAATATATATAATATTAATATATATATGCGTATAACTTGAACATGTAGTAAACGCAGTACTAAAAAAATGGTTCAATTATTAACTACTTAACTATTAAAATGTTATTATATTACTTTTGTAATATTCATTTTGAATTTTGTTATCATTATGATAGTTATTTTCCTTACTATAAGAAATTTGACTGCTTAATGTAGAGCACAAATTTTTCTTAACGACCGTATTTTTTTTCAAAATTCACAGTTTCTTTAAATTTAAAAAATACATTGTAACGTTGAGTAACATTTTATTTTTTAAATAACAAATATTTAATTTTTTTGTGAAAAGTTTTATATATGTGTCTAAATAATCATCTTGATCTCAGAAGTAAAGGATTTTGCCTTAAAAATAGTTGGTATTAAGATGAATTTACATTTTAGCACACCTTTTTTTTAATCTATACAACTTAAAATTAAGGTTTTTAATTATATAGAGGTATTTTTTAATCAATTTTGGCGTTTAAAATACTTTAAAATAACGTACCAATTAAATACTACGGGATTTCTGAACGCTCAATTAAGTGGACCCCTTAAAAACACTAGTATCATTGATTGTTTTAGTAAATTGTGTCGATTTTATTATTATAATTTTTAATTACAATTATAAATAAAAAATATACAAAATAATTTCCTTTGCATCAACCCGCGATCGACACATACCGGACCAATGGCCACCATCTACGATCGATGATAGTGTCAACATCTTCGGATATAAGGCATAAAGTTATCAGAACAACGAATCCTACAGTCGTTAATTTCAGTTTAATAGACCGGAGCTGCTACTTGATTGAGGAGATACTCGAGTAAACATCTTAACGAGTTTGAGTTGACCCCGTTCTAGACCCAGTGTTTCAAAGAACAATTTATAAGTTCCAGGGATCAAACCTGGGGCCTCTGAATCTGTAGTAAGCAACTACTATTAGCACCATATCACAAGTGGAAATTTACATATTTTTAGAGTACAATTCCCACACCTTCCATGGGTGACCTACAAATTAAACAATATAAAAACATCCACATCAAGTTTTGAAAATTTATAATCACTTTTTACCTTTAAACTTTCTTCCTTCGGTTACTTCATGTAAGCCTGCGATATTCACCAAATACAAAATGTCATACGTGCTTGCGTCACAACATATAAAATGTTTCCCTTCGTAAACTTTAAGTGGCCAATTAAAGTGGTAGCTTGCTGAAAATGTCGGCAATTTTACCTTTTGTTATTAACGTCACCAAGTAGAGGGTGAAATTAGAAATATGCTAGACGGAAGGGAAGAAAAAACGCCACCTTACGAAAAAAAGCCTTGCAGAGTAAAGTACTAGTCCCCTAGCGTGGACTTGGCCAACTATTCTGTCATAGCGGGTCCTGGAACATTTAATAAGAGTGCTTTATGAAAGCTTATTATTATTACTTTGCTATAAACAACGAAAGGGGGAATGTTAATTACAGTAATAACTTGTTTTCTGTCTCTATGGGACCAAGAGAAATAAAGTCACATGCAACAAGAATGCGTGAACAGAGCAGAATATATTGTAAATTACTTTGCAATTATCCGCTTCAGTGGCCAAATCGTCCAAAGCCTCATTCTCATGTTAGATTGGCCCACTTATGATGGGGAGATTGAGGTTCAAATCCCAGTTGAGTGTACCTAAGATGGTTTTCCCATAAAGTGTATATCACTCCCCTCCCACGTAAATGCGGCCCTCTTCTTCCTTACTCATCCTTACCCCATTAGAGTAAATTATCATATATGCGTTTAACCTGAACAGCTAGTAACATTCTGTGATGAGAAAATAACTTTGTAATTTTTTCCTACGCATGGGTTGACTTCAAAACAAGGGATTTACAAGGCTGTCATAGTATCTACAGTACACTTAGCTTATCCTGAACTGTGACACGCTAAGTCTTGCTCGGCTACACTAGGTTGCAGCTTTCAATACAGGGTCATAGTGTAATCAGTCAAAGGTAATACTGTTACCTCTAAGGGGTGACCCGGCGGTCTAGGGGTAAGGTGTCAGATTTCTGTGCTGGGGGTCCGGGGTTCAATCCTTGGTCCTGACACAGATTTATCTGATTGCCAAACCCTTCCTTCACCTCTGACAAGACGTGTATTAATCACAACTTATGAATGTGTGGAATGCCAGGCCTCCACCGTGGTTCGGATCCAACATTAAACTGTAGGTCCTCCATTTCATCCCACAATCACTCTACCATGACACATTAGCGTAGGTGAGTATAACATACTGTCCGTTAGGGTTATACGCTTATGCACTAATTACACTAATGGTAGTATTATTAGAAAGTGTATCCGAATTTTTGTGGGGTGGAGGAGTGGCAAACAAATTTGGAAAAATCACCCTCAATACACCCGACCAAGATTCGAACCTCTATTTCTCCATCATCAGCAGTTTAGTCTACTGCGAGTGTAGCGCGTTAGACCGCGACACCACCGAGGCTTTTGATAATTAGTGTTATTTTATATTTATTGATCATAAGTTATATATCAACAGTGGCAGCTGCAGATCATACTAATTGACGTATGAATACATGGAAGTAGTTCTAATATCTTTTCTAGCTTTCAGGCAAGGACCAATTTATTAAAATTGGGCTGTAACAATGAGGAAACTGCATTAATGTTTGATTATTTAAATTGAAAAATGTCATCAGCCCTGGGAATCGTTCACGGGAGCTTTGGCTTAGTACGTCAATGCTCAAAGTACTGAGCTATCCAGGAGTCACACCATGACCTGGGTCAGTCTTCGCTCACTTCACTGTATACCATTGTTTTAATTATATAATTATTCTATAATAATCTTTTCCGTATTGGCGGCCAAATTGTTTTAGACCTTATACTCGCATTTCACTGATTTTGGCATGTATGAAGGCGTCAGCGTTCAATTTAAGGTCGGCGTCGCTATCGGGGCATTCCACAAAGTTCTTAATATTCCAATTCTCTCCCAAATCTAATGAGAATACACCCCTTTTAAGCTACTTCGTCATTATTTTATTTTATATTAAGCTTTCGAATTACTTTCTATTTAAAGTAATCTATTCAAAAATATTTTATGCTTTATTTAAAACTACGTATATCTTAGTTCGAGCTCTACATAAATTTAAATTTGGTGCATAGTAAAATACTTTAAAAAAATTTCATTACAGCTAATATATTATACCTAATATAAGTTGATATATACGCTTCCTAACCTATTCAAATTGTCCCAAAATTTATAATAACTTACATATTATAAAATATAATACGTTCTATTCAACCAATAAAATATTGCCGCTGAAGCAAATATTCATATTAAAACAAATCAGCAAATTCTACCTAAATTGCTCCTATAGTTGTAAATTTTAAAGGATTTAATTATTGGAAACAATATATATTACAATTATTTATTCTATACCCATAATCTAACGAAAATTAAAACTAAAATGGAATGTTCTATTTAAAATTTAATTAAAATTCAGTATCTTAAATTTAGTAATTTCAAATAATTTAATTTTCATATTTGTTTTAACAAAACTATAGTAGATAAAAATTTTAACCAAAATTTATGAAACGAAGTAATTTCCACACGTGGCGTAGGCGTAGCTTATAAGAGTTCTGGCGAAACACTAGGTGAGAGGTACGTAAGGGTGAGCAGTGTCATTTTCTGACAGTTGGCAACACGGAAGTATTTTTTGCTTGGTCTCCTTACCATAACGCGAGTGAGTAGTGGCCAACGTTTGGTTATGCAACGATATGTGTACATTTGAAAGGTAAGATATCATTTACTGCTTATTTTCATTTAATATTTTAAGTGTATAACTTACGCTCTGACATCAAAGTGAATAAAGAATAATTCATTTTGTATTTTCTATGTAAAAGCCAAGGTTTCAACCATTTTGTAGATATACAATAAATTCTGTTTTCCGTTATATGCTCCGATCCAATAGTTATTTTCAAAATCTTGTACGTAGTCACTAAGAGTGCGCATAACAAATGGCCAAAAGAGTGCGTGTGCATACTCTTAGGTTCTTACTGCGCACTCTTTGGAACTAATTTTCATTTACTCACAATAAATGAATCTAATAAAAGAGTATGAATCAGAATACTAATGTTTTGTAAAGCGAAAATTTAAATTGTTTCAGAATGTCATACACATGTAAGAGAAAATCAGAGAATTGAAATATATATTTACAAAATAATTGTTAAACGAAGCAAAACAAAGAATATTAAATGTGGAAAGACAAAGAAAAGTTGATGCGGATTTGGGCACAAAGGAATCTACATTAAGGAAACGACTTAAAATTGTAAGTATCTTAGATAAAATTCAATCAACACTAATGTTCTCAAACTATTGAGTAAGTGTAAATCCCAATCCTGGTTTGCATGACTGAATGAGGCAGGTTTGCATCTTAGTGCAATGAGGTACATCTAGGGCCGGATCCAAGATAACCATCTCAGCAGGTATCATCTCTAATAAGTTTTACATGGTTGTTCAATCTAATATCCACATCCTGGACAAGCTAGGATGTGAACCAGGATACCTGGAGTGTAGTATTACAGCGCCCTAACCACTAAACTAATCTGCCACCACATATTTAATATGTGACGAGGGTGGAATCTCTTATGTTCCAAACAAAGTTCCTAAAGTAATTTCTCCCTAAGGCAGACGTTCAATTTGTAAGGTATCTTTTGAAATGAGAGGACAGACAGTAGCTGTATTTTGTTGTGTTAATCCTATCGGCTTATTTGTACGCCCTACGATTATTTTCTCCATAAAAAGAATGAAGCAAGAGCTATTCAAGGATGCCCTTGAAGGTTCTTTGCCCATGAGATCCGATAGTAGATTTATAAACTCGCAATTTTTCCTTGACTGGCCTTAGCATTTCAAAAACTATGTCAAACCAACTGTAGATGACCCAGTCCTCCTCGTACTACACAATTTGTCCCATTGCTCTCTTGAAGCTGTAATCTTTTGCCGTGATCACAACATTACTCTGCTCTCGCTATCTCACCATGCTACTCATAAATTACAGCACCTTAACAGAGGATTATTTGGTCCACTGGGATCCAATGTTTGCTCATGAAGCTGACAAAAGGATGCACAATCACCCTGGGCATGCAATTTCCCAGCACGATATTTGCCTACTTTTCCGTAGTGCATATTAGAAAATTGCCACCACGGAGAAAGCAAAACATTCATTGCATGCTACAGGCTTCTATCCCTATAATCCTGATGTGTTCTGTGATGATTTTCTTCCATCTGACGTCACTGATCAGCCCCACGCAGTCAGTGTTGAGGAGCCAACTACCTCAACAAGTGGAATCATTCATAATGGTAGAATGAGTTTTTCTGTGTCCAGTGAGACTAATACGGTTAGTGAGGGCTCAACTTTTTCCATCAGTGAAATCAGTCCTGATTGTGAAATTAATGTTCACTTGACCACCAGTAAGATTAATCAGCGTATGCCCAATGATGATCCAATACCTACTACTAGATAAATCAGTCCTGAGTCTAAAGTGGATAATCCTGTGTCGTGTGAAACGTCTTCTAGTTTACTTTGGTGAATACATTGAAGCTACAGGAAATCCTCCAGCCAACATTATCCCTCCTCCTAAAGCAGAAAAGACTGACAAGAGGAAAATAAAAACAAGGCGATCAGAAATACTGACAAGCTCTCCCTTTGAAAATTCCCCCCGACATGCAGATGACAAGAAAAAGCAGCAATGTTTACAAATACAAAATAAAAAAGTAAAAAGCTTCGTTTTCAGCACAGAAGACTGTGACTAAAAGAACAATGGAAAACGATATTTTCTACCCCGGATGTGATTATAAATACACAGAGCCAATTTCAGAAGATTGTATACAATGTATTAAGTGTGAACAGTGGTGGCATAAACAGTGTTCATCATATAAGGAGCTATCACATATAAATGTGATTTCTGCTAAGTGTGCACTCTTATGGTAGATGATGCGCACTCTTAGCAGGAAGGGTACTAAAGAGTGCGCATTTACACTAATTTGGTTTGATGTATTTTCTGACAACAATAATATTTTCATACGATTGGTGTTCATTGATATGTAGGTATAAGATATCAATAAAATAAATGCTGAAGAAACCATATTTTTTTATTTCAAGGTGTAAGTTAAATGGTGGTTTATTGTATAGGTGCGCACTCTTACGTACCTCTCCTCTAATTAACTAGTAAGGGTGATTAAAATTAAATTTTATACTAATCTATTTATATATCAAGTAAATATAGGGAAACTTAAGTTGGCATGAAAAGTCACGTGAGTTAAGGCAAGTAAAATCTTAAGTATTTTAAGGCAAAGAATATTTTTGGCTAAAAAAATAAAAAAATAATTGCTTCAAACAATTATATAAATTTAGTTTAGTTTTACACACATGGTAGTCAATAGTTCATGAATATTTGTCATGAACATCGAGGAATAATCCATTTAAACAGCTTTATCATTGAGAGAAAAAAAATCATTTACAATTTTATAAGATGCTCGTGACATATTCAAGAACTGTTGATTTTATCTTGTGAAGAAAATTAAACCAAATAAATTTAATAAACTCTTATTTATTTTGTAAAAAATAAAAATCTATATACAATTTGCATAAGCACGTATTCCCTTAATCCAATTCAAGTCTCAACTATTTCCGGTAGCTTCTCAAGTCATATTGAAATAGATTTTACATCACGAACATATTATTTTGTTTTCGTGGTGAGGTTGTCCTACCCTGTACCAATGACGAACACTCACTAGTCCATACAGACGAACACCGGATGAAGACATCGACGTAGGAGGGCGTAACTGAGCGTCTGTCTGCTTTTGAAGTTCCTTTGATGAGTCGTATCACACACACACACACACACACACACAAAGAGGGGGTATTTGCCTTCACAGGTAGAATAAGGGGTGAAGGGGATAAGAGGATGTCCTGAACAACCAGGAGTTTAGGGTGAGGAAAGGGTACCTCAGCTTTCGATCATGGTAGGGCGAGGAAGCTGGGGAGCTATGACTACTGAGCCGGATTATTGCAACCTTTCGAGAGAAGGCTATGAGACAAGACATGTTAGAAACTTAATCTTGTGGTTCTTCTCCATCTTGCCGGGAACGTCTCATTTACTATATGGAAGAGTCTCTGTGTCATGCTTTGTGAATGGAAGACAAGATCTTCGTCTAAGGTTTGTATTTAAAATATCGAATTTTTGAATCATGAATCATAAAAAAAAACAGAACACAAATGAAAAAATACAAAATAATTGATTAAAAACTTATTATTCTCGAGCTAGAGAAGTGCTTAAGAAATTCTAGGTTCCAAAGTTTAGTCCTAATTATAACAGCCATTATTAAAATACGAGTCTGGAAATTGATTGTGTAGACAACAATTTTAGGTCAATTTTTGAACACTATATTGACCTCAATTGCACTTTCTGAACTGACTTATAAATTAACTTAAATATAGAGCAACAAACTCCTGTTCGTTAGTTAATCACCATGAAAGAAACAAACCCTCATTTCACATATGATGGATTTTTTGGCCATGCCAAGAATCAAACCCGGAACACTAAGCTAAGTAAACAAACATGATGCCGACTAAGCTATGGTGGCTGGCTTTTACAAAATTTAATTTAGTTTAAATCTCTATTATTGCTTAAAAGAATTACAGTGGTGTTTATAGAAATATATATTCTGTTAATTAGCTTAATTTTAATGATAAGAGTAAAAAAACTCATTTTTGATGTAATACTATCAAACAGTACTCAAAACGGTTGTGAAATCAGGCGAGACCACAGTGCTTTAAACTAATAAATATGTGATAATTTCATTGTTCAAGGAAATTAGTTTAGTTTAGGTAAACACTTCACAAAAAGAAAAGTAAGAAGTATTTACGGTGACAATGGTGGTCTAGGGGTAAAGTATCAGACTTCTGTACTGGGGGTCCAGGGCTCAATCCTTGGTCCCAGCATAGATTTATCTGATTGCCAGACCCTTCCTTCACCTCTGAAAAGACGTGTATTAATCATAACTGGTGAATGTGGGGGATGCCAGGCCTCCACCATGGTTCGGATCCCACGTCAAACTGTAGGTCCTCCATTTCATATCACAATCACCCTACCATTACACATTAGCGTAAGTGTGAATAACCCGATCGTATAGTAAGCAGCAGTGCTAATAATAATAATAAACTATTTTCACGTAAAACTTGTCCGTATACATCAATATACGTAGCTTACCATAGTTTTCAATAAACTAATAGACCTCTTTCCCTTTAAAACACAATGTCAACTCCAATTAAATGGCTTTCATGATGAAATTTATCCTACAATATATCATAGATTTCCAGTTGATACTACCCTCTTGGGTGGCCGTATAGTCTGACGCCCTACTCTCGTGTGGTAACTGGACTGCCGAAGATGCGGAGATTGAGATTCGATCCCAATCGTGTTCGCTGAGGGTTGTTTTCCCTAAATGGTTTTCCAATCTCCCTCTATGCAAACGTGGGTGCACTTCCTCTTAATTAAAACTTCATAATCACTAACACACTAGTATAATTAGTACATAGGCGTAAAACACTAACGGATAGTAAAAGCGCGATGCTGACAAAAATGTTGATTATATTTTCTTGGAGATAACTTTAGACAAAACAAATATTACTATATTCAATATTATATAATACTCATATATATGTAAACCCTTATTCATGTGATTTAAGACGTCAGTTTCACAATATTTCAAGATAAAAGGGGGGAAATAACGCCCAGATAATTAATTTCAGCATTGCGTCTTACTACCCGTTCGTGTTATACGCTTATGTACTAAGTGAACTAATGGTTTTAGGTATTAGGGAGGTTGAAGTGTTGGAGGGAGATTGTATAACCATTTAGGAAAAAAAACACCCCCAGTACACCTGACCGTGATTCAATCTCCACGTCATCGGCAGTCTAGTCTACTGCGAGATAAGCGTGTTAGACCATGCGGCCACCGAAGCGGGTTCAAAGTATGTGATAGAGTGATTAAAAATTTAAATTCAAATCCCTTGAGATTAATCATTAAAACCTAAAACCTTTTGAACGTCTGCCATTTTGAAATGGTTAACAAGATTGAAACAATGACTGTTCAGAAGCCAAGTAGTATGTTAGTTTTGTTTTAATTTGACTTAACATCATAGAACAATTTATCTTCAACCTTTATTTACAGTGGTTATAAGATGGAAGTCAATAGTTACAAAATGTATTAATAAATGGCAGTACTTTGTATGATCACTGAAATCAAGAGATTACCACTCTGAAGCCAAACAGTGTCAGTCAATTAATTGCAAAGACATTCTATTTTATATCTTTGTCTACAGTGTATGTGTATGTTATTTTTATGTATTGTGTAACAACTATTAGTCAATAATTCAGGACATGATGGAAGTAACTAATATTATCACAAATTCAGAATCTGATTTGAGAGTTAGTTTCTCTAAATATACTTTCTCTAATATTGAGACATACTTACTAGAGTAATCTGAACTGTCTGGTAACATTTTACACATTGTTAAAATTAACATATAAATCAGTCTTTCATTTGTGATAATGTTTATTAATGTAATATATTTTCTTGTTTTTTGATTTTGCAGTAGAAGTACAACCAAAAAGGATGCTATCCAGGAGGGTAAATATTGATAAAAATGGTAAACCTCAGAAGCATTCAAGTGAGTTAACAAAAACATTCTGCTGAAATTTTATTTACTCTGGTTTTGAATCTTTGCTACTTTTATGATTGATTTTAAATTATCATTTAATATTAACTGTTTTAATCACAGGCGTATAAGTCAGTGCTGCACCAACACATATCCTACGTAATAATTTTTTTTTTAATATTGAGTTATGTAATTTTAGCTCGAGCCTAATTTTTACAAACGCATTAAAACTAATATTTATTATTTTGTGAATATGTGCAGATGTTGATATTGAGCCAATAAAGCTTATGTCAACCTTCAACGCAAAGGAAAAAGTTTAGGTGATAATATTGAATCTTCCCTACCTACAGTTAAACATGAACAAGAAACTATAAGAACAGTTGATTACAAAGGAAAACCTAGGGGAAGAAAAATATTTAAGAATATACAACAATGGAAAAGAGTAGATAATGAACACAAATTGAATAACAGAAGGTTTTTAGTACAAGGTAAAGTAAGGGTATTAAAGCAAAACAATTCAACAATGTTAATTGTCATTGCAGACATGGATGTTTTACAAATGTCACCAAAGAAAATCGTAAGAAAATATGTTCATTTTTTAAAAGTGGATAGTCATGTGACACAAAATAATTACTTGGAAGACTTGTACAGAGTAGTAAAGTCTCACAACGACGTTCTAGAGATAAGTCTAGGGAGACTAAATCTATGAGTCTTAAATACTATTTAAGAATATAAAATGAATCAATACAGATATGCAAGAAGTTTTTTTTATTGAAACACTTCACGCTAGTGATGGTAGATTGTAAGGCTTGTTCAAAGTTTGGAATAAATGTACTTGATACACGGAGGCATAAAGAACCCAGTAATAAATTAGACAACTGACGTAGAAGAACACATAAACACATTCCCAAAGTTTACTAGTCCCTACACAAGGATCCAAAAGCCCAATAAAAAATACCTGCACCCTGATCTAGCAATAAGAAATATGTTTGAGCTGTATGCACAGAAATTTGAACTAATAAACCGTCGACCTGTAAAAGAAAAAAATATTACCATAAATTAAAAAAAAAATTAATTTACATTTTAAGCCCCCACAAAAAAACACGTGTAAACAATGTGATGCCTTTCAAATCATTATTCAATACGGTGAGTCTGATGAAAAGACTAGAACAAAACTAGATAAAGAACTACATCTCCGCAAGGGAGTAGAGGCTCGAGAAATTCAGAGACTAGATGCAAGAAAGCCCAACAACAAAAATTATGTTTGCACTTTCGATTTGCAGATTTACCCTTTACTAAACTGAGGAAAAAATGAAGACCACAGGGGAAAAGAGAGGTAAGTCCATATTTAGTTGAAATTGAGTTAGTGCTGCCATCTCTTAGTTCTTTGAAGGTACTATCTTTCTGTTAACAAGGTAAATTGCAAAGATGCTTAGTGACAAAGTTATGGCAATTCAAAAATAACCCATACAAGGAAAAAGAGGGGTAAGTCCATCTCATACTGGGAAAAAGAGAGGCTAGTCCAGAGCGAAACATTATTATGGTATAATTTTGCTTCAAATGTTGTCACAACTGTTATATTGAAGTAGTTTTTCCTTTGTTTCATTTGGCGCATGTTGTTGTGAGAGTTCTCAAGTAACTACGTTGTATTGCTAATTCAAGAGTGTTTCCTAATAGTGTTAATTTTAATTGTGTAATAGTCGTGTTATGCAATAAAACAATATTGAAAATGAGGGAATTGCTTCTACCTCTACTAAAAAACGTAAAAGTCTTGGTAGAATGTCGGAAGTGGCTAGACAAATCAGATCACAATCACATGAACTGGGTGGGAATTGCAAGTGTAAGAAAGAATGT
>CABEEJ010000858.1:191016-207460 GCA_901482245.1 Timema douglasi | reverse complement strand
GACAGCTGACGGCTTTGAAACGTTACCAGACCAAATTATGTATCCCTACGCCGAACCATATGATCTGCAAAAACATGTGTTTAGCAACTGTCACTTCTGCCAGTCAAAATTTAGGTATATACCTAAATGTTGACGGTCAGCTGTGAGCTGTGAGCTGTCAGTTAGCACCAAAGAAGCCATGGGGCTACTGTACGTGATAAATAGTCACACGTGCTGGTAAAAATGGATAAGCGACTGCAGTGCGAAGTAACTCTGCGATTCTGGTTGCCTACCTGGCAGTCATTTACACTTGTCTCTGAGCTCAAACTTGTGTGATTATCTCGAAAACGGGGAAAGCTAGACAGTTTCTCCAAGACACCTTCTTTGTTAATTTTTACTCCATATTTTGTAATCTTAAGTAAAAATTAGTAATACTTACTCTGTCATATTTTATTGCAGAAAAAAGTGTTCCAACCCCTCCCCCTCCTTTTTACACGATGGGGGTGGGTAACGGTAACATCACATTTAGTTTATTAATGATCAAGGTTGCAATAAGTAGTATACAAAGATTCGTTGTAATACCCTAAGCAGTTCTCATAATATTTCACATAACAGTCGTTTTTAACTCTATATTTAAGGGTGAATACCACCCTTAATATTTAAGATCGACCCTAGGTTGCTGATGTGAATTATTCTATTTTCACCCAAGGAATAGCCTGCCAAAGTTTGATGCAATGTTTTAGATACACGTTGTATAAACACATGACTCACAAACTAGCGTAATCCTTGGACAGACGTCGAGGCTATAAATTAATTAAAATATGATAAATATTAACTCTCCCAACGGGAATTGAACAATTAGCTGAGTAAGAGGACGCGCTAAGTATTCGGCTCAATTAACTAAAGCAGCTGTTCCCAAACCATGATACGCGTATTACTAGTAGTACGTACAATTATTCCAGGTAGTACGCCGTGAGAAGCCAAACAAAACAAGAAAATTCAAGTGGTGAAAATATAATGTCTCATCAAATACCATAAATATATTAGGACAAAGTCAAACCAAAAGTAAAAGAGATTTAAACAGTTGTTGGAGGGGTAAATATAAGTATTTTTTATAGTTTTTTGATACGTGTGCCCTATTATCCGTATTGATTAAGTATAAGTGTTAAATACTGATAAATAAAAACGGTTAATCTATAAATGGGGTTTTGTCATTATATTCCTGGGCGCCATTAAAATGTACCTAAATATTAAATATTCAGCACGATCTTGATGGTACTCAAAAATACAGAAACTGTTTGGGTGGTACGCCATTCAACAAGTTCGGGAACCAACAATTCTAGAGTGTAGATAAATGCGTAAAAATAAAGGTGTAGCCTCTATTCATATATTCCTCATTTGATAAAAGTACATAGTATATTCAAGAGCTACTCTCAAAACGGTGTGAGCCAAGCACGTAGGTATGATTTAATTTTATACTTCGGGAGGGCATTTGGTAGGAAATAGATTTTTGTTTAGGGGGTAGCTGCCCTCCACCCTCTGAACTACCAACGGAAGAGGACTTTTTTACATTATACACTTATTGCACCGATGTAAAAAAATTTATTGTAGCTTTGGACTTGAGTTAAATCTTCCCCCATTGTGTAAATAATACACATTTTAACATAGCTTTTATTAGAAAGTGTTAATATTGAACAAATTTTGGAGAGGCACGCTCTAGTTGCCCAATAGACTACCGTGTTTGTCTCTTATTGCACTAGATCACAGGATCATAACACAATTATATAGAAATATCTAGTAGCTATTACAATCAAATACATTTTTAATAGTTGTATTGTAGGAAAAGAATAAAGCTACAAAACTCTGGAAGTCATTACTAGAGTTGGGATTTCTATGTAAATACATATTCTATTCCTCGCCATTTAGATGTTCAGAAAATAGAAATCTCATCGAATCATCATATTAGGGTTATTATATATATATAAAATGAAAATATAATTTTATTTGATTATCATTTCATATATTTTTACTTTTTTGCCATGTTTATATGATTCAAGTGATTTTACATAAAGCTACCTACTTTGTGATGTTTTAATATATATTAATACTAATTGCAAAGTTGTTGAAAATTTAAACATGGTTTTAATTGGTTTGGTTTGTATGAATCAGCTGAAAGGAATTTTTCAATGAACTATTGAAATGGGTAAAATTCAACTCGGGTAGTCAAGTGTTTTCCCACTGCCTTCTCTCTACACAACGAACCTTTTGATGCATTTTTTAAAGAATTTAGCAAACAGATAAGGAATTTCTATCTGGAACCTCCCTCCCCTCCAACACACTAGTCCAACGACTTACATTCTTATAATGTAATATCTCCAAGTGATTTTAGTTTCACATGAGCAGTTGAAAGTGAAAGTCTAACAGTAAGCTATCATCAGATTTTTTTTTGTTCACCATGACACAGCCGAGTCTTGCAGAATAGTAAATTAAAGTAATGGGCTGGGACCGACATTAAAGTTGTAATGTGTCAAGTTTACAACAAAAAAATGGAACGTTCCGTAAAATCACAATTGTAGCAACATATGCGGCGCGCACTTCGTACGAAAGAAAATTCTAAGTTATTAGAAGAATCTTTTTATTTTCCTTCCAGTTAAAGAAACTAATTATGTATGGACTTTTGTAGTGCAATGGTCACTGCAAGCATCCCATATTTTAAATTCCAAGTGTCTGAATTTGCATCCTTCTTGTGACACTAATGAAAGTGACACATTCCTGATCAACCAATACCCAGAAAGAATTATCTGCATATATATTATGAAGAAAAAAGGGAAAGAATAATAAATTACATAAGAGATTCCATCATATGGGTCGCTGTGGATGAAATCACGGTTGTTTAGGGTAATTTTGTTGTGAACCTTGTGGTAGGTAAGATAGATCCTAAGTATATTTCCAAACAATATTTGGTTTACTGAGAAGTTCTGGAACATACGTATAATATTGCAGGAGTCTTTAATGATGAATTGAAAATGTTGTGGTCAAGGTGAGCTCACGTAGAGAAGGTCCTGGTGCTATATTCAGATGCCACGGCGTATATAATGAAAATCGCAAGTTCCTTTAGGTTGTTATATCCTGATATGATCTATCTTACAAGTTTGGCCCATGGACCACATAGGTTTGTGGAATACATTAGAGTCCAATCTTTACAAATGAATAGATTAATAATTTATGTGACGAATAAAACTTGACCTATTTGTGAAAGTCCCACATCAAGTCAAAACTTACTAACTCTTGTTTGATGTGCCGTTGCCTCTGCAATTTGTTCCAACAAGATGAGGAACATGAATAAAACAGCCAACTTCTACTATGAACAATTTGGAGTTGTAAAGTCAGTAGTAGATGTGTTCGCCCCTGAGTGTGCGATATCTATATGTGAATCTTAAAGCTCATTCATTGAACCAAAAGTGGCATAATCAACTGCATACACCAGGAGCAATATCTGTTGGCTTCCAAAGAGTATTAAATGGTTGGAAATTACTGGATTTTCACTAGAAAAATTTATCGATATCATAGAAAGCTTAATTTAAAATCTAAATGCTGTGAAAGACAAAACTGGTGAAAGTGTTTCTACAAAGTTTCAAGCAATGCTAAAAAGAAAGCCAATATATTCATCGGATGGAGATATCCTTGAGAACATTTCTCCCGAGAAAATTCTTTTGATGAAATACGCCCCAGTGACATACTGTGACGTGGAAAAGACATTGTCCACCTACAAACATATTCTGTCGGACAAGCGGCAATCAATGAGCACAGAAAGAATTGCAATTCACACCAAAGTACAAGTAATCCATCAATGTATGTGGCATTCAGAGTGTAAATAGTGTACATGTTAAGTGTTTGGTAAAATATTTGTTTTACATAATGTTAGATTTTTTTAAAAATGAATCTGTATATTTGTCTACATATTTCCTTGAATATTATTACATATTTACATACATATTTTGTTATATGATACCACATAAAAATCCCAACGTTAGTCATTACAATAGCTAATATCTTCAGTTACTTTTATTTCAGGAACATAGCACTATGTAGAAATATCTAGTTTCCATTACAATAAAATACATTTTTTTAATACATTACAATATGGTACATTTTTAATCAATAATGGTATTTTAGTAAGTTTTTAAAATAAAGAATAAAACTCTATACAACTACTTTGTTTCCGATATCTTTGGCTACTTTGTTTTAGACTTTTGTGCATTCAAAATATATCCTGGATTTCTTATTTTCATTGATCTAGTGTGCTTAGGATCCATTAGCTCTGGCAATATACAATTTAAATAAATTCTAGTTAATTTTGATTCTATTTCGATTTTCCAAAACTAATCTTTTTCTAACCTTTCGACTAATTTTTTTTTTTTTGTCCATACGACAAGTAAACAGTAGGCCTACTTTCGTTGGGTGATGTTAAGATAATAATAATAATTAAATTAAGGAAAGAAAATTGTAATAAATCCCATTCATAACATAATAATACGTGTAATGTCCATTTAATATTACTAGTCACAGTAAGTTAATTAGAGAAATTAGAAATGGAAAAGGGTGAGAGCGAATGTTGTGATCAAAACTTATTCTAGGGAGGGGGAGGAAGTTTTGTTATGATCTCAGTAGTTGATAATGTAAAGTTGAATTCATTTAATAATTTTAAAATTAAAAAAAAAGTTGTTCTTGGTGTGAAAATGAAAATTTATTTTGTAATGTGTTTCTTTGAAGGGACTTGTAATCAGCGCTGATTCAAGTCAGGTTTAGTTGAGGTAATTGGGTTTGTAATGTCTACGCTTCCTTTTTTCCGAGACGAACCCAGTTTGCTCACGACGAATGTTGTTGAGATAGGCAGTATCCAAATAGTCCGAGGACCCTTGCCAAGGATATAGTATACTATATTGTATAATGTATTCCTTAAATGCAAGATGATTTTCACTTTTGTGAAATAAAATTCACTTAGCCCATGTATTATTCTTTATACTATTTTATCAAAAATAACTTATTAAATTCACAATATTAAACAATGTTTTGAGAAATATGTGGAAAACAAAAAAAAAAATTTTTAGAAGTCCTTGCAGTAACTACTAATATTAATTTATTATCAATGAATATTATTGAACTCTACCAGCAATCCTATAGTTATTTTACAGTAAATAGGTAAACATTTTTGAGGTCTTTAAAATATGTTATGCCCTCTAAAAATACAAGCTCCTCGCCCTTTTGGAGGCTCAGTCCAACCCTGGTCTACTTGATAGCATATAATTTATGAACAATTCGAAAGGCTACGTACGCTAACCCCAAAAAGTTTATTATTAAAGAAGCATAAAAATAAAAGGGTTTTTAGAAAAATATTCACTCTTCAATACAAAATAAATGTAAATAATTTAATATTTTGTGTGTCAAGAATCATCATAACTTGCGCAACATTCAAATTTAATCAAATTTTGGTATTGATAATTATTTTACCACAGTTATGCTTTGATCGTTATATTAATTTTTTAGCATTTATTTAAAGTGGCTTATCATATTTTACGTAGTACATTTCTCTTTATATTTTAACCGACACTTTAGTTAGGTCGATATCACGTGTACCTACAATTCTTAGGGTCCTGGTTTCGATTCCTGGTAAAGTCGGTAATTTAACTTTTAGTAAACTGTTATGTATGTTATAGCTAAAAGCTAGTTTGTAAGTCGTGTGCTGATATAATCCTTGTTTTAATAAATTATGCGTTAAAAATCCCCATTGAAAAAATAAATATTTTATATTATATATTTTATGAAATAATGTTGATGTAGGTTCACTTTCTAGCTTGCAAAGATTTTTTTTAAGACTCATATAAAAATATAACAACTTAAATATTCTAACCTGGTACTCTGGACAGATTTCAAGGCTATTAGTGTTGTCCTGTCAAGCAAACAATAGGATTACTGTCGACTGATTCTCGGGTTCTACCGAGAAACTTCCCCTTTCTCTTGGCTCGAGTAGGTGTGGTGGAGGTTTCCACCCCTATCTTGTAATAAACCTACATTTATTTAACTACTGACCATTTTATAGCCCAGGGAATAGGTTTACGTGATTAAAACTATTATATTTGTAAATTACACACAAAACTTAAAAAGATGGTATGTTTTTTTAAATCCAACAATTTTCAAAAATGCGTTTTTTGAGTTAATTTTAAAAATATATGCATACAAAAATTAATCGTGTAATTTAATATCAATTTAGAAAAGTGTCCATACAGTTATAATAAAAAAATCTAAAACATATCATTATTGGTTCATCTAGAATTTCGGTCGCAAATCAGTTATCTTTACTGTGCATTAGTAGCTATGCTATCGCACCTTAACCAGTCGACGAAAAATTGATTCTTTTTTGTTTGGTGCATCAGAGGTTAATTTAAAAAAATATAATTTGAAATATATACCAAAACTTACTCTGAGTTTGATATTTGCCTTAGTTTTATTTTCCTCGGCCAATCTATTTTTGGCGCAGCGTCAAATACAACGCCAAATATTGCCAAGCTAAGTCTGAAAACAATGGTCGTTTGAACCTATGCCATCAATTGGACAATAGCTATCGTGATAACTACTTCACTATAGGTGGTTGAATTTTTCAATACATGAATTATTTTTATTTTTTAAAAAAAGGAAATCTATTGTGTATAAAGATCAATTCATATACTAAATGGAAACGCGCATTGACTCTACATGCTACGGCCTTTTGTTGCCTGGCTTTTATCTTATCGATGAAAAGAATGTTCATTTCGCTTGCGCTATCATCAGTCCGCACGAATCCATACCATAAAGTGACATCAATGAAAGGGAATAGAAATATAATAGAACGGGTTATTTGGTTGTAGCATTTCATTCGTAGGCGAGAAAATAAAAACTGTACAAATGGAGGTTGTGGCCTTTCAATTATTAAGACATAAGCTGAAGATACTCAGAATGGCATGTAGCATGATGGATTCATATTCATGATGACAAACCTAATAAAAGCCGATATGTTGATTAATTTACGTGTTAGATGAGTATAAGAAAATCTATGGAGAAATAAATAATAGGAATCATTTTCTTCGCTCAAACTGTAAGAACGAGAATTTCAAACAAAGAAAGCTCTTATAATTTATTACACACGAATACACTAACAAACCAAATTACATTTATGATTAAAAAAATACAATAAGAGCAAATTAAATATATCTTTTCTTATTTAAAATATATCTTTAATCTCTAAAAATTAGCAAAAGGTCTATATATTTTACTGTGAATCATAATTAATAGTAAAAGTAAACCCGACTACAAAAAATTAGACTATATTAAAGCATTTTTTTTAATAAAACTATTTTTCCTACAATTCAAACTATTCGTTATGTTATTATTTTTCAACTCCGTCCTGTCTTCTACTTTCTCTAAGAACGATAATAATTTCTACTGTAATATTGACTACATTTAGTAGGCCTATCGATATTAAGACAAAATGTGTGTCAACTTCCCGATGCGTTCAGCTAAAACCAGGCGAGGTGAAACTGGATAGTTTAATTAGCACATTCTAATCTTCCCTCCATCCGTCCAGTGATACCAACACCGTGTCATAATTAAACCTGACGCCGTAGTCGATAAAAAAAAACACCATCACTTTGCACAAGTCTAGTCTGGCTGTCTCTAATTAGTTTAGAAAGATCAGACCATCCTGAAACCAACTTGTTATTTATTATGTTGAGGTTAGTATACACCCTCTGTAGACATTTTAATATCTTCTGTAGACAATTTCGTTACAAATTTGAGGAATGCCTCGTTTCTAAGCGAATCAACCTCATTTCACTCTGTTTCACCGATCTTTCGTTAAATGTTTAAGCTTAGCGTAGGTTAAATTAGATTAAATTAGATAATTCTAATCTCAAGGTTTAAATTACTTTACTTTAGCCGGCGGGGACGGTGTCTAAAATCAAATGTCAAGCTTTATTATTTTATTTTTTTTCGTCAGTGACGGGGAAGTTTGAGGTTCGAATCCAGGCTGGGTGAACATAGGGCGATTAAAAAAAAAAATTCTCGTTCCTCCTCAACGAAAATGCGGGTATATGCCATCTAGATTCTACCTTCCTCAATCCTTACCAAATTACCTTAACTATTATACATACGTGTAACGCGAAAGGTTAGTAAAATTTGGTGAGAGAATAAATACAATAATTCACTTTAACGTTTTAAATTATTTTAGAAAAAAATCAGAGAATCCGACATCCTAGTTCAGTTGGTCGCGTGTCTGTCTACTGAGATAAAAGTCTCGGGTTTGATTCCCAGCATGACCGAAAATTGTATCACTGTGGTAGATTACAAAACCATTTTGGAGAAAACCACTCTCAATACATCCGACCGAGATTCGAACTTCGATATCCCTGTCGTGGGCAGTCTAATCTACTGAGGGACTAGCACATTAGACCACATTTGCGGATTTATTATGTTAATTAATAATTATTATGGTATTATGATTACGAAAGTGAATGTCTTTGAGCAATTGTTTAGTTTTGGTTTCCAAGTTTAGTTTATTTCCGTTTATTTTATTTTGTTTTCCTGAACAAGTGTAAAAGTTATAGGCTAAGTGCAAATATGCCAACATGATCATGATCATGTGCTAAAATGATCATCAAATAAATATAAGAGAAGGGAAAATGTATAGATAAAGGTTATTGACAACAAAAAATGTTATGGGCCCAGCCCTAGTGAGCAGTCAGTTGTTCCTAGACCTAGAAGTTCTTTTAGTTAAAAACTAAGTATTAATCTACAATTACACCAATCATTTGAGCAAAGTGACAGTGAATATATAATAATATAATTCTAGGTAATACACCATTGAACAAAAAGTTGTCAGCTTTTTCAGTTTGATGGGATTGCGGTGGCACAATTTCAGTCACTTGAAGTAAAAAACGTAGGCTTAGCTTCTGAGGTAATATAGTCTTGTGAATTTTTTTTAGATAGGGCTAATAAAAAATAATTTATTTCATCAAATGTTTCAAGACCAAATAGTAACGCTAACAAAAAACTTTATGACATAAATATAAGCTTCATCTATGGTCTTCAAGCAGTTAGTAAAGATCAAAAGGTGGCTGATTTGTTTTGTAGTACGCACAACTTTAAATTGTGAATTTCTGTATGTTTAGTGTTTTTATATTTATGTTCCTTTTTCTCAAAAACTATAACAGATTAAAGGGTTAAATTTTTACTATAGCTTCTAATAAATGTATTTTGACATTAGACCTGAGGAATTGAAGAGTAATTGATTATTACTAAAGATAAAAAAGTGTCTATCAAAATTTGGGTAAAAAAGTACATTTACAAAATAGATTTTTTTTGTGAACAAAACAAAACTTTTACATCCCCTGTGTAATATGTGTAAGATAAGATATCTAACTGGAAAAAGCTGCAAAAAATAATATCCGTAGCTCTTATAGATCCTGAGGAAAAATAACATGAAAATGTTTAAATTAACCTGGATAAGATATTGGGTCCTCTTAAGCTAAATGGTTCAGTCCCACGCACACGCTTGCGCCTTTATCTAGACTATACGTATAACATGTAATTTAAGTGAAACGTTGTTATAAAGACATAATTACATTGTTACATTGTTATAAAGACATAATGGGATGGAAAGGACATCATTTCTCACCATATAGCATAGGTGAAATAATATACACTGATACATAAACATATTTTTGCTCTGTGCATTTTCAAATCTACATTTCCCAACACTATAATTTAAAATATATTTGCCTTTAACTTGGAAAATATTGTTTTAATAAAATATTATTTCAAATAAAAATAGTTTGATTTTAAAAGTCTTACAACTTTGCAACGATAAGTTGTTTCGTAGTTGTGGAGTATGACCCAATTTGAAAACTTCCTGTTATGTGAAGAACCCTCAAAATAATTTTAACCGAAAATTTAGATGCATATTTTTGTTTATTATTTTAAACAGTGCTTCAGATATGAGTTTTAATCAAAATCATAAAATTTAGAAAAAATATATTTTTTCTTTTTTTGCCCTTGAATACTACCCTTAATTTTGGGTTTAGATATCTAATTCCAAAAACCCCTCTGAGGGAACTTATGAAACCCTTAGTTTTAGCCCGATTAGTAAAATGCCTGCATCTCTAATCCCAGTAACAAACAAATAGATGCTTCGAGGACCACATGGTCTAAGTAGTCACTCTCACAATAGACTAGACTTCCGATGACAGGGAAATCAGGGTTCGAATTCCGGTCGTGTATACTGGAGGTGGTTTTACCTAAATAGCTTCCTGCTCTCCATCCACGCAAATGCGGGTACACTTGATATATATAATACTTTCCTAATCCCTAAAGCCATTAGTATAATTAGTACATAAGCGTATAACCCTAACAAGTATTAATACGCGGTGTCTCTCACAAGTTGATGCTGGTGCATTTCTTTTAAACTACCTTCTTCATCTTTAAAATCTTAAATTAGGTTATTATTATGTCTTATCTTAGGTATTTATGTGCACTTACTGAACCGACTGATTAATTATCGCAACACACGGCCTAAAAACTAACTTAAATCTAGAACAGAAATATCACCAAGCCTCCAGCCATTAATCACTGTGAAAGTGGAAACCAACAGTTCACCAATGAGAAATCTTTTAGCCAAACCTTGAATTGAACCTGGAACCCTTGGCTCAGTAGGCAGACGGGCTCCCGACTGAGCTAAGATGTCGGACAAGTCTATGGGAATACTTGTGTTGAATGTTAAAATGAACGTATACAGTAGAGACACAAAATATAAAGCTCCAAATAAAGTTTTTACTCTAGTAACAAGTACAGTAATATTCAAAATCCAATTATAAACAGTGACACACCGAATTAAAGTTCTGAAAGAAGATTTAATTAACATTCCAGTATATTTTTATTTAAATTTATGTTAAAACATTTGTTTGCTCTTTTACGTGAACTTAAAAAAAGGTTGATCTGTGTTTCACGTTTGTCGACTCCTGAAAGTATCAAAAAACAATTCAAAAGTTTTTTTTAAATGTATACGATTCGTTATTAAAAAATAACACGCATCTGTAGGAACACAGACTAAGGTGACAGTCTCATTTGGTCTGGTTTACCGGTGATAGAGAGGTAGAGGCATGAATCCCAGTCGATTACACTTTTTTTTTTTCCTAAATTGTTTCCCACTCTCTCACCACTCAATGCAGGTACAATTTATATAAGTTCTACCTTCATTCTTACCCCTTTAGTGTAAATATTCTGGTAGCTAGGAAGCATGAAAAACAATTGGATTGAGTGTAGCCAAGTTCTGTTTAAACTTGGCTATTTGGCATTTGGTATGTCTGTCTAAATGTTCGTTCTGCAATAGCTGTAAAGTGCTTGGCCGATTTTAACAAAATTTGTCAGGAACATTCTTTGAACATAGTCCTAACAATATATGTACAGTACATAGTTTTCAATCTGATTATTCGTTTCAATATTGTAGCAGCTGAAATGTTTTTCCGTTTAGTTGCTCACTTAGAGTGATTTAATTTGAAATTCTAAGCAATCAGTCAATTACCTAGGGTGTATTCATTTAAATTCAGACCTAATTTATGAAACTTACTTCTTAAGCCGCGGGACAATGGTTATTATATATGAATATAATGTTCTATTGACTCTAGTATTGATTATTTTTCAATATATATCTTGGCCACCAGGGGGAAATCTAACATATAATCCAAGGATAAATTATGTGAGATATTTAAACATGAAGTCCAAATAGAAATCTTAAGACTGTAGTAAAGATAATAACATGGAGGGAGCGAGGTTACTATTCACAGAACTACTAGTAAGATTGTAGTAACGATAAGAACATAGAGCGAAGTTAGTGTACACGAAACTACTGGTGATAACATGTTTATATCCGATTAATTTTGTGAATTTTATGGGGAGCTTCTCTTCTTCATAAAGAAAAAATATAATATTTCTCAAGGACAAGAATCGCAGGGTCTACGTCACATTTATGCGCATGCTCCGAAGCCAAAGAGCAAGTAATGATTTTGCCGGAACACATTCTTCTTACACGCTTCGGTACTTACTAATCCCACTTCTAGGCAAATAAAAAAAGGGGTTGTTTCTTGCAAAGTCAGACAGACCATTTGGTCTTATATATCATTTACCATTCAAGGTTAGAAAACTTTTCGTTGGCTGCTCAAGCGTATTGAACAAACTTGAACAAGATTTCAACTAAAGGAAATTAAAAGTTTACTTCATTAATAAGCTATGGATAGCTCGCTAACAAAATAAAATTATTAATTTAAAGACGTGACCTTACTTTTTTAAATTTTCGTAAAACAAATAATTTAATTTAATAGGTACACTATTATAAGTGATCAATTCGATTGCTATTGTCTGCAAGTTAAATACAGTATATTATAAATGAGTAATATGATTATATATTTAATTTCCTTTTTATTAATGTGCATCATATGCAGTAAATTCGAAATTTTCTAAATAATAAAAGTATTGTGATTGTAAAAAAAAAATTAACTCGAGATTTTAATAAATGACAACGTTTCATGACCCCTTGGAATAATAAAAAAAAAGTTTTCGCAATGCCGCCTGTCTGTCTGTCCGTATATATATCTGTACTTCAGGCTAGAGCCGAAACTATTTTACCGATTGGGCTAAAACTTGGTATCTAGGGCTTACATAAGGTCTCCCCAAGAGGTTTTTGAAATTAGATATCTAACCCCCAAGTTTAAAAAGCAAAAAGAGAAAAAATCAATTTTCTTGAAATTCGCTATAACGATTTTGATTAAATTTCATATCTAAACACGATTTATCATTATAAACAATATGGATTTTTTTTTTCAGCAAATGACGTTGAGGGTACTTTATGTAGGGGAAATTTTCCAATTTTCATCATATCTTCTCAACTATTTGAGATAGGAAATAACTTATCATAGTAAAGTCGTAGTACTATTAAAGATAAAAATCTTTTATTTGAATCCTTTAAGTTCTGAGCTATAAGCAAATATATATACTTTTTAATTCAGGTCTTTGAAAATTAGTTTGATTCTTAAACTCTTTGATGGACAAAGATGTTTGTCTTTTCTCAATTTTTCTGTAACAGTGTTCCTAGTTTCTAATGACATAGGGTAAGTAACAGTGTATAATATTTCATTTATGATTTTTAGTGTAATGTTTATTCAACAATGTGTAGTGTTATTATTTTGTTTCACAAATCTTACAAGTTTTTAGTAAATGTCTATTTTAAGGTAAAAGAGGAAGAAAGTCTGTACGGTACACCGTAGCATTTATTTTAAACTAATATTTAGCCAAGTTTGTGCAACAATTATTAATAAAGGAGACGCATTTTATATAGTCTTTTTTCAGATTCAACTTGAAACCTAAATTCTTTGCACTCTCAAACAAAACCTCCCAGTGAATATCAATCACGCTGAAATTGTTTGCTCCAGACTTGTGAGGCAATAATTCTCTCCAGACCCGTAGACTTGTTGAGATTTTTACTCGTAAGTTACGGAAGCATTTCATCCTTTCTCTCAATGAATGTAGGTGCAGTTTATTAAATTTTGTTTTCTTTGTTTGGTTAGTGGTTGGTTTATTATTTATTTTTTTGTGTTTTGTTCTGGACACGTCTTGCTACTCGCCCGGGAAATTCGAATAGTTAAACTAATCAAGATGGGGAAGATGAGGGGATATTTATTTTGAGGTCTTACACTGAGATTTATGAGAAGGGAAAACTAACTCCTTCCAAGACACTGTGGAGAAATTAAAATTATTAGCTCAGCTGAAAACAATTTTTTTTAAATGGTTTTTCCAATTTTATCCGCTTACCTTTATTCATGCTTAAGGTTCTACAGGCTTAAACAATTAATAATTTTTTTTTTTAAATCTTGACTTATGGCTAGTAAATATTTTCCTTTAGTAAATATATTGGTATTTTAGACAGACTAATAAATTTACAAATTTGGATTATAAACAGTTTTATGATTAAATGGTTTATGATTTGATGCACGCCTTAGTTTGTCATTATGTAATATAGAGACAATTATAGACTAGTAAACCGTGAATTTGCCAACACTTTTTTCTTGATGCACACATCACGATTAAATTAATGTCCACGAAACGTAAGGAAACGTGATGTGATCAGTATTTATTTGACGTAACCTATCAATTCGAGAGTTGTTCATTATTTTGGAACCCAATCATTTGTCTTATTAGGTTGCAAGTACTTGCCATATCAGATTTATTGGATATACGAAATAAAGTGTAACAATAAGCTACGACATTTTAGATTCGCGAGACGCGGACAAACGAACTATACCGAAGAAGCCATCTGCATACCATTAACAAACAAATGAAGTATGAAATAGCTGTGTTGACATTGCTCGCAAAATGAGTGACTGACTAGAATACTTAACGTAACAAAAAACTGAAATTTATCCCTTGGATAACTCTTGCGTTGCCCTCTTCGATGGCTGCGGGCTCTAACAAACTACTCTCGCAGTAAGGTAGATGGTCGATGACGGGGAGATCGAGGTTCAAATCTCGGTCGGGTGTACTGAGGAGGATTATTCCAACATGGTTTTCCATTCTCCTTCCATGAAAATAAGGGTACACTTACCCTAACTTATAGCCTTCCTGATCCCTAAAACCATTTGTGTAATTAGTACTCAAGCGAGAAGAACCCGAACGGGAAGTAAGACACGGCACAAAAAAATACGTCACGTCAACATGTTAAATGCATCGTGAAACTGGGAGAACCAGGAGAACTAGGAGAACCGTTACGTTACGTGAACCTTAAATGAATGTTAAGTTGGTTGTTATCCCAGCAAAGAAGATAAAGTGTAAGGTGGAACCCTAGTTCAAGACACTGCTTTTATTTCACGTGTCAACTGTTATCTGACCCCATAGGAGCTGATATTCCTGAGGTCGACTTGAGCCATCTCAGTGACGAGGAAAGGGCGATGATACAAAGTGTTATGGCGAAAGCTCAGCAACTCGATGGAGACCCTCCCCACAAAAAGTAAGTTGGAGAATATTTAACATACATTTGAAAATAGGTTTCTTAGATTATACCACTAAAGTACACACATTCATACCTAATCACGAAGTTCCTTTACAGGGTAAGCAAGAAATTGTGCATATAGCTCAAGAAAAAACTCCGTACTTAATCCATCCTCACTAACTTTCTCCACACTTTCCTATCCTTGCTCACCTCCTTCGCTTCAACAACATCCATACACCGAGTCATAGCATACATGCTCTTTTATTCTTAAAACTATTAATATTTCTCTTTTTCACACATTCTTCTAAAACATTTAACCACGTATCACACGTCATACCCTTTCCTTTTGATCCACACACTCTACCTTCATATATTTACTTCGTCACTCGATCCACATTCATCCCCTCAACATGCCCAAATCAACGTAAGACACTTCTTTCACGTTGATCTATTAGATTCCCTTTCAAACCCCACTCCTTCGGATTCCCATTCATTACTGACTTTTTCCATAGACTACGAGTTTTTCCACATACATTTATCAGCTGTCTCATTCCAAGCGCATTCGGCTTGCTCTTATATTTCTCCTGACAAAACCATGCTGTACATCCATGAAACAATGTGTGCGTTAACACAAGTTGTCATATTTGCCTCTGTGGATAATAATTCGTTTTTGCAATAGTCCACATCTATCCATCTACTCTTCAAGATGCATTCTCCCGTCTGTTGATTTCACCATCCATACTTCCATTTTTACATAATATTCTCCCCAAATACACAAAATCATTCACTTGTTCTAACAGTTTCCCATTTATGAATACCGAGTTTAGATCAAATTAGTTAAAATTACGTGCATCACGTAGCCTACTAGTATTAATAGTAAAACAGACTATTTGTAGTAAATTTACATTAATGAGATATGGATGGAAAAAGCGGGATTTGGATTAAATATTTCCACATTGGCGTGGAGGGAGAGTGGTAAACTATTTAGGAAATATGTATCGATACCACAGGATGGGAGGATTATGTCCATATCTACCTGTTAGCATAAAACCAGAATATACAATACTGACGATGAGTCCGCTTGCTCACCCTTGAGTGTTTCTATACTCTACCACTGAGCTATATTGTTTACAGTAAATCAAATCATATCTAGCCCTTATTATATATATTTTTTAATTCGTTTATTCAGACCAAACGGAACCGGAAAAGTTTCGGATTAATTACATATGGATAGTCTGGAAATTGTATAAACATCTGAAACTAACAAATATGTTTCTTTTTTTATATAGGCCTATAACTGTACACAATATTATCTAACAAGAGAAATTGGTCAGTTTTGGTTTAGTCCTTGTTTTCTACACAAGCAGTAATATATATATATGTATATATATATATATA
>CABEEJ010000858.1:150755-190942 GCA_901482245.1 Timema douglasi | reverse complement strand
ATATATATATATATATATATATATATATATATATTACGCACCTGAGTTACATCAATCGTGGCCCAGTAGTAGAAAGACTAGCCCGTACTAATGCACCGTTGTCCAGGGTACGCCCGAATGTATTAATAGACGAGGCCGTAGTGGCGCATGAGTATGCAAAACCTTTCGGACGCAATTTCTCTTTTGATTCGTATCCATGGCACCTTAAACATTGTATAAACACATGTTGCCACCAACTCTTGTGGTCGGGCTTTCCTTTGGCTGCCATTAAAGATGGTGGACGGGCTAGGTGTCATTGACGTCATTATTCCAGTAACCGCTCATCCTATTTCAATAATTATCTTTTTACCAGGAGGATCATAAAATATTCTTTAAAATTTGTTATAATACTTTTTTGTATATCTCCTTTTCTTATTCTGTAAAAATTCAAAAATCATTATGCTTAATAAAAAGACAAATGTTTCACCTTCAAGGGGAACTACTCATTTCTTCACTAAATCTTTTATAACTTAGAGAAACAGTTCCAAAATATTTCTAACACACATTATTCAGTCATTTAATAATTTCACATGTAGAGAATATTAAAATAGTCTTAATCTTGCCACCGGTTATTGCGGGCCAAAGTATTTCTCATTGTAGCATTCAATAAAAAATATTATTATGATATCCATCAATCAAGTGAAACATAAACTGATACATTTTTACAGTCTTCGGCAAAACAAAAACATAGTGGGTTTCAGGTGTTTTTATTATTATTATTATTATTATTATTATTATTATTATTATTTTTACTTTCTCGCTATCTTACAAGTAGAGAAATTATTGTTATCGTCAAAAAATTCTGACTCAAGATTTTGATGAATCTTGACGTTTCACGACCCCCCAAATAAAAAAAATAGTGGTTTTTGAATTTCCGTATGTCTGTCTGTTTGTCTGTCTGTATGTACCTACAACTAGAGCCTAAACTATTTAACCTATCCGGCTAAAACTTGGTATCTAAGGTTTTCATAGGGCTGCCCCGAGGGATTTTTGGAATTGGATATCTAACCCTAAAATTAAGGGTAGTTTACGGAAGGGCAAAAATAGGAAAAGTCAATTTTATCAAAGTAGGCTCTAACGATTTTGAATAAATTTCATTTATGAACATCTATAAATATTATAAACAAAATAGCTACGCTCAATATTTCGGAAAAATGATTTTAAGGGTTCCGGTCTGATACGTAAATTCTTATTATTTATCATATCTCCGTACTTCTTTGAGATATGAAATTACTTATCGTTACAAATATGTAGGTATATTTATAATACAAATCTTTTATTTGAGACATATATTTATAAGACCATTAACTTTCAAGCTATCCTCAATTATATATATATTTTAACTTTTCGAACACAAGGTAAAGTATTGCGACCGTAAAAAAAATTCACCTGAAATATTGATGGTAGACGTCTCATTACCCCCCCCTCCCCCTTCCAACCCTAAAAAGTTGTTTTTGAAATGCCGTCTGTCTGTGTAACCCTATAATTAAGAGTAGATTAATAAAAAGCTAAAAGAGAAAATATCGATTTTCTCAGAGTAGGATCTAACGATTTTGATTAAAATTCGTATCTAGACGTTGATTAAGATTATAAATAATGGCTATTTCCATTTTTCTATGAAAATTAATTTTAGGGCACTTAACGGAAGCGGAAATTTCCGTATTTCCGCAACTATTTGAGATATTAAATAACTTATCATTGAAAAATTGTAGTACTATTAAAAATTAAAAACTTTTATTTGAAATATATATTTTTATAAAACCAACAGTTTCTGAGATATTGGCAAATATAGTAATATAATGCTGTGAGATTTATTTGTAAATAGATACTACTTGAGTTTTAATGCAATAATTCTCTAATGCCATAGAGTAATAAATTTAAGTCTCTCAAAGCGTTTGTATTTTTCTTTTAACCTTTTAGGAGAAATGTTTGTACAACAATGATATATCTCCTTCATTTTAGACTTAATAGTCAATATTTCCCTATTTTATTGGTTAAAATTTATAAATGCGGAATTTAGTAGCAATGCAATGACCTGAAGATGTGAAACACCTGATAAAATGTTAAAATTTTAATCAGAAGTCGAAATTTTATTACGAAGTGTTGACACTTGTGGACCCAAAATCGATCATTTTTATTGGTTCAAACAGACAAATGATGACATTAATTATTTAAAAATAAAATTATAAAATTTAAAACTGGGTCTTGAAAATGTTTTACTTAAGTATAGTGCAATTTATGATTGGGCTTGTTAGTGTATATTATTTCTTTTCACATATATTACGAGTTTTGAGTAAATATCTCCATTTTAAAACAATAGAGCGAGAAGGTCCATGCGGAGTTCCATACCTTTATAAATATATATTTTTGCAAGTGCAACTAAATGCCATACAATGCTTCCTGCAATTACATTCTGGAATTAGATCATCGGGCACTGCTTTTCTGGTAAAATATCTCGGCCTAAGTTCATTAATCGGTTCTTCCTATCCAAAATTCTTTAAGATAAGTGGCTTTAAAAAGGGCTGACAGAATTAATCCTAATGTATGCTTGGGCAAATGCTCGTACTGTATCTTGATTTAAAGCATTTAATGTGCATGAAATTTTTTCTAATACTATCCGTATGGCGAGAGAACATGAGATATAAATATAGCAGACATCGTCTGCAATTTGTCCAGGTTTATTTATTTGTGTTAGATACAATTGCAGTTTTAATTACAATAACTAACCACTCAGAGTTGCTATTGTCTATAGAGATCTGTGATGAAGGCATCTCCACATACGAATTAAAAAGGTGTGCTGTTTTCTGATGGTGAAACTCCCTTAGAGTTTGACAGGAAAGTGACTTTGTTGCCAATAGCTCCATGTAAGAAGAGAGATGGATTCTTTTTAACATTAGCTGGAACTGGGACATTTTGAAATCACTTTTCCCAGATAACTTTACACCAAAGCTCTTAATCTATATCATGTAAGGCAGTATAATATGAAATGCACTTACCTGATTTGAACCACATTGTAATGATGCTTTGATCAAGTAATATGATGAACAGACTATGCATTCTTGAGGATATTCATGTCTCTAAAAGAAAAATGAAAGTCAAGATAAATGTATTTAACACGACGTAACTTGTTATAATCTAGTGTTTTCTCATTGGCAAACAAATGGTTCATGAAGAAGGCCCACAATGATGGAACCTCAAAGTTGTTTGATTTATTTTCCACCACAATTTCATCTTTGACGCAAACTTCAGATTGTAATTTGTGTTGTGATATTTATTCTCTTAGCTGAATTGCAGTGCTTTCAAGTTACTACGGAAATTATTTACTTCTCTAATTCTTTCAGCCATTTGTCCCATAGGAATGTTACTCATAAACACAAAAGGTGATTTAGATCCATCCGATGAACGCGAAAATATTAGCTTTTCACCAAAATTATCAATTAGAAGATCTCTTGTAGTTCCGTTTTCAATACAAATGACCTCTACTACAGAAATGTCAAAAATCGATTGGTCAAATAAGCTAGTTCAAAGCCTTATTCTTGAATTCAGTCTCTATTTGTGTTAATAACTTATTTAGTGATTCTTGTAGAAGTTCACGAGGAATTGTTTGCGAGAGCCATCCACTCTTGTTTCCTGAATTCCTCCTAATGTAACTGTAGTTTACAAGGCATGTCTAATGGTGTCTTATTTCGTTGTGTGAACAAATGGTCTGTTTCACAATTACATATTTTTTGTAAATACGCCATCAGCTACTTGTCGAGCTACATGTAGCAATTTCCCGGCTTCTGGCCGCTCAGATAAAATAAATAATTTATCTTCTTGTTCATAGTTTATTTTTTCAAATAATACAATGTATATTTTCTCCATACCTTGAACATTTTTCCGACCAGAATAACGACGAGAGCTTGAGGAAAAGGTCCATCGCCGTCGTCACATTGTTCAGCACTGTCTAACTGTTTTTGTAATGTGACTTTTCTTCCTAGCATTTTTTCTTCGTTAACATGTAACTTGTGAGACACAATTTGTGCCACGATAATTAATGGTTTTGCTGATTCGGGTGAAACATTTCATGAAATCGTTTCGATACATCTTAGCGCCGTTCTAATGCATGCTGGACTGTTAAATATGTTTCTGCTTTAGGTTTAAGTGTATTAGGTTTTCAACTCATTACAAAAAATACAAACGTTAAAGTTATCTGAATGTTTCCTTTTCACTGGCACCACTGGAATATACATATTAAATATTACTAGTAGGCCTACCGTGTGCACACACAGCAAGATATTAAATTACACATTTGGACATAACACTACTTGACGGGAACGCTAAATGGTGACTGAGGCGCGCACATGGGAGGCCCCACAACTGTCATGGAAGGGGATGGTTATTTGTGTTAATAACTTATTTAGTGATTCTTGTAGAAGTTCACGAGGAATTGTTTGCGAGAGCCATCCACTCTTGTTTCCTGAATTCCTCCTAATGTAACTGTAGTTTACAAGGCATGTCTAATGGTGTCTTATTTCGTTGTGTGAACAAATGGTCTGTTTCACAATTACATATTTTTTGTAAATACGCCATCAGCTACTTGTCGAGCTACATGTAGCAATTTCCCGGCTTCTGGCCGCTCAGATAAAATAAATAATTTATCTTCTTGTTCATAGTTTATTTTTTCAAATAATACAATGTATATTTTCTCCATACCTTGAACATTTTTCCGACCAGAATAACGACGAGAGCTTGAGGAAAAGGTCCATCGCCGTCGTCACATTGTTCAGCACTGTCTAACTGTTTTTGTAATGTGACTTTTCTTCCTAGCATTTTTTCTTCGTTAACATGTAACTTGTGAGACACAATTTGTGCCACGATAATTAATGGTTTTGCTGATTCGGGTGAAACATTTCATGAAATCGTTTCGATACATCTTAGCGCCGTTCTAATGCATGCTGGACTGTTAAATATGTTTCTGCTTTAGGTTTAAGTGTATTAGGTTTTCAACTCATTACAAAAAATACAAACGTTAAAGTTATCTGAATGTTTCCTTTTCACTGGCACCACTGGAATATACATATTAAATATTACTAGTAGGCCTACCGTGTGCACACACAGCAAGATATTAAATTACACATTTGGACATAACACTACTTGACGGGAACGCTAAATGGTGACTGAGGCGCGCACATGGGAGGCCCCACAACTGTCATGGAAGGGGATGGATGGGCTTTCACTTCTTTTAAATACCTCGGAATCATAACATTATTTTTGTTTACTTGGCTAAACTTAATTCGTTATTCTTACTAGCGCAACTTAAACATATATTCGCGCAAAGTGATTAATTCGGCTTTTTACCTAAAGTTAACGATTTTTGCATTTTTACAGGATAACGAAAGGAGATATTCAAAAAATGGATTATAACATATTTTAAAGAATATTTTATGATCTTCTTAGTAAAAAATAATTATTGAAATCGGATGAGCGGTTACTGGAATAATGACGTCAATGAGACCTGGCCCGTCCGCCATCTTTAATGGCGGCCCAAGGAAAGCCCGACCACAAGACTTGGTGGCAACATGTGTTTATACATTGTTTAAGGTGCCATGAATACGAATCAAAAGAGAAACTGCGTTCCAAAAGGTCCAATACATCACGGGGCCAGTTTACACAGGCATTGAGAGTTATAGAGATATGGGGGTTGTTCCAAACAAGCTTCTTTTTTCTCGACTTGGAAATAAGCAGTAACCCTACTAACAATAAAACTAGGGTCCAAACTTTTCAACACACAATCTTAAGAGCATTGAATGGTCAACCAATTGTACTACATGATAACATAAAATAAAACATACATATAATACTTACAGGGGGTGACCCGGTGGTCTAGGGATAAGGTGTCAGAATTTTGTGCTGGTGATCCGGGTTTCAATCCTCGGTCTCGGCACAGATTTACCTGATTGCCAAACCCTTCCTTCACCTCTGACAAGACTTGTGAACGTGTGGAATGCCAGGCCTCCACTGTGGTTTGGATCCCACGTTAAACTGTAGGTTCTCCATTTTATCTCACAATCACCCTACCATTACATATAAGCGTAAGTGTGTATAACCCGAACGGTTAGTAAGACGCGGTGCTAATAATAATAATAATAATAATAATAATACTGACAGAGGTCGACTAAAAGGTTCCAAGTGGTCTTAGACTACCAATAGGATGGCCCCTAACGTACAGTACATTCATAAATACCATTGAAGATATTTTTCAGTGTAAGTTGTAAAGGTGAGGTGAAATGTTTGTATTGTTGATATTAATTAATTTAATCCTGAGGCTATTGCAGCTCTAGTCAACGATTACCTCCCTAATTAGTACAATTAAAACATCAGTTTATACTTTTCTACCGATATAAGTAAACATATTTCTAAATTGTTAGAAAGTTTAGATATCTAGGAGTCTATGTATGATAAATACTATTGTTTGTAAAATGATCCTCTACTCACTATTACAAATTACAAATCTAGTCAGTCAGTTTTTACTAAAAAAATAATGCTTTTATTTTTGACTTAAGAAATAGTTTATAGCCAACAAATGGAACGGTTTTACATTTAATGACATCATATACCTTCACAATTAATGTATTATTGGCACCCTCAAAACTAGCTCATTGAAACTCTTGATTAAAATTTAATTTTAAACAATTGTTTAGTATTAAATGGGTAGCTTGGTTTTAGTTTAAAATAGTTTCCTTAGTTCAAATCAAACCAGCCCGCCATAAAATCAATACATAGAAAATCTTTCCGAATCTTCCGAAAATCCGAATTAACGAGACACGAGTTTTACTGAATATTTAAAAGATTTATTAATAATCTCAGTTATTATTCATAACCGCTCTTTTGAAACATGTGTCACTATTTGTGAAAGAGGCAAATACTTTTTTTTCTTTATAGGGAAGTCGAATCTAGAATATATCACCAAGAGATCACCTCCAGAAGAGAAATGGAATTTGGACCAAAACCTTGCCCAATTTGTCACACCAGAGAGGTAAGAAATTCTTAAACAACAAGGTTAATTTAACAAAGACACAGGAAATCTATAAAGTAACTATTATTTTCAGTACGTCATATAAAATTAACCACAGGGAAAAGTAACCAAATCTTTAATTCTGTTCGAATATTAATCCTTTATTGTTTTAAAATTTGTTACGAAACGCTAAAAGTAGGTTAACTAAAATGTAATGTCAAAATATAAATATAATCAAAAAGCTGACATTTATTTTGAAGATTAAATTATAACTTCTCTGTACGCAATATTTTAACTCTTGCCTGTTGGTCCTTATAAAATATAAAAGAATAGTGACTCAGCATAAATGATTTGTTGTTGAAGAGTTAAAACAAATTAAATTTACACAGGACCACAGAATTTTACAATTTATAAAAGGAATTAATCATTTTCAATGTTTTTGTCTTAATTTGATCCACTATTTTGAGTCCACCAGAGTTAGTATGTTCAATATCCAGCTGCATTCTTTATATAATTTTTTGTTGAACACACATTTTTTCTTTATTGTTTTCTATTCTCCATCCACGCAAATGCAGGTACACTTCCTTCATAGCCTAGTCTTGCTCATTCCTCACACAATAGCGTAATTAGTACTTATGCAAATACACTTCATGGTCCATATCACTAAGGTTTCTAATTTCAATAATTGTTAGTGACAAATTGTAGCATTTCCTTGCGTGACATTTTCATCCTCTGCATCAAAAGTCAAAAATCCATTATTTAAACCAATGTGCCAGAAGCAGTTCTGATTAGTGGTCATAGCCACACTCCTTCGTGACTTGTTGGTAAAATATACAGAATGTTCGGAAACTCACAGCCCAAACTGCACATACAATTCGTTTGAACCTTAAGTAATACAAAATCCGTATACACTTTCATACGGAAAGCTATGCTAATACTATTAAATGTTGTCAAAAGTTTCGGCGTATGGCACCGGGATAGCAAAGCTGTTCCAGCATTCGTGTACAACAGGTTGCATAGGAGTTAATCACGCGGCACTAAACACCTCGACATCTTTGAGCACGACAGCAGAACATACCATAGTTAATTAATGGTCCTACAGTAGCCCCATGACTTCTTTGGTGCTGACTGAAAGCTTTGAAATGTTATCAGACCAAATTATGTATTCCTACGCCGAACCATATCATCTGCAAACATATGTGATTAGCAGCTGTCACTTCTGAAAGTAAAAATTTAGGTATAAACCTAAATGTTGACTGTCAGAAGTCAGCTGCTAGGTGTCAGTCAGCACCAAAGAAGTCATGGGGCTACTGTACATCACATAAAGTGCTTGCCATCATTACATGTGCAGTACCACGCGCCTCACTCCTATGCAACTTGTTGTACACGCATGCTTGACAGCTTTGCTCTCCCGATGCTATACGCCAAAACTTTGGACACAATTTAATGGTATTAGCATAGGTTTCCGGATGTAAGTATATAAAGATTTTATATTACTTTTGGTTCAAAACAAGCTATATATAAAGTTCGGGATATGGGTTTCTGAACCATCTCTATAGCATATAGCAAAGTAACCTGTCTTTGCTTGATTCAACCAAGGTGTGAAGACCGTAGGGTGAGGTGCAGTTACTGCACTAAGCCTTACGTCCCCTTCCCAATACATAATTTCAGTTGCTTTATGTGCTACCAAAATAAGAACTCTGGCAGAGAATCAATTATTTCAAATCATAAGTTCAAACACCAATAAAGGTTTATTTTCAAAGAGTTAGAATGATATTTTTCTTTGGACGTTTTAGTATTTAGGTTTTGCTAAAACCGAAGTTTATGGCTAATAGTAAACGAAATTTCTAACATGTTAGGTTGAAATGTGGATCGGAACAAATCAGTTAGGTTTATTGTACCCGGAACTTCACTTCCACTAAATACAGAGTCGAGTTAATTATATAATAGTAAACTAAAATATCCAATAAGAAAAGCACATCATTAAAATCCTTTGAGTAGGCAGGCGTGTTCCAAGTTTCAGCTTACTATTTTTCTTGGTTTTGAAAATACTCATGACCGTAGCGATACATGTTTTAACCTTTATAACCATTTTTAAAATAAAGTTTTGATTATATTCTTTCTTTTAACTACTGACGATTACCAAACCCTTCCTTCACCTCTGACAAGACATCTTGTGAATGTGAGGAATGCCAGGTCTCCACCGTGGTTCGGATTCCACGTTAAACTGTAGGTCCTTCATTTCATCTCACATTCACCCTACCATTGCACATTAGCGTAAGTGCGTATAACCCGAACGGGTAGTAAGACGCGGTGCCAATAGTAATAATAATAATAATTTAACTACTGACGACAAACATTGTGTTTATGATTTTAGAAGTGACTTTTTATTGATTCAATATATAACTTTACTTGTTTACTCCATTCGTTTTTATTACTATATTTTAGATTTTTTAATTTTTACATTCTGCTAGGATGAAAACTTTAACAGTGCCTCAGGATTGTACCTAAATGTATTATAAAACTATTGAAATTATACAGTATTGATATATTTGGTAAGTTTTTGGTAGGGAATCAAACCCTGGAGCTTATGAAGAGCCGTGCCACCTTTCCAGGGCTTGAATTCCTTTTCAGGCCCTTTAAAAAAATACATTATAATATATTAGGCAAAAAGTTTTTTGTTTTTTTTTCAGGTCAATGTAGGATCTAGTCAAGAATGCTCTGAGTGTCGTAGTTTGACATGTCCTAATTGTGGAGCACTAGTGTCTTCATCAGACAATAAGGTAATATGTTTATATAGCTATACTATTTTAACAATAATTATTGGTTAGTAAAGGTTTAAAACTAAAACAAAAAATATATATTTTTTAAAATTCTTGATTATTTTGAAAGTAATTTAGCTATAATAATAAAAGTAAATTATTGCTACTTTATTTTTACCGTTGTATATGCGTTTAAGGTAAGTATGGCTATCAACTAGGACTAAATTTGAAATGAATTTGAAATAAATATTATTCCGACTAATTAAAAATCTGGTTAAAAATAAGACATGACATGGCTGAAACCGGGCAATGGAAGTAAATAATCTACTTTAAAGTAAGTACTTTTATGGCCTCTTCGTTTATCCTTTAAGTCATTCCTTGTTTGATTACAATATAATCTTATAATTCTTTAAAATAGTGTGATGGTGGAATGTGTCAAGGTAAACTTGCTACCCTTTTTACAAATTTTATTTTTAATTACAGAGAACCGAGTGGATGTGTAATATGTGTATGAAAAGGACGAATGTTTCTCCTGTTGGTTGGCAATCATCCCATCAGCAGACACAGTCAGCAGTCAAAAACATCTCACAACAACAGCAACAAGTATGTTTACATATATACAGTTACCTCCAACTTTACTTTCATTACATTAAGTTATAATTACACTTAAATTAGAGTATTCATTTTGTCAAAAGAAAATTACGTTTGAAAAAGATATTTTATGTTGAAGCGGAGCCTTCCGATCGTGTAATTGAAACCAGCCTTGTTCCTTGTCGCCACAGGGATGGCAGTACCAGATTGGGCTCGGAAGTGCAAGAAGCCCAGTCTCCATGCTGGAGCTCGATTCTAATCGGGTAGGATGTGTTTGGTGTTGACCGTTGTTTCTAGGTGTTTCTGTGTCGTGGTGTTTCATTAAGAGCTGGTTGATTTATGTGACAGTTCAGACATCCGAAGACATTTTAATGCAGAACGATGACCAGGGATTACTTGTTGTAATATCACACTCTTTTTTTTTCATTTTAGGCTTGGGACGCTCAGATGAGAGGCAAGGATCTGAGAAGGGAAGGAGAGCAGCAGCTCGACAGAGATCGTGAGTATCCTTGCTCAAGGCCTCTGGCGAACGGCATCTCCCAGCCCTCCAGTCCCAGTGGGAAACTTTCCCCGTGCACACCGTCTACTCCGTCACCCACTCCCTCGCCTCTTTCGGACATGCTCACTCAGGACAACATCATCAGACACCCTGGGGTGGGATCCAAAGGGGGGGCACTGGGTGGGATGAACCTAGACGATGGGCGTGAGGGATCTGAGTGTTCTGAGGATGAAGAAGATGATGAGGAGGAGGAAAGTGAACAGGATGAAGAAGAAGGGAAAGAGGTTGTTGAGAGTGAAGAGGAGGATCTAGCCCCAACGGTGGCTCCGGGTATCTCTTCAGGGCCAGGACAAGCCAATGTAACCTCCTTCTACGACCACAGTCCTGGAGAAGTGTATACCATCCCGGAGGAGGAGGAAGAAGCTAGTAGCCCTATCGGAGGAGATGGCGTCACCAGTCTACGCCAGCATCGCCTGGCTGGAGGTGGGTGCCTGCCTGACTTGTAGTGAAGAGGCTTGGGCCAGCCTGCAGAACTTTCTAATTATAACATTCCAATTATTTCTCTCGCTATTGCCAATCATTTATAAATATTATATTTTATATTTCAAGCTTCTTATTGTTTAAACTATCTATAGTTTGTGTTTCAATAAATAAGTAAATAAATTTAAATGAAAAGTTTTATTTAACTTATACGTTGACAAGTACTGCAGGATGGCACCAAGAGCTTTTTTTAGACCCTTGGGTGAGGTAGGGGCACCAACTTACAATAATTGTGAATTTGGTATCAGAAAACAGATACTACAATTTACTAAAATATATGTTTTATATTACGATTCATAGATTTAATTTATGTTGGCATTTCACAAATAGCATCCTACTTAAATATGTTTTAGAGATACTTTTAAAAATATTGAATCCAGTTCCAAAAGTCATGCAGTAAACAATAATTGAGGTGTGAAATACAATTTTTTTTTTCTGCACAATACTTATTCTAAGCAGAACCTAAGCTCTAATAATATATTCAAATTAAGTCTAAAGACATTGGACTATAATTTAAAGCATTTTAATGACTAGACCCAACAAAAGGGTTCCATTTTGAATTAAATTATTTTGGATTTATTTATAGCATCGTTCCTATTTTAAGCATTTGTAAATATAATAAATATTATTTAAAAATTTACTTTTCTAATACACGCTACCCTTTATCTTCGAAACATATGTAAGAGCCCTATAAATAAACAATACACATGATTAGATGAATTTCTAAAGAAAGACTTGACATACACATTAATTTTAGATCATTTTAATTAATAATAGGGATAATTGAAGTAATTTTATTTATTAACATGATTTATCTAGGATACATGAATCAGTATACATACATCTATTAATTAAACCACGCTTTATATATGAATAGATTCTATTGACTACCCCCACCTCTAATTCAATCTTCAAACATTTGCCAGGGGTAGGGTCCCAGAATGCCTTAGGATTGGGAGTTGGGGTGGTCAAGTCCCCCAAAACCCCTTTTGGTCAATTTTCCTCTACATGCTACACAAATAAAGTTCCGCAGTCACTGATCCTAANTGAGACACAGAGGTATTGAAAAGAGTGACCTTTGGCTGGGATAAAAGGGGGGACTGAGGAAGTATGGGGGTTAGGAATGTTTGTGCCCTGGGTAGTAGCCCAGCTGGTTCTTTCGAAGACACTGACAACAGTCAGATTCAAATAAGAAAATCGTTTTTAACAGTTACAAAAGTTACTTAAATACTAATACTAAGCACCGCGTCTTACTAACCATTAAGGTTATACGCCTAAGTACTAATTACGCTAATGGGCTATGAATTGGGAAGATTGAATATAGAGGAAGTGAACCCACATTTGCTTTGAGGAGGAATGGAAAACAATTTAGGAAAAGCCACCCCCAGTTTACCCGATCAAGATTCGAACCTCGATCTCCCCAGCCTTGGCAGTATAGCCTAACATTAAACTAGCGCGTTAGCTAATTATACCACCGAGGCGGGTAGTTACTTAAAACAATGTTCATATATTCATATGCAAAGACATGTGATATGCAGTAATCACAGATATCAATACAGAAAAAGAGTTAGCATTTGGAATAAGTATACCAGCTTAAACCATAAAATAAATGACTAGTTAACACAAGTCTACAGTACACTACACTCTAAATTAGCAAAACTAAAATAATTCACAATTTACAAAGCCATAATTTTACCAGTTGTTCTCTATGGGTGTGAAATGTGGCCTCTTACCTTAAATGATGAAAACTAATTTAGGATGTTCGAAAACAAGGGGCTTAGGAAGATATTTGGTCCAAAAATGGATGAAGATATTGAGGAGTGGAGGAGGCTACATAATGATGAGCTGAATACCCTGTACTAATCACCAGACATTGTTAGGGTAATAAAATCTCGCCAGTCATGTAGCGCGAATGGGAGTATCTAGAACCACGTTCAAGGTATTGACTGGCAAACCCAGTGGGAAAAAGACCACTGAGAAGACCCAGATGCAGATGGGAGGACAACATTTGGATAGATCTGAGATAAATCGGGTGTAATGAGATAGAATGGATAGAATTAGCTCAAGATAGGGATAGGTGGCGTACTTTTATGAGTGCGGCAGTGAAATTTCGAGTTCCTAATGCCATAGAGTAAGGAAGCAAGTAAAAGAATTCACACAACACAGTATTTAACACACCTATCTTCAGGTATGCTCAAGGCCTTACCCTGGGGGGGTGAGGGGTTGGAGGTTCAAACCTCCCAGCACGCTGCCAATAAATTTGTAATGTTAACGGTTTATACAAAACAATAAAATACGAATATATAGCTGGTCATTATAATTATAATGTTGATGTACATTTAAAAAAAATAGTTTATGATTATGGTTTTTAGTCAGACACCAAAGCTGGATAGACTGAGACAAAATATTAACAAAGGAAATAGGAAGTATTAGTGAATTTGGGGAGAACTGTGGAATTGAGTAACTCTTTGAGATTAGGAAACAACAAAACCTTTCAAGTTTAAATTATTCGAGAAAACGTCATCAATGAGTTGCCAAAGAAAGAAGAATCAGAGAGTGGGGATAGGCTAAGGAGAATATATACAGTGGTGGTTTGAGAAGAGCCTGTCTGGAGATAAGGTGATTCAACCTTTTATTCACACACAAATGATTAAATCTATAGCTTTATTGGAGAAAGAAGAAATCATATCTAGAACTACAATGGCAGCGGGGCCTTATTTGCTTAGAGGAGGTTAGAGGGGTGAGTAACTATAAAGACGTTTCAATTATAAGCGAAATATAAACCAATGTTGGCATTTGGTATGCCATATCAAATCTCGCCTTCAAGGTGTTTGCCAAAATGTCGGTTTTATTTTGCTTGGGGACGCTCTGTTTCTTCTGTTGACAATGGGCATCATAATTTTCTCGTCATCTTTAAGAGCTACCTTTGAGACACGCAGGGCTATCGATATTGCTTTCCCAGATGATTCTGATTGTTTGGGAAAATCTGATGAGATTTACGAGTCTTGTTATTTCAAATGGAGTTGTGAATCATTTACCGTGAAGCCTACCAAGTCATATTAAGCCCAATTATCTTATTAAATGGCCAAATGATAGGGGTGTTTAAAAGGGAGTATTGGTCTTTTGAGAATGTCTAAAACTAGAAACTACATATATTTCCTGAGTGTGGAATGTGTGTGCTTTATAAACTTCTTATAGTATTGTTGATATCAGTGACTGATCCCTAATTATAAGTTATTTCAAATATTTATCCCAACACACTCTTAAGATTATCCTATCCAGTGAACCTTAGATAGAGTTATTGAGGAGGGGTTAGCAAATACACATTTTTCTTTCAAATTAACTAAAAATGTATTGTGATATGGGTATGTAAGTTGGGCTAGATACTTCAAATCCAATATTAATCGATTTGGTCGTAAGGAATAATTAAAGAAAATTAATTTGTTGGCAATGGGAAGTGAAGGAGGTCAGATGATAGTTTATCTTTATCTTGACCATTAGATCCGAGATAGTTGTTTTTAAACGCTAGGTATTAGTCCAGAATATCTTATGTCACTTGAGTTCCAAATAATGTGATTTTTGTTAAATCCAGCAGAGATGGAAAATTGCATCTGAGATGTAGTACATGGCCTGTTTGAACATGTATCTAGGAATATATAAAAGGGAAGGAGACCCAAAAAACCAGTTTTGATTGCAATTTATACACTCATATAATACATACTATTGGGAGAAATAGATAAAGTGGTGTGATGGTTATGCCTCCTATATACCAAAATGGCTATCTCACTTCCATGTATCCCCCCACCAAAGACAAAAAAATCTTTGTAGTGGGCTAGCTAATTAGGGTAGGTACACTCTGTTTAGTTTAAAAGTTATCAGTACAACCTTAATGGATTACATTATGACCCTATCTTATAAGCTATACCATAGTGAAATAACTCAAGGTAAGATTGCTACCTTACAGATTAGACGAAGGAAAAATTGTTGGTTCTTAATATTACCATAGCATCGATTAAATACATATACAGGAAAATGTTCAATCAGTTAACTCCATCACCACTCCTTTGGCGTTTCATAACTTATTCGTTATATCAATGGTTATATAGAGACGGGAAAGCTGGGGCAAAATGATATATTTTATTTTTAGCCACCAAATATGAATTAAACTATTTTGTTTTCTTAATTCAACTCTTGTAATTTAGTAATTATTAAAAAAAAAAACATAGATTCAATAATCAAAAGAATAAATATGTTCACGAAGTTTATTTGAAATCCGTTGTAATATGTTTTTTATAAAAAGATATAAACTAAATTTGGTTAGTCTTTTCAATATAAATAAATATTTTAATATCATTTCAATTTACTTTCTAGGCTTAGAGTCATCGTAGAAGTAATCCAACATTGAACATTGTGGCTAAGTGCATAATTATGTCTTGGGTTAAGCTTTAAACATGACTGGAAGATACGACTATAAGTTGTATGCTCTTTTCTCTAACGCAATAATACTCACTTAATCCAATAAATTGAAAATATCTCTATCAGACAACATTTCAACCAAAACAGAATAAATCCATAGCAACATTTGGAATGTGAATTCAACATCTTCACAAACAATAGGACACTAACAACGCAGTCATTGATTGAAAACGTCACTCAAAAGATAATACCAATCAACTGTTTGTCTAGGACAGTCGTGTCAAACTCTTTGATCATAAGGGCCACATTGAACATTAAAAATTCTGAAAGGAGTAAAAAAAAAAATCGTCTTATCATCTTAAGTAAAAAAATTCCAACTTAGTATATTATTATATTAAAAAAAAGAATAGTGTCCCTGTTTTAAAACCATAAAAATAACTATATCTTTTACCACAAATTTGAAACTTTTTATTTGTAGCAATGGTGTTAATAGCAGATTTTAAGTCTTATGTAAAAGTAATTTTTAGGATGGTTAATGAATGAGTGTCCACAAACCGAATTCTCTTGTGTGTCTCTCACTTTTGTGTTATTTACATTGCTATACTTCATACTTGTTTTTCAAAATGCATTGACGTTTACATTCATGCTACTGAAGACTTTATATCCATTAGCTGCATATATATTTATTTTCAACAGTCACGTTCAATCACCTGACGTAATCACACAAATCACATTCTATCTCAAAAAGCTATAAGTAGTGTGTAGTAATTTATAACATGTTGACTATAAAGGGTGATTAATTTCTAGAGCAGCCAATTTCCACCTTTAGTGAAGTAAGCTCAGCTCTATTATTAACCTAACACTCAGTAGGAAGTGTACTAAACCCATACGGGCAATGTACCACAAAATATTTGAAAGGCATTAGTAATCACCCAATGTTGTAAACATCTGTCAACCTCTTCCTCCATGTGAAATAGAACAAATTCTACACTAAACTGAAAATAATTTCGGAGATATTTATTTTAAAATACAACTATTTCATTTATTTTGTTTAAAAAAAATCAAATTAATACATATTTTTTTTAGTAAGTGCAATACATAATTTTAGGTCTGTATGTATAATTATTTACTTGACTACAAATGTAACTGTAGTTAAAAAAGGAATTCTTCCTAAAGAAATTGTATATAAATATTATATTAAGATATCGTCCACTCCATGTTTAAGAAACATATATAAGCTGACTTTTTCATACTATTCTAATAAAGTATTTCTGTGACTTACAGATCTCACAAGATTATTAATACCTCACACAACTTGCCAAACACAGTATTTAAAAGCCATGTCCCCCTTCACATTTTTGCTAAGCTCATAATGCATTGGGACATCCAAAAGCTTGATTATTATAGTAATCCATATGCAAACAGGCAGGTCAAGATGGTGCCCCTCCTATTCTCCACCTTTTTCATTTTCACCAGAGTTTTTCCACCTTGGCATGAATTCTTAGAGATGCAAAGTGGGGAAAGTGACCTCTAGATGGGGAGAAAGTACTGTATTTGGAATAATATATCAAGTGAAACCCATGATGGATCAGCAAGACTTAACCTTCTGGGATGGCTGCCTGCCTGTTTTTCCGGCAGTGTGTTCAGGTAACGTGTTCTATTAGTCTCGTTATAGCAAGTTAATATAAAATAATCAAAATAGATACATACGCGTGTTTTACTAGAGTTTGTTTGTATAAAGAGTTATTTTGGATAACAGTAGAGTATTTATGTAAAAATAAATAAATACGAACAGGAAAAAGGTATCGGGTGGTTTTGAATGTTGTTATAACGAGGCTGAAATGTAGTAGGTTGTCTACTTTTCTGTCTTCCTTGCTCTGATTTTTATTCAAATACACTCTTTGCTCTTCCTCGCTATTTCTGCATTCCCTGTCTTTGATGTTGTTGCTCTCTCTATATATAGATCATTATGCTTTTTGCGATTAGTGTATTATGTTACTTTTTAGATTTAAAGCAAATATCACTAGATATTACTTTAATATTTATGTGCACAATTTACCACACATTTCATGTGTAGGTTGATACTTAGCGCGTTACATTTATTGATCTACATGCGTACTCCTTATTATAACAATTTGCTATTTTATGTTTACTGCAACAATATTACATATAAGAGTGTAGGGACACAATACTAATTGCAACATGTTATAGAATTATTCAAATTACATTTTATCTTTAAGTTCTGCTTATACACAAATAAACGTGTATACATTCATTATTTAGAGGGAAAGTTGCCTTTTATTCAAAAAGATTTTATTTTGCTTTAATGAAACCAATTAAAACACATACGAAATAATTACTATACAAAGTAAGCAAATTAACAAAATATATTAGTAATGGAAGTAAAATATTTCAGGATACAACATTTGAAACAATGGTTAAACTACGATCATAAAATTATGATTTCCCATGTCAAGAAAATGTAGTTTACTTTGCAATTAAATGTATAAATGATTGAATACATTTAACACTGTGTAAATAAATACATGTTAAAACACTCTTTGACCACCCACTTATCTAAAAAGCATTGTTGGTATAAGAATTGTATATGTTTATAATTATCAACAAGGAGAATAAATGTGATTTGCCAATTTTTAATATGATTTTTTTACTACGGTACATATTTGGATCGCAGTCAAAACACAGTAGTCCTAAATGATTCATAATTTCTAGTTTATTTGTAATGTAACATCGCTTCAGATAACTTGAAGTATGCTAGAAATAAGTTCAATGAATATGAAGCCATGTTCTCATTTCGCATTATAAATACTTTTTTAACTCACACAAGAACTACACTGAAGATAAGACACCTTATCTGCTTCAGAGGTTTAGGTATACTTTACCACCCCAAGGGCTTTTAAGTTTGAGGCACTGCAGGGCATATTTAAAAGTGGCTCAGGCTTTTAATAATTCAGACAAAAGTTCTAAACACTTTAAAGTTTCGTGATAGCTAACAGAGGATTGGTCTGGATTTTATCAGCTCAAACCCCCTCCAACATCTCTTCATAATTAAATGTTATCTTAGATAATCTTAGTGCTGAAAATTATCGCTGAGACAAAATTACATCTAATAATTTTTCATCTTCAATTGGAAATAAAGGCATTATTAAACACCACCTTCTTCACTGGAAAGCATTATAAATTATAACCAGCCCTGCAATGTAGTAGATACGAGCCTAGGGGTCCCGGGTTCGAATCCCAGCTTATACCTTGGGTATTTTTCCTGAAAGGGGAATCACCCCAGGGTCACCAGGGTTTTATCAATTAGGCTTAAGTTAGGATTAAGTATTTTTACTGATGCCACACCCTTATATTCACTATCACCCTCATACTCCCTATCACCATCATACTCACTATCACCCTCATACTCACTATCACCATCATAATTACTATCATCCTCATACTCCCTATCACCATCATACTCACTATAACCCTCATACTCACTATCACCATCATACTCACTATCACCCTCATACTCACTATAACCATCATACTATCACCCTCATACTCACTATCACCATCATAATTACTATCACCCTCATACTCACTATCACTATCACCTCATCTACGCACAATATTTAATATATTATGATCTATTAACTGTCGCAAAAGAAAGAATCAAATGAATTTTTTTTAAACTCTACTAGATACATTTTGATATCTCATTTAATTTTAATGTATTTTATAGTAATTTTATATTAGCATCTAACATATGTGCTCATTTTAAGTAAAACCATTTTTAAAGCCTTTAAATGTAATCTTTAGCTATCACCCTCTAAATAAATTAAATTTAAGAATAATGTAGTGATGTTTAATTTTAATATTTTTGTTGTAAATTTGAAATACACTTCCAAATAGCATTTTTTGACTTTTTTTTTAAATAAGACAACTCTGCTCAATATAATGCAAATGGGCGAAAGGGTTACTAGGGAAACAGTACATTTTATACATATAAACTAGAAACATAATTTACCGAATGTTGATTTAAATAAATGTGTCCTGGACATGTTGGACATGTTTTATAAGGTTTTATTAAGATTTAATCACCTTCACTTTAAAAAAGATTATTCATAATCGTCTCAAAGCTTGGAACTTATTTTGTTAACAGACAACAAATTTAATCATATGTTAGGTGATGAAGTTTCCGAGTGTGTATTCGAATGGATAAAAATTATACTACGCATCAGAATATTTGTGAGGTTGGGAAAAATATTGTTTTGGTCAATACAATTATTATTATATTTTATTTTTAAAAACAAGGGCAAGAACATTTCAGATCACATCTTTGGAAATAACGTGCTATTTAAATTTGTATACAAACTTACTAGTATACTTAGCTCGGATGAATGGGTGGTCAAACACATTTTTGATGTGTGTTAAATTGGAAAAATAACATATCGCCAAGTTAACAAAATTTAATTTAATGAAACGTGTTATTATTAACAATATTAATGGTCCTCTTCAGAATTTCAACTATGAATTGTGGAACAATAATTTAACCATGTGTCTTGATCAAAATAAGTATTATAATACTGATATGTTCAAAATTAAAACGGAATCTTTATTGTTTTGCATGCGATAGCTACTTAACTAAAGTTATATCTTTTACTTACGGTATTGATAAACGATACCAAATTTAAATTAACCGGTTTCTTGAACTAATTATGCACGTTTCATAGATAAATGGTGGAAAAACTCTGGTATGTTACTCTTTTCTTTGAAAGGGTGATTTGGTGCTTCCTAATTATTTTCAAACATTATACTTTACATATAGTACCAACATACCAACTATATAAGTGAGTGAGATACTAATGCTCTCCACTGAGATTCCATGGCAACTTTGTGTGAACAAGAAGTACCGTTATAGGTAGTATTTCTTTGCTTAGTATTAGACAAGCTTCTACTTTACTTCTACTAAATGTTCACCAAACTAGTTTTTTTTAACAAAGAATGACATTTTATAGGCTTAGCTATTTATGTTTAGTAAGCATCTATTTTAAGGTATAGATGTTGGAAACGCAATAACTAGCCAGTGTTTTTGTAGTTTTTATAGCAAAACATTATTTTTGGTCAAAATAAATCAAATATGGCTTCAGTAAAAACAGAGTTTAATTTTCTTTTCATGGTGATCTCAACAATTGTTGAATATCTGCCATTATCATAGCGGCATTAGATGACAAACTTTTTAAAGGGAGAGAAAAAGTTGTCATTAAATTCCAGAATACTCTTTACATGTATACAAGAGCTACTGGTATCACCATGTAAAGGAAATTAAACTCTATGTTTCTACTGAAACAATATTTTATCTATTTTGGTCCAAAACATTTTTGCGTTAAAAACTGAAAAAACACTGACCTTTTCTTGGGTCCGTTAAATCCCCACCTTAAAACACCATTACACGCTTTGAGTTAATCATCAACTAAAGCTTTACAATGGGGTTTTAACAGTTCTCAACTACACAACAATGTTCACAAACATCTGCCAGATACAATAGTTGTTGTTTTTAAATTTTGATGTGTTTCACACCTAGTTGGACTCCCGCTTTAACTAACAGTGAATAATAATTCATAATTACCAAAAGAGCATTTTGATCTAACACAAGGGGAAGCACCAAATTTCCAATTTTACTTCAAATTTACTGTACAAATTCTTTTATGCTTCTTCTTCTTCTTCTTTTTTTAGCCTGGGATAGGTATCGGCAACCCACTCTCGCATATCCAATAACGTCTAGTACACAAACACTAAATACACTGTGCAGTGTTTTCCAGTGTAAACTAGGAAATAACTATTTTATGTCTGATTGCTAACCACTACACAACTGTTACACACTGGAACGATTCAAATTTTTAAAGCAAGTGTGATTGCATAAGTATTATATTTTCTTTGTCGCACGAACAGATTTTGATATCATCTAGATGTAGTGATATAATTAAAGTTGAAACCTTTGTTTATAAATATTTCTCAAATGAAAAAATTTGTCTTGTTTCTAAATATCATTGTTTTTATCATATACACTCTTGTTTGAACAAATTTAAAAACATTTGTAATTTGAGATTGTTAAGGATAGTTTTAAACACACACAGGTGACCTGGCGGTCTAGGGGTAAGGTGTCAGACTTCTATGCTGGCGGCTGGGGTTCAATCCTCGGTCCCAGCATAGATTTATCTGATTACCAAACCCTTCCTTCACCTCTGACAAGACATCTTGTGAATGTGGGGTATTACACATTAGCGTAAGTGCGTATAACCCGAACGGGTAGTAAGACGCGGTGCTAATAATAATAATAATAATAATAATTTAAACACACACATATATACATACATACATACACATACATACATACACACACATACATACATACATAAATATATACATACACATACATACATACATAATAACGCTGTTCCCTTATGGGGAAGGGAAGAAATTGTGCATATAGCTCAAAAAACAATTCCGTACTTAATCCATCCTCACTAATTTTCTCCCCACTTCCCTATTCTCGCATACTCACTTCGCTTCCTCAACATCCATTTACCGAGTAATAAATGCTCTTTTATTCTTAAAACTCTTAATGTTTCTATTTTTCACACAGTCGTCTACAACAGTTAACCACATCTTACATGGCCTTCCCCTTCCTTTTGATCCACACATTCTATCTTCATAAATTTGCTTCATCACTTGATCAACATGCCACACCAACGTAAGACGTTTGCTTCTTTCAAATGACTAATTGCATTCCCTTTCAAACCACACTTCTTCAGCACTCATTCATTGACTCTGTTAATACTAGTTTTTCCACATACCACATTCCAACAGCATTCACCTTGCTCTTGTGTGTTTCTCCTGACAAACCCACGCTTCATATCTATACTTGTTGAGGTTAACATACTTTTACATACTGACAACTTTTCCTTTTTCGTTACTATGTCTTCATTCACTAATTCACAAATTTCTACTTACTCCGTTTGTTAACAAAATGTCATCAATAAACTTCCTTAACATTTTCATTGCTATAAAAACAAGTCCTAGCATATTAATTGAAATTAAGGTTTTTAATAACAAAAAACTTTTTTTAAGTACGGGAGTATTTTATGTAGCAATTAAAATATTAGAGAAGGTTCCCAATAATAATAATAATAATAATAATAATAATAATAATAATAATAAAACCAAAGTTGGTTAGTCATGATAATAAAAATGGTTTCTCAACAAAAATATATATTAAAAATTACCCCTTACTAGCATGAACACTCTTAAGAGATAAAGAAAGTGAAAATGGGTTTCTGGGGAAAATACTCTTAGAAACAACAATTTTCTTCCAATTAAAGTTTCGGGGATTTATTTATGTTTTAGAATGTATTGTAATATATATTTGTTACACCCCATAAAGGGAATTGGCCATTTCATTAATTGGGCAAATTTCTGCCCAGTCCATGAACTGGCTTCTTTGCTTGTCCATTTCACAGATTGGGTAAACCCCGTCTAGTTCATGAATTGGGTAGCGCTTGTGCTGTTAAGTTCATGGACTGGTTATTTCATGAACTTGGAAGCTCCAATCCTTACCTATTTCATGAATTGGATGAATTTTTACCTGGCCCGTGAAATTTACAAGCGAAGAACAGGTTTGGTCTTTAAGTTTTAATTTAAATTCTAATGGTTTCTAGAATGGACGTTAGGTAAAGTTAAGTTGGGTAAGTTCAATAGAATATCTTAAAACTAATTTCAGTTAAGCTTGTAGTAGATAGTACAGTAAGTTTCGGTTAATTAAATGGGTAAGAGTCAATACAATTTTGGTTCAGTTCTTGAAATTGTCAATAGAAAAGGCCAGTTCACAAAAATGGACAGACATTTGTCCAATTTATGAAATGGGCAGTTTCACTATTGGGGTGTAACATACACACACATAAAATATAATGGCATACAGAATACCATTATTTTCCTGTCTTTGTTTTCAATCTATTTTTAAATATTTATAGATATTTTTATTCAGTTAATAAGAATCTATTAAATATCTTTTTTTGTTTGACACTTCAGAAGGATAAAAACCTAAATATTGTCGAGATGGTTTATTTATTTTCCCTTCTCTCTGCTATTGAACAAATTGCCATATTTTAAACCAATCACCAAATAGATTTAAACATTTAAACACATTTTTATCTTATGTTTTAAAATCAAATAATAAACAAATTAATGATCTCCACCTATCAATGTTGGTATACTTCTACTAAAGTAATTATAAAACACAGCTGGTAACTTAAAATAAGTATTAAAATATTTAAATCTAAAAATGACAGAATTTGGACAATAAATAGAACATATTCAGACGAGTTCCATGAAAATGTTGTATCGTATTACCTGTAGAATAGAGTCACTCCGTACACATTTTGATAGATTTTTTAACTGTTACCACATGACCTTTGATCCGAATACTTAGAAATAACTAACCATGCTTCATCCTAACCTTAAAAAGTAGACCTGAATGCTAAAAAATAAAGCATTTAAACAAAACAACAATTTAAATTATTATTTTTAAATGTCTAGCGTCACCCCATAACAAGGCATAACCACAGACATCTAAACAGAAAATAGAATTTATAAAAAAAAGTACTTATGCTTATTCATCATGTTTGTTGCAATCATTTACTAGATAAATCAATTTTAAATTGTGTACTAAGCTCGGAATCAGTTTGAATACTAAGGAAAATGTATATCCAAAGTGGGCCCCTACGGAATCGTGAGCTTAGGTACTGTATAGTGTATACGTCAAGGCTATTCCTGTATTCCTGTTTATATGAAGGATACCCCTGTATATATTAAGAATACCTCTGTTTACATGAAGGATACCCCTGTTTACATTAAGGATATCCTTGTTTACATAAAGAATGCATGAAAAATACCACTGTTTACATGAATTATACCTCTGTATTCATGATTTATATCTCTGTTTACATTAAGGGTACCCCTGTTTACATGAAGGATAGCCTTGTTTACATGAAGGATAATCCTGTAAACATGAAGGATTCACCTGTTTACATGAATGATAAACCTATACTAATGACGGATACAACAAATGAGAAAAACGTTATTTATGTGTGAAGAAGAACAAAACTCTAAATATGATAGCACAATGGAATTTATTTACAGAACTAATATCTAATGTAATTGTTGAAAACACGGAAAGGAGAATTTATACATGATTTTTAAAACATGCTTGTATACATATATAGAACAATCAAAACAGGCAGACTGTTGTGAGTATAAGGAAAATATTCTCAGTGCCATTGGAACATATTTGAACATGATGGAAAGTACAAATAAAAATATTAGATGACACTAAAATGATGTAAAATCCAGGAAGGAAAAAGGAGGGATGTAAAAAGGTTAGTTGAAGCTCGTAAAATGACAAGGTTGGGATGAAGGTTGCGGTAGGAAAAAATACCTTGATGTTATTATTACAAATATTAAAAAATTAATTTTAAATAACAGGCTTTGACAATGATTGAATAAAGTGAAATCTCCCTTAATGGACACCTATGAATAGTGGATTCTTCTTTATATCAGACAGTTAAAGTTTCTCCGGTAAAATAGAATGTGCTCTTACGGCAAAACAACTTCCCAATAACAGACAGTTCATGTTTCCCCGGCAAGATAACATGGGCTCTTACAGCGAAACAAACTCCCAATAACGGACTCTCTCAATAACGGAAACAGACACTTCTAAAGATGCATATATATTTATATATAGTAATAATAAACAGTGGAAAATGGTGAAAGAAAAGACCATTTTTAGTCTTTGACTGTAGGACTGTTAATAATCCCATTGTCTAGCGCGAAATGTGAGCATTTCTTCCTTCCCCTCTAGGGAAAGTTTCTAAAATAGCCTACATAGTAATGCCTATGGTATTTCAAGGTCTTACCTCCCACCCCTTCCGAGCTATCATTATGTTTCATCAGTTGTCGGTTCTCGTGTCAACTGCCTACTGTTTATATTTATTTAATTTGCATTTTGTTATGTGTATTATGCAATCTGTACAGTAAGATATGTACAGTATTTATTAATTAGTTATAAATCTTGCATACATTATTGTATAGTGGAGTAATTAGATTGTTTTAGTTAAGATTCAAAGTATATAGGTTCATATAGATTAAGCTTTGTTCAAGAAATATTTTTTTTTTTATTTTTTTTTCAGATAACGCAAAACTCTTAATGATGGACTTTTTTTTTATCCCCGAAGGTGTCTGCTATTAAGAGATTTCACTGTATGTGTTCTCAACACAACACACACAAAAATATTACAAAAATATAATTATGTGATGGAATAAAAATGACAATTAAAATCCTTATGTTAAATAGTAGTAAACAAGAACTTTGATATGAACAAGATGGCCAAGCACTAAAGCAGTGTTTCCCAACCTCGGTGGTACACTCCACCTCTGCCAGGTTTTTTTTTTCAAAGGTTTGGTAAATTGTAAGGGCGACGTAGGGGGGAGTTTAGGTTTTAATGAATATTGCAGCAATAGTATTATGTTAATAATAACAGTTAACAACGACACAATATTTAACAAAAGGGTCTTAAATTTATTTTATATAAATTTGATAGTGTGTTCAATTATTTATGTTTATAAGCATTTAACATAAGTTATGTTTTAACATGTATTTTATTCATAAACATTATAAGTTATGCCATGGAAAAAGGCCTTATATTTATACATATTTTTATTTCATTATTTAATTTTAAATAATTAAATATGAATGTCCAATGTAACATTTAAGGGAATTAGCGCTGATTTCAGCATGAATATTACATTTAACATTGGGGAATAAGGGTAGCGGTGGGGGTAAGGTGGAGGTGGTAGCCATAATACAAATTCTTAGAATTGGCTGTCAGGCTATAAAAGGTTGAGAACCACTAGTTTAAAGCACTACCCAATCACATATGATAGAATTTGATTCAAAACCCATTGGGGTCAAATTTCTTAGTATTCATGTGAGGCAAACACATATATAGTGCAATTCATTCGGAAATTCCATGAAGTGTTGTTGAAGGCATTAATATTAATGTTAAGAACTTGAAAAATCATCAAATAAAATAATTATACATTTCTTAATATTTCTTATTTTTTCTTACATGACAAATTTTTTTTTAGGGTTTTTGCAAACAATGTGGCTAGGAATATATTTGGTCTAAAAAGGGATGAGGCTACTGAGGAGGGGATGAGGTTACATAATGATGAGTTACATACCCTGTACTCATCACAAGACATTGTTAAGATAGTCAAGTCTCATGAATTACGGTAGGCAGGATATGCGGCGTGAATGAAAGAATCTAGAACCTTGTTCAGGGTATTGACTGGCAAACCCAATGGTAAGAAATCATTGGTAAAACCTATAGACAAATAGATGATAACATTAGAATAGATCTTAAAGAAATAGGATGTAACGAGGTGGACTGGATAGAACTAGCTCAAGATAAGGATAGGGTGTAATGAGTTGGACTGGATAGAACTAACTCAAGATATGAATATGGTGTAATGAGGTGGACTGGATAGAACTAGCTCAAGATAGGGATAGTGTGTAATGAGTTGGACTGGATAGAACTAAATCAAGATATGAATATGGTGTAATGAGGTGGACTGGATAGAATTAGCTCAAGAGAGAGATAGGGTGTAATGAGTTGGACTGGATAGAAGTAGCTCAAGATATGAATATGGTGTAATGAGGTGGACTGGATAGAACTAGCTCAAGATAAGGATAGGGTGTAATTATTTAGACTGGATAGAACTAAATCAAGATATGAATATGGTGTAATGAGGTGGACTGGATAGAACTATCTCAAGATAGGGATAGGGTGTAATGAGTTGGACTGGATAGAACTAGCTCAAGATATTAATATGGTGTAATGAGGTGGACTGGATATAATTAGCTCAAGATAGGGATAGGGTGTAATTAGGTGGACTGGATAGAATCAGCTCAAGATAGGGATTGGGTGTAATTAGGTGAACTAGATGGATTAACGTGTTTAGTAATATGGGGTGGAAACATATTGTAGCATGTATCTCTCTTGAAAGAGAAATAAAAAGAAAACAAATTAAGATCTATAATTTCTCAAAGTTAAGTGAAAAGGAATCACAATGGTGTTTTTATCGTTCTTCAAACATGAAGAGAAAGGCTAACAGATTGTGATCACTCTTCAAAAGAGGAGAAAAAGTTATACTGATCTGCTTCATTCTTAAAAAAAGAAGAGGGATTGATATATATTTGGATCTGTATATCTTTTCAACTGACAAAATTCTGAAATGTAAACTTTTGATCATTTTTTTGTATTTGTGGAAGTGTATTTTTAAATACATTTTTTTTTTATTAATAGATTGGGGAGGTGAGAGGTGGAGGAGAGCAGTGGTTGTTGAATTTAATTTTGAATATTTATATCAAACATCATTATAATTCATAATATTCAACAATAAGTGTACTTAATCTTTGAAACAATTTCCAGTCACAGGAAAAAAATTGCATATCATAATAAATCTATCAATTCAGTATAATGTCATTTATTGAGTATCGAGTAAATTTAACGATATACTTTTTAAAAATTACGTATTTTCCTCAGAAAATTTTATTTCAAAACTACCAAAACAATATATTCAATCTAATAGTTTTCCTGTTTGAGGATAAAGAGTTTGTTATTAAGTTTTAAACAAGTGTATATGGTTCATAATATAAATGGAATATTTTAATTAATTTGTATCATAAAAGTGATGCGTGATGTTTATCCACAGAATCAGTCCTGATAACTGATTCTAACATATATACTCCAGTTTTCAAGCCTGTCTTTACAGGCTGATGTTAATATTACCCAACTTAACAAATTTATAAATGCATGAAAGGCTAGGTTTTGTTAGGTTGGGATATAGCTTTTTATAAAAGTATATTTTTATGATCACAAATATTTAAAAACATAGCAAAAATCATAATTATTAAAAACTAGATTTTTCTTTTAACTCAAATTTTAAACAAACTATGTGTTTTAACGCAAACTGAGTATGATATGTCAGAAGTCAGTAAAAAAATCCTGTCCACTGATACCTTATTCAATGCTATAGTCTTTGTATTAGTTGAAAAAAAGGGATGTTGACCAAAAAAATCATATATAAGATATACTTAGTCTAATATATTATTTTATTAGTAGTTAGCTCTGTAATCTGTTCTTTATACTAAAAAAAATTTAATTAAGGTGGGGATATATGGAATTTGAGAAAAGGTCAGTCTTTTTGCAGTTTTTATATAAAACATTTGTTTGCCCCGAATAGTTTAAATATGTAGTTTAATTTTCTTCACATGGTGATATTAACAGTGTTGTTGATTGTCTGTCATGAGCATAGCAACATTAGATGAGAAACTTTTTAAATGAAGAAAGAAACTTGTCATTGAATTCCAGGGCACTTTAACAGATATAAAAGAAATCTTGATATCACTATGTGAAAAAAATAAAATTCTATGTTTCTACTGAAATATATTTGATTTAGTTTGATGAAAAAAATGTTTTGATACAAAAATTACAAAAGCACTGACCTCTTCTCACAATCTCTACATCCCCACCTTAATATTTTATTTTTAATATATTTATAATGATTTGATATGACTAAATATGAAGCCCAGATAAAAAATGATTACTTTTTTTTATTAACAAGCTTCTTCTGTTGTCTTCATCTAATAGAACGTTATTACTTTTATGTTCAGATATATTAAACTATAAACATAAATCAACTACCATCCCCCTATTTCTATATATTCTCACTCACACACACACACACAAACACATACACACACAATATATTATAAATTATAGCTATAAAATGCATATTTTAGCAGAGGTTTCACAGTTACAAAATTATTTTGGATCAACAAATAACATTTTCTGAAACTGTTAGCTCATTCTCCATTCATGATAAACCTGGTCACCAGTGGGAGAAAACACATTTACAGAGGATAATTTAAAAATATATCAGTAGCATTATTTAAGAGTGATTATTATATTATAATTTTTAATTTCATAGAAGGAAAATAATACTTATGCAATTACTTTTATTTTGTTTGTAATTTTACTAACAAATAAACTATATATTTTAAAATGTATTATTTTGAAAATGCTAGGAATAATGAGTTTGAGCATCTGAAATTGTAAGTTTATAATGAATAAGGAAGCAATATCTAAACAAATCAATATTTTCATTACATATATAATTACAAAGTTTTATGTAGTTGAATATATTATTTTATACTATATTATTATAATATTTAGCACCGTGTCTTACTACCCGTTCGGGTTATACGCTTTAAGTACTAATTACTCTAATGGATTAGGACTTGGGAAGGTTGAATTAGAGGAAGTGAACCCGCATTTGCGTGGAGGGAGAGTTGAAAACCATTTATGAAAAACCACTCCCAGTTCACCCGACCGAGATTCGAACCTCAATCTCCCCGTCCTCAGCAGTCGAGCTTCAACACGACAAGCGCATTAGCCAACTACGCCACCGAGGCGGGTTATTTTATACTAAATGGAATAGTTAATCAATCCTCCATGCATTCAATAACTCACTAAATTTGTGTCATTTTTTAAACTCTTTAATATACCTAACTACAATAAGCTTTGAAGAGTCCATGTAAGTAACAAACACAATTATATTTTTTCATAATTATAAATATAACAATTATAAACATAAGAAAGTATTAGTATTTGCTGTATTTATATCCAAGCTTACCTACTTAGTATACACATTTTTAATGATTTGTGTAAAATGAGTTATACTAATAGTGTATGAACAAATAGCTTAATTCAAACCAATAATTACATTTTTTATATTTTAATTGATATATTTTCTATAAAAAATAAATGCATTAAACACAGTATATAAGAGAAAATATAACCATAGTATAATTAATTAATTCAGAAAGTTTGTAATTATTATTTAATATTACATTTTAATGTAGTTATTTGTGAACAAGAACTGCGGTGTCGGTCAGCGTAAGAGTTATCCATGCTGGCTTTCATCCGAAAGACCAAAGCTCATTTTCTTATAGACAAAATACTAATACAATACCAATAGTAAAACAGTAGTTCATTGTTGAAGATTTATTGTTATCTCACTGAGAAAAGAGTGAAAATGAACGTTTGGTTTATAGAGAGCGAGAATGGGTAGGAATTAGAAGTAAAGTTATGTATAAGAAGGTCGAAATTTCTGTAGGATATTCGTAAATTAAACTTTATCGAAAGAAGTATTCATAATCATAAATATATTGAAGAATAACTTCACGATTCTAACAAAACAATTGTATACAATGATAAAACAGTAAAAAATATCTTTTAAAAAAATGTGAATAGCATAATTGTATGGCTTGGTAGTAAAATTAATATGAATATTTATTTTTGTTTGCATTATTAGGTGAGGGGAATGACTTATTTTTCAGGTCAGGGAGGCTCATTAATGCAAAATTGGAATAAACACTGTATTGAAGGGTTGAGATTATTTTTATTTTATGAATGTTTGTAACTTAAAAATTTCCTCGGGTTTTAAAGATTGTATTCTCCAGAAAGCCAAAGTGAATAATTATTATTAAAAATATGTAATAGTAAAGAGATGAATTTTAGCAAACGGGAAGTGGGAGTGCTGATGTAACAATGTGGGAAGCCATGGCATTTCGCTCCTTATTTTCATGATGTGACTATTTGGGAAGCCATGGCATCTCTCTCCCTCGTCTTTCATTTGATTACTAGATTGATGATACAGGTACTTATTGTATATGCCGTTATCGTTTATTAGTGTATTTGGAAACTTGTTCATGTGTGGGGATAGTTGTTGAAATTCAGAGAAGAAAGAGATTTTTTCCCATACTGGCCTTTTTTGGCATTTGATATGTTTGGGGGGATTATGGTAAAGAATGATTGGGAGTCCATTTTTAGTTTTATTTAATTTCCATTTAACTGTATTCCTTGAGGGCTCTAAGCACAACGTGAATATATTGACATAATCAGTGCACAGGAATAACCAAAGTTTCAGTGAACTATGTCTGCAAGGAGGTACTTCATTGACTAGTTTGTTAACGACTAAAGCTGGATTTAGACTATGTGCGTAGGTTCGTGATTTATTCATCGAGGGAGACAAAGCAAGCAAGGGGTCAAAGCTAGCAATGGAATTTGCTTCAGGCTTGATCTTCGATTGTGGGCTGTATATTTTCGAGTATTTCATATTGAAATAGCAAGCAAAACAGTCTAACCATAAGGTTCTTTTGGCTACCTGCAAGTAATTTAAAAATTTCGCTTGCAGTGGCCACACTATCATCGCCAATCCTCAAATTCTCACCAAATAAACATCCTACTTCTAACTAACGTCACTCGTGATAAACTGAAATTCAAGGTTTCTGGCGTGCACCGGCACCCCAAACTTCCAAGCGGCGAATTACGAATCAGTACATAGTGTAGTCACCCCAGTTTGAGCAAATTATTGCTGAATCGCTAACATGAATTACGAATCTAAATCCACGGATAGTCTAAACGCGACTAAAGAAATTGAGTTGACTTGTTTATCCCTGTTCTGAATTATTACATTTCTTGATAATAGAGATCCTCATGTAATTAATATTCTTAATATGATTGCTCATTCTTATAACATTTTTCAATTTTCATCACCTTTTGAATAGAAATAACTAAAAGAAACATATTTAATCATAACATAATAAATTAAACTAATAATACAACACACTGTAAACCCCGTAGAATAGCAGTTAATATTATATTCTGATTTGTAAAATTGACCCTGGTGAAACTAAAATGAGAGAAAACCCAGCTGTATTGATTTAATTGACTATAAAATTTGGCCCATTGTAAATAGTATTTAAAAACCTTCTGGAAGCACGATTCATTGAAATCATAATTCGTAACAGGTATACTACCATTCACACTACCTAACTAAATATATAGTTTGAACACAAGAGCAAGGTGAATGCGGTTGGAATGAGATATCTAATAAATGTATGTGGAAAAACTTGTAAGGTAAAGTCAATAATGGATGAATGCTGAAGGAGTAGAGTGTATGGGTCAAAAGGAAGGGGTAGCCATGCAAGACGTGGCTTAATCTGGTAGACGAATGTGTGAGGAATAGGAACATAAAAAGTTTTCAGAAAAAATTAATATGTATGACTCGATGCATGGATGTTGTTGAGGCGAAGGAATTATGTAAGGATAGGGACGTGTGGAGAAAGTTAGTGAGGATGGATTAAATACAGAGTTGTTTATTGAGCTATATGCACAGTTTCTTGCCTACCTGGTGAGGGAATGGCCTGAGTCTGTATGTATATTATGTATGTATGTATGTATGTATGTATGTATGTATGTATGTATGTATGTATGTATGTATGTATGTATGTATGTATGCATGTATGTACGAAACCTTGACACAGGAATGCTGACAGATTCGAACCATGCATTTGCACAGGGTCATTCATTCCTCTTAGTTTAAGGTAGAATCTGTGATGGGAGTGTGAAATCATTGACTGGTTAATGGTTATCAGAAACACAGCTACATGACACAGGTTTGACATTTATACCACCATTTGTATAAGATTTAATGTTAACAAAGGCAGCATGGGGGATAACATAATTAGTGTTGAACCTAACATGTCAGGATAGGCTTTGTGGGATGAATAGGTAGTGGCAAATAATTGTGAGGTACGTTTAATCTGGTTTATTTAAATAAATCAATTAAGCTACTAGTGTACAATGTGATTTAGGAATTAGAAATAATTGATAGTTTGGTAAAAGGTACTTGTTCTGTCATATCCCTACTCAGCAGTCCGTATCCTGACCTATCTTCAACGCTATAACCCTAGCTGATATCGAGCACCCGACTGTCTGGCGCTGTGCTGTTATTAACAAACTCTGACTTTTTGGATGGGTTAGGGCATCCTTCACTGTGCAAAGTAGTGACTCAAACTGTGGAATATTCTCCCCACAAGTTGGTTAGATTTGGTAGCGGATTATGTAGAGCACTTTGGACTAGCTCCACTAGCAAAAGTTGTATTTCTGACCAACCCCCCCCCCCCCCCCCCCCCCCCAGAAATGTTANCCCCCCCCCCCCCCTCTCTCCCTAAAAGTCCCAAACTCACTGTTATATACTCAACTAGTTTTGTTATGCTACTTGGCAAAACAACTGACCTAGTCTGAATATTCGACTGCTGAGCCAGGAGATTTGAAAGTGTGGGTTCACTCATTAGCTTATGTCATACTTACATGCTCTAGATTTACTAAGGTTACAAGCTATGACATTATTCATTTTATATCAAAATTTAAAGTTAAGAAGAAACTATTTCAATATTTTATCCAAGAGATTAGAATAAGCTAATAGTGTATATGATGTGATGTAGGGAACAGAGGTCTACAATATACTTAATATTTTTTTCCTTTCGACAGCTGATGGAAAGAAGGTATGGATATGGGAAAGACTTGGTATTGGTATTTATGGTTGTGGAGAAGGTATATGATAGCGTGGATGGAAATAAAGTTTGGAAAGCGATGGAGGAGTCCGAAGTGGGAAGAGGAGTTGTTAATAAGAGTGAAAAGCATGTATGAGGATAACAGGAGTTGTGTTAAGATGGAGAGTGGAAGAACGTAGTGGCTCCAAATAAAAAATTGAATGACGCAGGGGAGTACCCTTTCACCATTACTATTCATAATGGTAAAGGAAATGGTCATGAACAAATTGGCAGGAAAACTCGGGGAGGAAAGTATGAAAGTCATGATGTTTGCTGATAACTTGATGGTATGGGGGGAGAAGGATGAGGAAGTACAGGAACAGCTACAAGAATTGAATGAGGAAGTGAAAGAGTATGGGAAGGGATGGTAATGCCAAGGAAGAGGGGAAGGCCTAACAAAGCTATAAGGTTGGCTGGAGTAGAGCTGAGAAATATACAGAATGTAAAATATCTTGGAAGTGTGATTGAGACGAAACATGGAAGTAGAGAGGATTTAATGAGAAAAGATCCGGGAAGAGAGTTGTTCTATAGGTGTGTAAGATACCTGCTATGGAGAATAGAAGTGCCCTTGAAGTGTAACAAAGTGATGTACAGGGTGTACTTTGTACCCATTTTCACACATGCGGCAGAAACATGCACAATGAATGTAAGAGAGACTAGGAAAGTGGAGGCCATGGGAATGAAGTTTGTGAGGATCATGTTAGCTGTAACGAGGAGAAAGAAGATTAGGAATGAAGTTATCCTGGAAAGAGTGGGGGTACAGGGAGTACATAAGATAGTAGAGGCAGCAAGACTTAGATGGTATGAGCATATAATGAGAATGTAAAAAGAGAGGTTCCCAATGAAAATGTTTAAAATGAAGTATGTAGGAAAAAGACCACAAGGGAGGCCAAGAAAGAGATGGGAAAATCAGTTAACAGAAAGTGTTCAAGTGAGAGGAGAAGAATGGAAGAAATTAAAGGAGGAATAGTGATGTAAGGATGGAGGAAGATGGAGACATTTTACTAAACTGACCCGGCCATAGACTGGAAAGTTGTTGTTGATGATGATGATGATGATGATGATCCAAGAGAAATCTCAACCTAATATCCAAAGGGAAGCTTCAACTTTAAATCAAAAGAAATATCACAAGTCTACTAACTTCAACCAGCCCAACGCCGGGCGCATGCAGCTAGTAAATAAATAGGATAAATATAAAAAATAATAACTAATTTGGTTATCAACTGATGGAAATTTTTCATGGTCTTAGCTGAATGATGTTGCAGTTTGTTGTTGGGAATACTCTGATTATGTTGGTGGTGTGGCAAGAGCCAAAGTTTTTACTCTGTGTGTAAGCATGGAAAGAAACTGAATTCTGCGGATTTCTATAGTTGATATTGAAACAATGAATGTTTATGGGAGTTCTCAAAGAGCCTCTTGTATTAGTACAATGTTTTCAGCTTCACAAAAGATTAATTTAAGTTGGTAAATCAAATTGAATGTGCTGCAACCAAAGTGGCCTTGATGTATTGTTTATGATTGTTCTTCCTTTCGAATGTCATGCTGGGTTGATAGATCTTGTTGGTGTTGCAGCGTTGTTTCATACACAGGTAAGAATCTTTTGTTGTGTGGACTGAAGCAAAATTGTGTCTGGGGTCATACAGTTTTGGGAGTATTAGGAGGCCCAACAGGCGAGATGAGATAAGTTTTTTTTCCTTAAAATAATAAACGATTAGTTACAAATATGATAATTTATGTGTTACTGTGAAAATGAAAGAACTTAAAAATAGCAAGTGTGGATAGAGAGTGGAGAAATAAGCTTATTTGTTTCATTTAAGCCCTTACTAAAATATATTTTCCAGTTGAATTTTTTCCTATCACTTACATTATTTTACAGTGTTTCCATACTAACATCTAAATTAGTAGGCAACTATAAGTATTTTATAATTTATTTACAACAATCAACTATATTAGTATATGATATAAAATGCACCACTAAACCAATCATTGTATTTTCTTGATACTTGCTTTTTATTTGCTGAACGTTTGCATTATGTCTAACTATGAGTCAAAATAGTGACAATTGACCCTAATAGTCAAAAATGTTTGGACAAAATAAAATCTTATCTTGTCATTAATAATTTACTAAATTACATTTTTAAGTTTATTTCCTTCCATAATTATTCATCTTTTTTTTAGAACTAAATTGATGGTTTTTTAGCAATTTTGACGACACAGAAGCAATAAAAAAAAAAGAGCTTAAAATAAATAATTAGGAAATAAAATGTGTTATTAATAATAAATATGTTAACATTACTTTTCATTTAATCTTAAATTAATGTCACTAACTAATATTTAGAATACCAAAATGATTCACAATTCAACTAAACAATTTATTGAATGCATGCGTGGGTTAACGGCATTTACGATTTTGAAATCAAAGTACCTATTGCTTTCATTGTTTACTATATATTTCGTGTACATTTTTTTACAAATTTGAATAAAGGGTTGCCGGTTTCTTCCCAGAAGAACACATTTCCTTTGTCAAGGAGGGTCAGAGGTGAGCCACCGTCATCGGTATATCGTCACAACATAAGGTACGTTCAAACATTTAACTTAATATTTACTGATAAAAACTAAAATGATGGTAAAACCTTTGATAAATAAGCCTGTGTTAAAATAAAGCTTTTAATAAAAAATGCTTTTAACGTAATTAACTCAGGAGATAATTAAATTACTCTACTACTTTTCTGTAAAGAACACGAAAATAACTAAAAGTATGTCTGTGTGTGTGTGTGTGTGTGTGTTCTCACACCATAGCTTCAAAACCATGCAAACTAAAACCCCTGCATTTTTTTAATACTATATCAGTCCTCAATCAAAATTATGTATTTATTAAGAGCTAATTAATAATATTATTATTATTAGCACCGCGTCTTACTACCCGTTTGGGTTATACGCACTTACGCTAATGTGTAATGGTAGGGTGATGGTGAGATGAAATGGAGGACCTACAGTTTAANACCGCGTCTTACTACCCGTTCGGGTTATACGCACTTACGCTAATGTGTAATGGTAGGGTGATTGTGAGATGAAATGGAGGACCTACAGTTTAACGTGGAATCCGAACCACGGTGGAGGCCTGGCATTCCCCACATTCACAAGATGTCTTGTCAGAGGTGAAGGAAGGGTTTGGTAATCAGATAAATCTATGCCGGGACCGAGGATTGAACCCCGGCCGCCAGCATAGAAGTCTGACACCTTACCCCTAGACCACCAGGTCACCTAATTAATAATAACAACAAGCTATTATATTAATGGAAATCTACTTTTTACAAACAGCTCTCTAATATTTAGTTAAAAAATAGAATATTTATCTCAAGGGGCCCAGCTAGACTAATTTATTATAGTACAATAGGATCTGACTAATTCGACATTGGTTAATTCGAAAAATTGGATAGTTCAAACCCCCCGTTTCCCTTTGAAATTCCTATTTATTTCAATACTAAAAAATTACATTTAATTCGAATTTTAGAAGGAAATATTTGGATGATTCAAAGTTTATTCAGTGCATTGTTAATTATTTCGAGTAAAGATTTTTTATTTAAATCACCCCCCTTCGCCAAGAATGTCAAATAGAGCTAGATATTGAAGTATATTAAAAGAGAAAGCACCTACAATAATGGAAAACCTGAGAAGATTCACTAAATCCCAACCAGGCATGAAGCGTGGAAGATAACATTTTTATTGAACTAGAAGATTTAATTTTTATTGCGCTAAGATAAGAAAACTACAATAAACCAGGATCACTAATTTCCCCCCCCCCTCCCCCCCGTTGTCATTTAAGTGTAAAAACTGTTTTAATTATGCAATTTTTGCATGTTAATTTTTCCAAGGTTTAAATTTGTGTTTAATTTTTCTTGTTTTATCATGTATGCACATAGTATTTGTATTTATATGTTGTATATTTTGAAGTCATTGATTTCTTGAGTATCAACTATCTAGATACTAATAAAAATGGTTAGTTCGAATTTTAAATATTTAAAAATTTTACAGATATCCCTTGGACTTAAAACTAAAAAAAAAATTATACTGTAGCACCTTTGAATCATGATTTCTAATAAAGATTATTTTAAGGGGATATGGTATTTTAATTTTTTTAGTAAGAAATTCACCATTCTTTTCTGAAATAATGATACCAAATTTAATAATTAAAAGTAAAATAATATTTATTTTTAGTTAAAATAAATTAGGCACATACTCACCAATCTATTTGCCTATATGTTTATTTATTTAGCTTGACATTTTAGTAAAGTTTTCACTTTATATTGGTCACACTGTTTTAAAATACTTTTGAAATGCCAGTTAATGATAAATAAATTATTGTTTGTTATTATTTATTGTTATTATTATTGTTATTATTGTTTGTTATTAATGCTTGTTACTAGGCCTAACAAATAATATTCAATAAAATGCCAAGATTATACAAAGTTTGGAAGAGAAGAAAATAAAGTGTGAATCAATATAGTCTTGAGAGTTTTAATATTGTTAACATTGTTGCTATTTGTGAATCTGAAGGTGAACATCAACACCTAGGTTAGGTATTGAAATTGACAATAATTGTTCTAAGCCTAAATTTAGCCCTAACATATCTACCTCCAACACAGAAGAATACAAAGAAAATCATAAACAGATATGTATAACAAACTTTCAAGGAAGTAGTGGTGGAATGAGGTTGCAAAAGCAGATAATATATTTTCAATATCTGAACAAATATATGGTGTGCGATAAGATAAGATGATATGAGATGATATGAGATGGTGACTCAAAGGGATTTTAAAAAGTTGTTTAAAATAATCCTTACAGAGAAGATTTTGAAATATCTAAGCTGGAATGTGTATGACATGTCCAGAGAAGAATGAGAGAAAGATTGAGGAAACCGAAGAAGGATTTGGTAGGTGTTGTTTTGGAAGATGGAAAACACATTGGTGGATAAAAGGTAGACTTACGAAATGAAAAAATATGTGTGGGCAACATTTTTATACAAAACGTCCACAGACACTATCCCCAACATGGTTTATGTAACATGAATTGGTGTTAATATAAAAAAATCTTTGGGATTAGAGAAAACATACCCTATTGTGTACAAATGTTTGCACGGTAGAACCCAAACTTTCAATGAATTCTTAAATTTCATAATTTGTACTAGGCATAGGATTCCAAACACAACATTCGTGGGCGATGAAAACCTAAAATCTGGTGTGTAGCATATGATGCAGTACTTAATTTCAATAACGGCCATCTAACAAAGCATTAGAAAATGGGAACTGAACCAGGTAGGCCTAGTCTCCTATTAATTGTGTAAATAAGGTTTTTAAAATTGACATGGACTGAATCAGAAATGCCGAATATACTGTGGAAGAATATTTCAAGACAGCTCGACAAACAAACAAAAAATTTAGAAGGAAGATTGTAGAAAAAGATGTTGATGACCCTGAATATGGTCCTGATCTACATTAACAGGTGCAAACATTGCTTTATATAAGGTATTATTACTACTAAATATGTAGGCCTACTTGCAGCTATTTTCTTTTCTTTAAATTAATTAAAGATAATGAGTGAAAACTTTAACCAGATGTTTATGACACTATACAAACTGAACCACTTTTGTGACCATAGGTTTGATATTCACCCTGTAGTGTAAAAAAAAGTCACAACCTTTCATTAAATATATAAAGCTTATGAAAAACACCCCCCCCCCCCCAAAAAAAAAAAATC
>CABEEJ010000858.1:122230-150708 GCA_901482245.1 Timema douglasi | reverse complement strand
CCCCCCCCCCCCCCCAAAAAAAAAAAATCCAATATCACCAAAAAAGTTATTCGCTTTCAAGAACACATATTTTTAAGATACGATAAAAATTGCAAGTCCTATTCATAAGTACCAGTACCTAGATTCTGAGGAAAAGGTACACAAATATCAATTTAACATGGAGCGCATAAAGGTGTCCATCTCCCCTTAAGGGGAAAAAGTATCTGTCAAAAATATAGGGCTAGCAAATATCCTCTATATTACCAGTTTTAAAGATCATGTACAAAAAAAAAGCCTTTATATACTTTTCCAAGGAGAAAATAAACGCAAGAATATATATATATATATATATGTATGTATATGTATGTATATATATGTATATATTTTTATCACTGTGTCTTACTACCCGTTTGGGTTATACACCTATGTAGGCCTACTAATTACACTAATGGCTTAGGAATTAGGAAGGTTTAATTAAAAGGATGTGCACCCACATTTGCATGTAAGGATAGTGTAAAACCACCCTCATTGCACCTGACCGGGATCAAACCTCGATCTACCCCTCTCAGGCAGTCTAGTTCAACATGAAAGTAGCGTGTTAGACCATGCAGCCACTGAAGTGTGTCGCAAGAATATTGAAAAACAAAATATTGTCATTGATTTGTATTTGAAGGGATGGGTCACTCTCCAATTATTAGGAAAAAACAATGTAGGCCTACTATTTTTATTTTTATGTAAGATTAAGAATATTCCATTACATAATTTCAATAAAAGTTTATTAAGAATATTAGACCCCATAACACAATAAATTTACAATATTTATCAACAAAACCAGTTTTCATAAAATGTTTTACCTTTTTATTGAACAAAATATGTTTTAAGCCATCCTGGACTAGAGATTTAATTTGTGCTATTATTTTATACTGGTTAAGAAAAACATTTTATCGCAAGAGTAGGCCTATGCAATAGTTTATTATTTTAGGTCTTTGCATTGAAGGTAACATAATTTGACCATAGAAGTTATTTAAATACATTGTCTAGCTATCAGTCAAATACTTTCTAATTCATTGATGATAAATTTAGTTGATTCATTGTTTTAGTAGCATTTATTTTCAAATTATGACAAGAGAGATTCATTACACATTTATATACTATCTATCACACATTAGGTGTAACATGAAATAATGTACTTTTCTAACTTTATTAAATTTGGCCAAACTATTTAATAGATATCAAGTGCATTTTAACAATAATTAATAGACACATCATTAACTTATTATTAAATAGCATTTTAAAATATAACAATGGTTTCCTATTAAATGTGAGTAGTATCCACATGTTTAATATCTAATGATTTTTGTTTTGAATCTCGGGCAAGCTCGGAATTATTGAAGGTTTGATGTATTAAATAAAAATGTGTTTCATAGGGCTAATGGTTGTATGGGTATGATTTGCAAGAACAACTAACTTAAATTTTATTTTGTATTTAAGTGAGTATGCACCTTTTGATTTTTAAAATATCTTTACACATACACAACCTACCGTATGTATAAAAATATTATATTTGTGATATTTGATAGAACTGATAAGGAAATAGTCCACATTATGGGTGGAACTGGGATTCTTTATGTCATATTATGAGAAATTTAATGTTTTTGACCATGTATACAAATAAAAACAAAAGCAAATTTCCAATGTTAACTAATTTAATATTGCAATATAATTATATAAGTTATAGTTTTTTTTTAAAGAATGTGTTTGAAACAAGCCTAGTTTTTGTAAATAAATAAGTAGGCTCTATTCTTTTATTATTTTGATTATAAACACTTTGTACATCTTCTAATGAAACTATCTAAAGTGGACTGTCACTCATTTCGATCAAAATTGGAAGCTATCCCAATGGTGTCAGATATATTTAGACACATGATTATAGGTATTTTGGTGCAAAATATTTATACTATCCCACACCTTAGTTCAGTCGCTAGTTTGTCTGTCTACCGAGCTAAGGGTCCCAGGTTTGATTCTGGGCATGGCCGGAAATGTATCATTGGTGAAATGTGGGTTTCCCTTTTCTCATAGGAATTAACGGTCAGGGGACAGGATGTTGTGCCTGCCGTAGTCTTAAGTTAGATTATGAGGCATATGAAGCTACGACAGGCCTAGCAAACCGGTAGTGGGAAATATATTACTTGAATCACATACTGACCCAGGTCACAGGCTGGGAACAGTAATGGATGTAAAAAAAAAAGTATTATTCATACTATAGCTTATAGCTCAAATTATATGAACCAAGCTTAACCTAACGTTTCATGTATGACTAAATTACATTTTTGATGAAATATTGATTCTAAAATATTTTATGAGAAGGAATTGAATTCAATATAGATAGCCCAATACATTAGGAATCCATAGAACTGTGCCTTAAAATAGCTGGAATTTGGTCTGTGAGCATGTTTGAGAATATTGTACTGAGCTCAATGCAACATATTTAAGAATCTCAGAACTTAATGATAATTATGTTATGTTTAGGTGTTGTTTGCTTGGGACAGTTAATAACAATAAAAATGTTAAATGTTACATATTAAAATACTTTTGGTGGCATGTTGTGACATTCTTTTGAATATTTACGTTCTTCTGTGAATTATATAAATTTCCATCTTTTTTTATCTAAGTTATATACAATTATTTTACTATATTAATTTTGTTATCACCGAAAACTTGGTTCTGTTGTGTGTATAGATATTAAAAAATATGTAATTTATCAATATATCACATAAAAGAATTAAAGAATCTCGCTATTAGTGTGCACAGTTCCCACCAATAATACAGTCCTTTAGGCTTGTATGCAGTGAAAATAATGAATTATAACTTATTTAATAAAGATTATCAACAATTTATTAGCTCACCTTTTTATTTTTAGTATGCGTGAATTTTTTTTTAATTTCCTTCCTTTAATTTAATGTGTGTTGAATTTGATGTATTTCGGTCCTGTGTAAATGAGACTAAAATATGTTGACTAATAAAAGCTTTTTACTATGTTCTTTTCATGAATAATTAAAAAAATACTCTGTTCTGTGTAAAGTCTAAATGAAATATAGAATGATTGTGTTATATTTACTAGTTAGTTCAGTAGTTTTAATCCTATAAATATAGGTAATAATTTAAAATACACAAGATTCTCCAATATGAAATATGCTGAATATGATACCTTTTAATATGTATTTATTCAAACAGCCTATTAATTCTGTTTGTTTAGTATGGCTTTAAGTAATAATGGTTAAATTATGTTATTCTTTGTTCAGATATTGTGGATTTCACTCGAGTTTATAAAATCTATTCTCATATCCTGTCCCATCCACACCTACGCCCAAAAAGAAATAGTGATCAATGCAAAATGAAAATTTTCAACATAATTTACTAAATCTATTTTTATGCGTGTCGAAAATTAATTTTCAATTAAAATGTTCATGATATTGTTTGTACAGTAAGACACAATAAATTAATTCATAGTATATTTTTATTATCTTCTAATGATAACTAGGCCTATGCACTTATTTATACCATGAATATTTTTGATAGATATGATGATATTGCACATTTATTTCAATAATTTCAAATCTATCATCATTAATGGTTTTATTATTAATATTGACTTTTTAATTACAGTATCTAAATTATACACAATTTTTAAATTCATTTACGGCAATTTAAAATGTGGGTTTATCATTAAAAAGATTAAAAATTGTAAACATGTTTTATGCTTTAATAATTCTCAACGTGACCGCTTAGCTATAAAAAACATAATACAAAATGTTCTTATACTAAAATAGCAAAATTATAAAATAAAAGATCATTCTAAGAACATATTGGAAACCAAAACATTTGTAAATAGATTGGTTAAAGATATGTTGATATTTGTATTTGCTTTCATCATATGATAATAATATTTGCTCTCTAATACATTAAACTAGGCTTGTATGGATACACTAAAAACACACACAAGAAAACTACTGAATACTGTTTTAAGGTATTTTGTTAGATACTATTCACATGCTAAAATCATGGTTACCCAAAAAACAATAATATATTTAAAATAGTTATTTCAATAGCAAACTTATTAGAGGTTGGTACATTTTGAAAGATAAGTTTTCTTTTAATATCAATGAAATCTTAGGACATAACACTAGACATAATATCTATGTCATGCACTTTTAGAGATTGTAATGCCTTTCTTATGACTATTTTGGGGAAAATAATAGTTAAATTCACACAATGAAAATTGGTAGTTGGTGATGGTGTTTGGGCAACCTTTTTACTTCTTTTTGTAAGTGGCTCTGGTGCATCTATGTCCTCATTGTCACCTTCTTTGTCTTCTATAAACAGATTAACTTCTGTAGGTTTAAAGCATAAAAGATCTTTTGACTTGTCTGAAAAGTATGGTCGTATCTTTCTGAAAAAATATTTCTTCCGCTCAAACGACAAACCAGCTGGTGTTATTTCTTAAGGGAAATCTTGTAATTTTAACTTATCAGCAGTAATTGTATTATGAGTAGTAGTCCCATTCTATTCCTTGTGTCATTAGCAGCTATTAAAGTCACAACAAAAGAATATCACCTCAAAATTAATGTTTGTTATTCAGATATCTAGAAGATAAGGTCCCATTTCTTAGCCATGACACAAGTTTATTAAAAATTCATTATTTTAATGCATTTACTGCAATCTATGGGTGTATTTTTGAAAAGTAAAGAATTGAAGTAGATTATAAATACTACAGAAAGAGTTTACTATCAGAATTATGGTTGCATGAACAGCTGGAAGATAAGGTCCCATTTCCTAAACATGACAGGGGTTTATAAAAATGAATTTTACTGCCATCTATTGGTGGATTTTTAATAATAATAATAATAATAATAATAATAATAATAATAATAAACGGAAGTTGGAGATAAATAATACAGATAGCTTTTGTAACAAAAAAACAAAAATTTAATTATTACACCTGATATACTGTTTTTTGCATTATCTCGAAACTTCCCTGGGAAGATACGGTCCCCTTTCCTGTGCACGCTCACATTTATGTATATACACCCACACACACATAATGCCTAGTTTTAGCTCCTCATGGGATCCACTCAGTTTTATTCACTTCTTCTTTGTGCAAGATATGATTTTGTATTCTGAAATTGAGGCTGCCATAAATATTTTCATTAATTTATTTGGCTCAAAAACCAGTTGGAGAAACCAATTACAAATTTGGATCAGTATGGCATCCACTATAATCAGCAGGACCCAACGTGGGGCTAGCAACAGATATGATCAATTCCTGTAAAATTAATATAAATCCAGATTAGCCTAATCATGGATAAATGCTGCTTCTTCCAACGTTAATCCACACATGTTAGGACTACTTCACTATGACTCATGCCAAAGGGCTCAACACCAAGATCACCTATCTTTTTAAACAAAAGCTTTGCTTGCTGAAGCTTTGAAACTATCCTAATTTATACTATCGCCTCATGTGCTATGTAACTCTTAAATTACAGTAGCAATCTCTTATTTAGCTGCCAGAATTTTTTGATTGCCCTTCAAATGAAGCTTTGGTAGAATCTTACATTTTACTGGAATGGTGAAAATAAAGCCATAAATAATGTTATTTTCTTATAGACAACACATTAAAGGAAGTTGTAAAGGGGGGGGGGGCTAATGGTTTGAAGCACATAAACCCAACCTCATATGGCTGAAAGTCTATAAATTCAAGTTATATGAATACAACAACCTTATATTGAAAAAAAATTAATAAAAACGCTAACAGGATTTAATAGTTTATATTTGGTAAGTTCTTGGTGAATTGGTGAAAATTATATAAATGTTGCTTGCAAAATTTCAGAATTATTCACAATATATATGACATTGGTGATGTTAGTAATCTACATTGTGAATAATTTTGAAATTTTGCTAAATATATACACCGTTTATAATCTACATCTGAGAGGTTTCCAAACTAATGAGGTATTGGCTCTCTTAATACTACAATATGTACAATCCATTTACCCTGAGAAGTAACAAGCTTATCGTTCTTGTTTTCCCAATGGTGTGGCTTTTAAGATACATCCACAGTGGAGCCCGTAAAGGTAAAGCAGTAACCTTTGTCATAAGCAGAGTGTACATTTAGCCTTTTGAAGCTCAATAAACATTACCAGAACAGTTCTATTTTAGGAAAAGGTTATATAACCTTCCAAAAAGTGATAACATTTTTAGCAAGATAGATTTGGGGTTCTGTGAATGATAACTTTTCATTGTTATAGTATTAAGGATGTGGATATTTTATTGTTGATTTGATTATAAAGCAACATTCTTGCATGAAGCCATCACGTTTAATGGCTTTGCTGTATTGTGGAGTGGTGGGTGAGAGGCTAAAGGCGTTAGACTCAAATTGCACTTAACTGCCGTTTATGAGGAAGAACCTCATCCGAGTATATTGTTTTGTTTTTTTTCATAGGGTTTTAACTGTGCTTTCCCCATCTTCTCCACGCATCTTTTTCAGCTACCCTTCTAATTTGTATTCTTTGTATAACTTTGTTAATAACCCTTGTGTTAAATGTGGTCATAAAAAAAGCAGCCCTTAAAATTACAATAATTATGTCATGCATGAATATCCTAGTACCTACATTATTTTTTCCCCTGTTTCTTCTTGATATTTTTGTTACCCTTAAAATGTACAGTACTAAAACTAAACATTAAATTATGTTTCAGGTGCTAGTGACCCTATTTGTGTTTTAAGCATCTGTGCTAACAATAATCAAGAAATATTAGACACATCCATCATTTAACTAAAATATGGTTTTTTGTTGATGCCAAGCACACATAGGCCCTACTTTAAGGCAGGGATTCCCAACATTGTTCACTTCATGACACGCTTAGTTGAATACAATATTTTCACAGCACACTTGTATAAAATAAATGCTATAATATAATACATTTTCATAATAAATTTAGATAAGAAATTAAAATGATTATTATTGAGATGCAGTTGACAATAAGTATATCCCTCTATTGGTGCTCTCATCTAGTTACAGAGTTTACTTTAATTCTTTCTAAAACATTTTGACTGATGTCCTCAGACATTTCAGCGGCCTATTGTATTATTGGACAGAAATTATTTTTGACATTTGCTCTTTAGATTCTTTTATTAGCATGGTTTCAACAATGATCTTACAAGCTAGCCTAATTACGTTTTCACTATTGACATGTAGTTTAGTGTTTTTCCGATATTTTTAGTAACTTTTAATGATGCCTGAGGTGTACTCTCTGAAACCCTTTTTTCCATTTTAGTTGCTGCCTTGTGTTGTGATTTTAAAAGACGTTCAAAATAATATGATGATGGTTTTTGGGACTCATTAGAATGTTTGGTGGTTGTATGTTGCTTCATTTTGCTCAGAACAATTGTTCCATTGCTCAGGCATTCTCTACAAAAGATACAAATAGAAATTGGTTGGTCACATTCTTCATTCCAAGTGAAACCGAAAGCTAAATACTATTGTTATATTGGATAGCACTTTAGGTGGCTTAAAACTGAAATTAGTAGTAGATTTATAATGAGATGGTTTGTTACATTAAAAACTTGAGAAATTTTGGTGGCACACTTCCAAAATTTTGCGGCAGACGTGTGAGAACCATTGTTTTAAGGCATATGAAAACATTGTTACAAAACAGTTTAATTATATTTTAATGAATAAATCCAATACTTGATCTAGTTCATCCATTCATAAAAACTCTGAAAATGTTTAAATCCAAAGTTCAATGCCACTTTTTAGTGGCATACTATTCTGAAACAAATACTTAAAAATAATTTCAATGATTGTATTTGTATCTTATTGTAATTTATGTAATAGTCTTCAATTTTATTGTGTGTTTTGATATTCTATGCCATATCCTTTGAATGTGTTACACATATAATATTGGTTTCTTTCAGGCATGGGTATGGGCTCGTTAAGTTCCATGATGGATGGAGATCGAATGTCCACCCGATCCCAACAGCCACAAGCACAGAAAGTCCCGTTACGATTGCAAAAGTCTTTAGATGGCCGTCCCGTTAAAGACAACGAGCCTCTAACCAGTAAGCTTATATTTGGTTTAATGGTACCTATTCCACTATTATTAATGGTTTAAGGTGTGAAGAAACTAGATTATGAAGGGGAGGAATTGTACTGCGCCTTACAAGAACATTTAAAACTAACATGGTGAAAAAAAAAGCCCAAGAACAGCAAATTGACTTATTACTACCTCAACCTCTAATTAAAAGTCACTGCTTCTGCATAGATGACACATTCCGAGCTAATTTCTCTGCATAGATCAATTACTACTAAATTAAGNTATATATATATATATATATATATATATATATATAGCGATTAAAAGGTGGATGCCTATCCAATGCCTTTATATGGACTTATTACTGTTAAACAATGCACGTCGAATATGGATGCACCTAATAGAGTTTATTTCTGTTATTTCATATGAGGCAGAGTGTACTAAGTGTTTAAATATAGTTTATCCTGTTACACATAGATTTTATATTATTTCTATTAGTATGTAGTTTATTGTGCAGTCAGTTAAACTGGACCCTGGCATACCTTATATCAAAAATGACCCACACTATAAAGCTACTATACCTCTTTCGCCACAAGCTCTTCTATTTGGCCAACTTTGAAAATACTTTGGGATAGAGGGGGCGATTGTTCCTCAGTTCAAATTGAAAATCAGGTATGGGTCTGGTAGACTAGTTTGCTCAGCATAAAAATAAATGGTGGAGCCACTGCTCTTAATCCACCTGACCTCTGGGTCAGGCTATAGCACCAATATAACAAGGGGAGAGAGATACATACATACATACATACATACAAATATATATATATATATATGTATCTATTTATTCTAAAATACCATAACAAAAATACACATACACCCACAGTAAGACAATATACACAAATGATCAAAACAATTTCAAGATATGTCTAATTTAATTTGTACTTAGTTCATGACCTTATTTTTATTTTATCTTTAGCACCGTGTCTTACTGCCCTTTTGGGTTATATGCCTAAGAACTAATTACACTGATGGGTTTATGGATTGGTATGGTTACATTTAGAGGAAAAGTACCCGCATTTGTGTGGCAAGAGAGTAAAAACCCATTTTGGAAAAACTACCCCTATTACAGATAACCGAGATTCAAACCTTGATCTCCCCATAATTGGCAGTCTATTCTGTGAGTTAGACCATTCGGCTACCAAAGCTCGTTGAGTGCTGATATTTCTTCTTGTACTCTCTTCTTATCCCCAAACATGACAAGTTTATATTATTGTACATGAAGCTTGACATTAGCATCTACTTAAATAAGGTTACAGATTGACTCTGCCAATCCTTAACAACATAATCATGTTAAAAAGCCAGTGAGAATAATAAAAGCCTTATTTAAATATAAATTGGTGGTGTATACAGTCAATGCCTAAAATCCACGGTTTTTCTGTTCAAATAAGCTATTTAGATAAACAAATATTAAAAGTGGTGGTTGCGGGCGACAATTATATTTTATAATATTTAGTTCAGAAGTTCCAAAACTTCCTGGACCAGGGCATCGCAGCTATAAGGAAAAACTTAAACTTATCATGTATAGTGAAATGCAACACACAAATTTTCAATACATTTACTCGTATATATTTTAAATAATAAAATAAATCCTACAAGAAAACACATACTTCTTTTTTGTGAAAGCACTCCCTTCATATGAGTTCAGGATTCTAATGTTCCTTGAAAATATTGGGTACAGGGGCATCACACGGAAACTATGTCATCTGAAGAGTGGCGCGGTCTCATAATGTTTGGGACCCCCTGATTTAGCTACTTTTGGGAACATTTGATTACGTTTATGTACATCACAAAGATATTGATCTAAATATGCATTTAAGATGAACAAATTTATTTTTTAAGACAACTAAGAGCTCTATCTTTTGAAACATTGTGTATTCATTAACTCTACAAGGCAAACAAGAGTGTATATACTCAGGTTTGAGTGCCTTACTGTTTCTGTTACATTATACATGCTTACTATTATGGAAAAGGGGTTGGTTTGTTCTAAAAGACGTAAGCACGTTCACTTAAAATTTGCATTCATGTCTTTGTTAAGGAAAGTAAATCATTTTTAAACCTAATATTTAGACATTTGATTTTTTGTATTTCAATATAAATATGAATATTTCTAAACAAATTGAACACCATTAACCATGTTAGCTCAAAATTTCCTTACATAATATATGCTAGCTCATAATAAGTATTGTATTTTAAAGAAATGTAAAAAACTATTTTGTATTGTAATAAGACTTATTTTCCTCATTAGGTGACATATTAGGAAGAGGAAGAACATCAGAGTTTGGAAGATCAGTTCAAAGAGAAAGCATGTATATGGAAAATCAACACAGGTTAGACTTCTAGTGTAAATTATTATTTTATAACTATTCTGTTAATTTTCTCTATTTGTTACATTTGATTTTGTGTTAAAAAACTTAGATTATTTTTTTCCATAATTTTTTTCCACTTTCAGGTCAGGAGGAATGATGATGAAAGAAACCATCTCTAGAAGTGGAATGACCGGATTGGAGATTGATCAATCTCGACTACAGGTTTATTTAAATTATTATCATAGCCATAGTTTCATTCCTTATTATAACCAGCAACTAAAAGAGGAGGAAACTCAATCCTGTACAATTATGTCTACTCCTATACTATTCCCAAACTGATATTAACTTAACTTAGGTACCTCATATGAGACAATATACAATAATTGTCATTCTCATAATATATGCATCCTTTATTCCTACAGTTACAGACGATCTAGTACTATTATCCAACAAAAAATCCAATCATTCATTATTTTATTATATATTTAAATGGAAATTAGTATAAATTGTTCTTTCTTTACCAAAAATATTTTTTAAACATAAGGAATAATTATTGGTAATGAAATCATGATAGTAACATTTAATTAGGACCTCGCTGCACTCTTTAAAAAATTAGATTATATTTTCTGGCATTATTTTATTATAATACTTAATCGGTTTAAAATTTGTAGCCTTTTTACTCTCATGGTAAAACCAGAATAGTTCAAATTCCCTTGTAGATATGGGTTGGATCACTGCGTCTTACTACCCCTTCGGGTAATATGTTTATTTACTAAATACGCTAATGGTTTTAGGAATGAGGGATGAGGATGGCTATATTTACAGGAAGTGTACTCGCATTTGTGTGGGAGAAGAGTGAAAAACATTTTTGGAAAAACCGCTCTCAGTACATTTGAGCGAGATTTGAACCTCTTTATTCTCACCATCAGCAGTCTGGTCTACTGTAAAAGTAGTGCCTTAGACCATGCGACCACCATGGAGGTTAATTTGGAATATTATTCATCATATTGAAGTACTAGGAAAAATCAATTGTTTACCTAATCAGTTGTGAGTTTTCCCATGGTTAGCAAGAATCCTGTATTTTTGGAATAAAATTGTACTCGTTTTCCCTTCTTTAATAAAATTACCAAGTATTTAATAGTTAACAAACACTTACCAACATTATTGTTTATCATTCCTAAAATCCAAGTACTGTAGTTTAAATTCAATATGTTGTCTTTACTTAAGTAGGTAGTATTTATGCCAATGTATATGGGCATGGAAGTTGGCTTTAAATTACACAATATTTAGTAAAACAATATTTTTAGAAATCTGTGATGGCTATTTTACAAAGTGGAAGTATTTTACCTGAAGTTGTCTTAGTAATTATGTTGTTATATTTTAATTTGGGATGATGTTTATGAAGATCTATAGTAAAGGTTTGTGCAATTTACATTTCAAGAAAATACTTGATTATTTACATCAGATTGATTATTATCAGGGCCCATATTTTGGTGACATGTCATCTTTTTATTGGTTCATCACATAAAATGCTCATCAGTAAAAAAAACTCGGTTAATGATCACCTGGTTGTAAGAATATAATTTTATAGGTCACTTTCTGCTCATTTTTGGTATTTTTGGAATCCAAGATCATATTTTCTTGGAGTCATTTTTAGGAATTCTAGAGGCAGTTTTGAATCATTTTAAATAATACATGTTGAATAAGTATATTTTTAAATACTATCAATATATTTTTATGACTCCATGTTTTTTTTTCAACACACAGTTGTCAGAATGAGGAGATAATTTAGGCCATGAATTTTGTATCCTCTTTTCTTGGTTGGGTGCAAAATACACATTTCGGGTGAGACACTACAATTAAGTTGTAAAGGGTTGCGTAGGAAGGGTAGATATAATTTCTGAAGCAGGTTTGTAAATAGATATTATATTCAACAGAAAGTAAGAGCTTAGTTGTCAAAGGCTTGTCATTACCAATCTATATTTAAGTTTACATTTGTGAAGCACAGGTTTAATTTAGCGATGTGCATTTATTTCGACTCTTTGTTCATATTTTTAATTCATTTTTTGAAATTATCGGGTCTTTTTTTTAATTTCTAGGTCATTTTATAGGTCATTTTTTTTATCATTTTTAGGTCATCAAAATCAAGCCCCTGATTATTATATTGCTGCCCTCAGACCTCTCTACTACATTTTTAAGAGAAAATATAGTTTTCTAAAGGTGAGTTGTCAAATGGGATAAGATGCTGAATATAACTGATAGATGGCCCTGTTATCACAAGGATCTCTAAGACTCTAGAAGACAGGTAGTGCCACCCCAGAGTTTGATGGGTATTTTTTGTTTTTACAAAGGCAAATTTAAATAATTATTATTATTAGTGTACAAAAGAAAGTATTTGTCTTCAGCAAAGGTTTATTATCATGAATATGGTTTCTTAAGCTAGAGACTAATTCAAAATAATAGAAATACATAGTATTTTGTATTATATTTTAATAATATATATTGATTAATAAATACATCAATAAATTGATCAAAATTATACTTAGTTTTAAATTATGATTTACAAATTATCAAAGCCTTTATGATTTTAAATACTCGTCTAAACACAATTTTTGTATCAAGATCGTATCTATACAACAAAAGAATTAAATTTTATATAAATATTAACATTATCTTATATACATACACATCATATTGCTTGCTCAAATATTTTTTCTATTGTCTAACATTTATACTACTAATAAATAATAAATAATAAAATTCTTATGGTCTTACAGAAAACATTCATGCAAAAAAAAAAATCTTTTGTCCTTTCAATGTAATATAAATATTCAACTTCTTATACCCATAAAGTATTAATGTGAACATTTGTCTTAATATGCACTGGCTATTGTGTTTGATACATTCTTAGCACAGTGGACTCTGACCTGCAAATACGCTATTTGAAATTTTTTCTCTTTTTTTACATAACTGGGATTCAAAAACAAACTCCTGAGGACTCTAAGAAGTGGTAGCTTAGTGTTTAAGAATGATGATGCACTAGTGTTCTTAGTTATGAAAGGTCCAAAGCATGAGATTAATTATATGATAGTTTGTGATATGATGTAGTTGATGAAATGCACAAGGCACATTTGACGAATCTTCAAGATCATATAACTAAAAGTTTATACTAGACCACTTTATTTTTATTTTTTAATAATTCATGTAACTCTCTCAAACACTAACATAATATTCATTTTGTATATCACAAATGCTTTGTGAAAGGGGGATATAATCTCCAGGGAAAGTCCTTAGCACACGGTCATACTTGAGATCTGGTCACGGTGACTTGGACTTCAGAACGTCAAGGATTGTTATATACATACGATATCCATAATCAACCCTGTTTGCGACTAAGTTGCCATAGATAGGCTCTAGTCAAGTAGTATGGCCACTCTAATTTATAACAAGGCACTGCGTGCAAACATCCTTGCCGCGGCGACAAGGTCACAAGTATGACCATAGGCTTATAGTGAGTCGAGAATCATTTAAGCCCTGTTTTCTTTCACACCACAAGAAATTTGAAATACATATTGACCAGGATCAAACCAGTTTCTTCAAGGGGGTTGGTAATTACCTAATTATCAATGCCTCGATGCTCTCAATCACCATAAAGTCAAAGACAATTATAATAAGAGAGATACAGTTATTATGTATATTTTGCGAATATCACATTTTTAATTGTTGTGATGTTTACAGTTTGTAGAGGCAAACTCGGAGTTGGGTGGTTCTAACTTCATGCACAGCGAAAGTCAACAACAGCAACAAACACCAGAACATCAGCAACAGCAACAAATGCAACAGCAACATCTACAACAGCAACAAGTACAACAGCAACATATACAACAGCAACATATACAACAACAGCAACAACAACAACTACAGCAGCAGCAACAATTCCATCAGGAACAAATGCAACAGCAACAATTACAACACCATTTTCAACAACAGCAACAACAAATGCAGCAACAAACACAGCAACAAACACAACAAAATGCGCTACATCAACAACTGCAAAAAGAACAGAATACACAACAAAAACAACAACAAAAACAGCAGCAACATTTGCAGCAGCAGCAGTTACATCAGCAACATATCCAACAGCAGCAACAAATGCTTGAGCAAGAGCAGCAAGAGAGACTACACCAACAACTGCAAACAATTCAGCAACTGCAGAACAATGCTCAAAACGACAAATCCAAACCCAAATTTTTTGATCTTCAGGTTGGTGTATGTAATAATTCCAAAAGCGCCGAACAAAAAACTCCAGGATCAATTTTTAAAACTAATTTAACCTTTATTAAATGGTTTAAAACTTTTTTTAATCCTTTTGACTTGGTTGTACTAAATTAACGTGTAGCAAAGTTTTGTATTCTTTTAAATGTAATTTTAATCTTAGTAACTAAAGTAAGTTACAAGTCGTCCAGAAATATTTAGATTGGAACTCATTGTTTAGAAATAAGGTAAACATTTTTCAAAAATATGGTTCATACAAAGCTTTGCTTTTTTTATTTTATATTTTCTGTTTAATATAGTTTATTCAAAATTATAGATTGTTAGAAGTTATATATCTGTGTACATTTATGACAATACAATTTCACTCAATAGTTTATGGGAATATTTTAATTCAATATTATTAATAATACTACTCTCTATGTACACTGCGTTTAACCCGAAAGGTAGCAGTCTTTTTCTCTTGATGGATTACACTAAAGCCCTATCTTACAAGCTTAGTCATAGTGAAACCATTTGAGGTAAGCTTGCCACCTTTCAGGATAAACAAAGGGTACTATCTCCAAGACAAGTATATAAACCACTGTTTAGTGATTTAAACAATTAATTGTCACATATGGAAACTATTTTTGATAAGACTTTTTAAATCTTAGAAACTGGTCCTGGATTTTTCATCGGTCTAATTTTAGTTTTATATCTATGTTTTTATCAAGGTCCTTTGTATTTCTACTGTTTTCATCTTAGTCTCAACTAGACCCTATTACTATTACTCACAGCACGTCTACAAGTAGCAATGTCGCATTCTAGAGAGTATATTTGAATGCTTTGTGTGTTTGTTTGATCATGTTAGTCCTTGAACCTATTAGCTATTTCTTTGTTGTCAAATCACACAACTTTAATATCCACTTTGGCAGATTAAGTTTAAAAAAAACTTCAATATAGTTGTTATTCAACATACCATGTTAAATGGAATACAAAACTAGAAATTTAATTTACGCATGACCTAGACATAATATTAACCCAACCTATATAATAATGAAGATAAACAGTTTTAAAACATGAAGGTGGGTTTAAAAGAAGTTTCACTTTTCATTGAAGAGTTTAACTTGGGAAACATAAATATGGAGCACCAAAGGATTGTTCACTTTAAACATAAATCGAAGGAAACAAATCACGTCATTTATCCGAGGCTCCTAGCCGTTTGGTGCTCCTTTCTCCCGCAGCAAACGTCCAATAAGAAGTCCCGTGCTGCTAGATTCGAGCCAGCTGATTGGTCCCCTGTGACTGACCTTTCACCAATCCTGGATGTGTCTCCATCGCTAGAACGGGCAGAGCAAGAGCTGATGCAACGATTCCAGGTAAACCCTCTTCCCCTTTCAGAAAGGTCTACCTAGAGATAATCTAATAACAAACAGACGTCTTCAGAACAATCTCTTCAGATGCAGTGTTTCAGGTGATCCAAATACTTTCTTCACTGATGTTGATCAAATATGTGTTCATGGAGTTTGATTTCCACTCAACAAGCAAAATGATATTTTAGAATAGAAATAGTAGATTAGATTACTATAGTAATACATTTTTATAGGCTGCATGCTACTCATACAGCACAAAAGTATTAACAGGTAATCCATAAACAGCACGTCAGAGGTACACAAAATATTCGCAATGTTCAAAATGAATTTTAAAAACTGGGTAATTAATTCCCTCCCTCCATCCTTAAACACTATATATAAATAGCTAGTTAGTGTAAATAATCACCATAGAACAACAAAGGACAATCTCTTACATATCTAATAACAATATATATATATATAAAATATATATATATATAATATTTGACAAGTTAAAGTGGGTTTTGGTTGAGATTATAATCATGCATAGCTCATAACTAATAGTGAATAATACATAGAGCATAAGGCACTAGAAGTTGAAATACATTATTTTCAATGATTCCTTTCTTAATCAAGAAATAGTGAATAGTGCACAATGCAGTTGATTTAACTTTAACTTAACTTTTTATGTGTCATACATGGCGTTGAGCATAGACGGATGACCCTAGAACTTAAGACATATCAGCCAATAAGAATGCAAAAAGAGGCTTTAGCCAATTAAAGTCAGAATACACAGAAGATGCTAAATATCTTTTGTTCACATTTGAAATGTTTTGTAGTAGCCATACTAGTTTGTTATTAATTAATTTTCATTGTTTTAGTATCAACAACGACTATTGTAAATGTTATTGAAATTAAGTGTGAAATATTTTTTTTTATTATGTTATTGAAAAGAAGGTATACAGTAATATTCATGACAATAATAAAATCAGAACCAAATGAAAATCAAACTTGATTTAAAAGTACCATGCAGCCCCGCAATTTAAATTAGGTTAATGTTTTGTTTCAAGTTAAAATTTAATGAATGTTTTTATTCATTGAACCCTTAAGTAATGTTAGGCCAATTTCTATGAATAAAAAACACTCAATATAAGTAAAGAATTTAATCACTAAGTTTAGTTACAAACCATTGTATTTGTTTTAGTTGACCTCAGTGGTCATAGAGTAAAGTGCTTGCCTCAAGACCCAATGTTCATGGGCTCAAACCCAGCTGGGGTCAATGGGTTTTTCTCGAGCGATAAATCCCGTCGTACAATTTCCTTCTGAGGAGAAGTAAAGCCGTCGGTTCCATGTAGCATGTAAAAGAATCCTGGAAAGCACGTGAAAATACCTTTCCTGGCAAAATTAGTTGGCCCTTTCTTAACTCACTTATAGAAATTGTCATGTGCTGATATAATCAGTTGGTTCAGAAAGTGCATGTTATATACCTCAAATAAAAAATAAAATAATAATATTATATGTGTTTTGGATTGTGTATTGTATGCTCTGCTCTATTAACTATAAGCTATGTGTAGGCATGAATATAAACCAACCCTTAAAAATTACTAGAACATAAATACATTAATAGAGTTAAATATTTTCACAATGTCTTAGAAATAGCAAACAATATAATTGCTAATCTCTTTAAAATTTCCATATACCAGGGGTCCCCAATTATTTTTGATGAAGGGCCGTTTTAAAAACTCAACATAATTACGTGGGCCGGCAAAACTTTAACAGTGACTCAAGTTCAAGCCCTATATAACTATACTAATTCAAAAACGTGATTTTCTTTCCCTTTAGTTAGTTTACTAATTTATTATTGTTGTCCTTCCATGTCTACTACCCTCCCACCATTGAAATAGCATAATTTCTTCTATTTTATCGCTATCTCGTCAAGGTCCTTAAAAATGTCTCTGTGATCCTGATGCCGCATTCCGCCATTTAGTGACCACTGTTATATATAGTACATGTACCGAAAAGTTTTTTTAGCACTGCTTCGTATTACTCATTCAGGTTACACACTTATTTAAAAATTAAATGTGCAAACAAAACCCTATCAATGCTCAGTAAAATATAATTAATTGGAAAGTTTTACAAAGCATACAGACTTTATAGACAAAAGAATACTACAAATTTAAATGTTTATATAATACCTTAAGACTGTTATAAAAAAATTTGTTTGAAAGTCTTTAAATTTGATCTCAAAATATAATATTTAAATTGAAATACCTATAGCTTTTTATAACAAATGTAAAATATTTGTGTTAGAAAATGTGGTTATGCAGTGTCCATGTAATATTTAAACAATTGTCCAATATTATATAAACATTATCAATGGCCAATATTTTAAAATGAATTTCCTGACAAAGAAGAAATGTTTTTTATAAATGTATTATATAACTTTACTAAAATATAAACTAATATTCATAGATATTAATAGATTAACATATTTATGTAATATATCAGAATGAAAATAAACCTCTCCAGCAGACAATACTTTAATATTAAAACTACTTCTTTGGCAATTTTATTTCATAGCAAAGTAAAGAGAGCTATATTTATTTTTTGAAATTATCTTACACTTAGCTATGTGAAACGAGTATGAATTAAAATGACATTAACAAATAATAATTATCTTTTATATGACTTTAAAAAAATATATTTAATGATCCAATACGAAACATTATAGTTATTAAATTGTCAATATTTTAAAAATCACATATGATTTTTTTTTTATAATCCACACAATATAGCACATATTCTAAAACAAATATGTTGGTCTAAATACATGTTTAACCTTCAACAAAATTATAATCTTAGCTATTATTTTTTAGCACCGCATCTTACCATCCATTTGGGTTATACGCTTATGGACTTTACATCCATACTGTTTACAGACTGTAGCCTGGGTCAATTTTTAATTCAAGCCATTTATTTTCCATTACTGGCTTGCTAGGCCTGTCATAGCTTCATTTGCTTTATATTATATCTTAATAATAGGACAGGCACAACATCCAGTCCCCAGCCATTAATTCAGCACAATGAAAGGGTAAACCCACATTTCACAACTGATAAATTTTTCTGCCCTTCCAGGAATTGACACGCTACTGACTGAGCTAAGGTGTTGGATATGCTTATATACTAACTATGCTAATGGGTTTAGTAATCAGGAAGGTTATATTAAATTAAATGTACCCATATTTGTGTGAAAGGAGAATGGAAAACCACCCTCGATATACTTGACCGAGATTTGAATCTCAATCTCCCCGTTATTGGCAGTTTAGTCTACTGGAAGAGTAGCACGTTAGACCATGCATCTACTAATGTGGGTAATTATACCTGTTAATGTTAAAGTAAAATATATGGACATTTATACAAATTCGAACTAAAGCTATTCAAGCCCAATATCCTCTCAATGCTAAATTGAGATCAAAGTTTGAACTTTTTTTTTAGAGTATCTGTAATTTAATTGTTTAAATCTTACTTAGTATGTAATTTATAAGTATGAGATTACAAGCAATTGGTGCTGTATGGGTTAAAGTTATTTTAAGAATGTATTTTAAAGTAAAAACCATTTACGGATATTCTGTTTTCTGTACAAGCCCTTTAGTTAGTAAATACGTTTGGTTATCAAATATTTTCATCTTGAAAAAACAAGGATACAAATAATAATTGAATCTATTGATTAAAAAAAAAGTATTTCTCATTAGTTATAAGGTTGTAGTCCAAAATTTAGATTAGACATTAAAGAGACTTTACAGATCTATTTCTCAAATATCATGCTATTTTAGTTGTCTTTTAATGAGGGTGATTCATTTCTGTGTTTTTATTGAAACCAAAAATGTTTTATTTGTATTGCGCGTATGTAATTTTAATTATATACATAAGTGAATGCATACATATACATAATTTTCTAAAATACATTTATTAAATAGGACAACTATAGGATTATGAATATTAATGTTTTGATATATCTAATGATCAAACATTTTTGCGTGTACAATTTAATGATCAACAAATCGATCATCATAAATAAGTTGTTAATTCCTATGGTGTAGGCCTACTGTACGGCATATGGTAGTGCATTCTTATGCCTTGTTTACATCATTAATCAATTAACTGCATATATCCTGATGATGTGTACAATAAGTTTTGTGAAGTAAAATATGTTAAATTGTTTTAATACAAAATATATAAATATTATGGGTGTCTTATTCATGGGTTGCATTATTCTTTTAATATATATAAAACGAAATTCCAACAATTATATTGCATTAATAATGTTTTGTTTTTTTTGTTTTAAGAAAATTTTAAAATATCAACCTTTTGAATAAATTGTTGAAATAGATTAGCGATGTGATGGTCTTATATTGAAATGCTCAACACTGGTGCTACTTATGAATTAATTTAGGGGGTGTGGATGAGAAGGGTATTTAAAAGAAAATCAACTCATCAGCATTAGCGTGGGACAATTCCTTTTAGAAAACTTCTTTTAAGACACCTGACCAGGATTATAACCCCAAATTATAGGGTTAAAGGTGCCCAAATGCAAAGCTAGTCTAACTCTCAAGTGATAAATCTTACTTATTGTTCTCTTTAATGTCTGACTACCTGTCCGGGTTGTATCCATATGTACTAATTACACTATACTGTTAGGGATGAAGAAGGCTAAATTTAGAGGAAGTGTGCACTTGCTTGGAGGTAGAGTAGAAAACCTTATAGGTAAAACTACCCTCAGTGCACTCGAGCGAGAACTACTGTTCTCCCCATCATCACAGTCTACTGTATTGTGAGCATGATGCCTTAGTTAATTCAACCACCAAAGAGGTTTGTTAGATAAGGAACAGGCTTAAATTATGTAAGGGTTGGACGGGGTGGGGTGTTTAAGTATTTTCTTATGTTTTCTTATGGGGGTAGAGGTTCAAAATCCGTATTACGCAAGGGTTTTTTTCATCTACCGGTATGTTTATAGTGAGACAAAATCTAAAGGTTTTTTTTGGTCAGAAAATAAATACAGTAGAGTATCGGAAACTTGACCTAATGTGGACTGAGATGATGTGAGTTATTGAAATGTCGAATTTTATTAATTAACTCGCGTAGTATGCATGTTAACTAAACAAGGATGAATCACAGTACAGTATCAAATATTATAGGTACAGTTGTACTGTATTGTAGTATTGTACGGTACAGTAACAGTAATATACATACAGCACAATATATTATGTGTTAATATAATGGTATATATACATATGTGTAATATACAGAAATGCATTACAGTACTGTACTTAAAATATTGTATTGATTCGAATAACACGTTACTGAATTGTAAAACTAACAAACACAGTACTTGTAAAAACACCTCAGTGCGACTGTTCCACTCAAGATACACAAACAAGGAGGTTACACAATTGAATGACCTCTGATTGCGATGACTGGATCCAACAACTGTGTGCATGTGCACGTGTCGAGCTATCGAGTGTCGCGTTTCTGAGACTCTACTATATATTAATTTTAAAATTTCACTTATATTTCATTTACTTAATGTTGTGTTGCATTTAATTTCACTGCAATTATAGAATTTAAGTACTCTACAGTTTCATATCACTCGCTTTATTACCAATCCTTATGTCTAACATTAATCAAGGGACTAAAATAATCTAATTTACCAAATTGTAAAAAATTATGTCAGATAGAGGGGGTTTGGGGATGATTGAAAATCATTTAAAAAAGTGACGTATGTAATTTAAGGACAGCCTCTAATATAATCATGGACTCGGCACATAAGGGAAATAATGATTTTTATAAAGTTTAAACAAATAAACAGGAAAAAAACGGTTTAATAATTATTTGTACTCTCTATTTTTGGATAGTAGAGTAATTCCAACATTGATAATTAAATATTAGTTTTAGAATAATAATAATAAAGATCTAACACTAGTAAAAATGTGCACTCTCTTGCACCAGACTAGTGACTCAGAAGAAGACAAGACTGAAAGTGACCCAGTGGTAGACTAGGTCTGTCCTAAATTTTCCAAAATCTAAACGTGATTTCAAAGTCTATTAAATAACAACACACACACACAGAAAGACCACATGATGATATTATTTGGGAATGTTCACATTCCATTGAAGGAAAAAAAAAATCACAATATCAAGTATTCCAGTGATTGCAGGCAATGGGAACATTTCCTATTTTAATGTATCTTATACATTATTAAATTATAACTCGATGCCTAAAATAGTTCAACACATCTAAAAAAACATGTATACGTTTAGACACCATTTTATTTGATATCAGTTGTTTCATCATAAAATAAAACTATGATCAATTTAGGTTCTAAGGAAACATTAATTATATCATAGGCTTAATTGAAACTTTGTGTATAACAATTCTTTTTTTTTTCTGACATAGTTGAAAGAAATTTTATGCATCTTAAAATATATTTATATTTACTTATTTTAATTTTCAATAATTTTACTGATACAATAATTAGCTGATTAAATATAACTAAAATCATTCATATAAATTTAGTAAAATTTGAACATTATTTTAACACATTTCAAAATATAAAAATTATAATTTGCTTACAACTTTTTAATAGTGCTAGAAAAGGTACAAAAATATTGAAAGGTTGAACTAGACTTCACAAACACTTTTGGTGTCAAACAAAAAACAAAATAGAATTTTCAGCAGTCATGCCAAAAGGAAAGTGGCTTTGCATATCTTATTTAATGGAAATATCACAATAATCACAATTATTTACCAATAAAACTGATATAACAACTCAGTGCATAGTATTAAGTAACCATTTTGATTTCCATATGAAGCAGATAGGGATTTTAACTAAAAACCTCCTTACTTAAAAAAAAATATTTCACCTTTAGATTTTAATTTGGATGTACTCTATATATGCACCTGACACTGAAGACTTTTATTGGCATGTCTGTCTGTCTGTCTGTCTGTACGCCTGTTTTTCTTGTTTTATGTATGTATGTCTGTATGTCTATGCACATCTCTAGCACTTGAGGGCCAATACCAAAGCCAGTTACTGGGATATTAGATAGGTGATTATGTTTCTATCATAATCCCATTGAAGTGTGTTTGTCTGAATTCTTTACTTCACAACAGTGAAATTGGGATCAATGAAATAATTTTGCTTTATTTTTTCATTTTTAAATGATAGTTTAAAAAATATTCTTTTTTTAAAATATGGTAAATTAGTTTCACTGGTCTCAATTCAACTTTTATCTAACTAAAGCTACAGGTTATCACACTATTATGCAACATCTGGTTTGAAAAATATTGACTACCTCAGTTATGCGTTGTTTGTAGGGTGAGATTGTCTCTTAAGAGATTTAGCAGATCCTATTCAAATTTGAAATTTATGAATGTTTGTATAACAGATAGGTGTTCTTTTAAAATTAACAGTTTAATTAATAACATAAGCCGTACTTTATCTCAGAAAAAAAAAAGCGCTGAAAGCTTGACGATATATCATTTATTTAGAGGAAGGTAAACTAATAATATTACACCGATCTTTAACCAATAATAACAGGATTTTATTCATAGATTGCTATTCTTCTGGACACACGCATTAATATTTCAACAAAGTTTGTCCATGTTCCTTGCTAGTCATGCCATTTTGTTTTTGACTCAATAGGCTTGCTAAACTTTGTTCAAGCAATAATTATTGCTCATAAAGCACTGTCCAAATGCACGTACAATCTTCGAGCGCCTCTTTCTCTCTGCAAAGCTACTACTTGTTAGTAGCTACACAAACATCATTCCCAGTGAAGTGTTAGGAGTTCTACACATTCCATAGAGCTCACTGTTAAGTCATTAGTCTCAGTAGCTATGTTATTTAAAAATAAGATGTAACAATATGATCCTTGGTTCATTGCCACCAAGGTTCATATTATGGTGACATTGTAATGGTTTTTCTATTAGTGAATGATTTCCCCACTTTTAATCTTGAAAGTTTACAAGCCTACCTTATATGTTTCCACTGCAATGAAGTTTATAAGATAGGACTGTTGTGTAGTCAATTAAGATTAGACTGTTACATGGTGGTAAATGTATATGGTCAAATGTGGTTAAAGTAGAGTCCATTCACCACTGAAGAGGTGGTTACAGCTAGTAAAAGCTACCAGATCTACACTGGCCCCATGGCTTCTTTGGTGCTGACTGACAGCTCACAGCTGACAGATTACATCTTTGAAAAGCTACCAGACCAAATTATGTATTCCTACGCCGAACCATATGATCTGCAAAAAATGGGGTGTGGCTGTGTCATAGACACGACCATGTGTTGTACGTGAATATGTTTATGTAACGGGTTATATATATTTTTTAAATAAAATATTTTTATTTGTGTATTTAGGATAAAAGCAAGGAAACAAATAATTATTGTGTTACAATATAACTTGATTAATTATAGGTCTGTGATACGAAAGGTACGACACAAATGGCATACAAGATACATCGAGATTTATGGTAAAAGTTAAATCAATACAGGTATTACCTAACGTTGTTGGAGAAGTTTCAATGTAAGACAAATTGAACTCGCTGAGCATGAAGTCCGGCAATGAGCGGTTTTGTGAGACATCAACATTAAAGTCTCCAACTATCATAACTGGTGTAGTAAGATCAGGCTCGTAATCGGGTATAATTTTAGCGATGTTTTTGGAATATTTTAACAACGATCGTAACATAAAGAGTTTAATTTCTGCTAACGATGTGCCCGGGTGGATATACACACACCCGAGTACGAATTTGAAGATGCCATTGGCCTTTACGTTTACTAGACATACATCACCAGCTTTTGCGTCTTTCATTTCCAAATAAATTTCCGAAATGTCAATGTTAACTCTATTACAATCAGTGAAGCTATTGATGTTGCGATATATGGCGACTCCACCGGCTTTGCGACTTGATGATGATGATACCGCTACCGATGATGTAGTTGCAATTTGTCTGTTCTTAGCGGTATTACAATATGATCTCAGACCAAAGCCAGGCACATTCACTGGCATGGAATTTTCCATCCAAGTTTCGCTGATTGCCAAATAATCAGATCGGTTGATGATTGTATCGGTAGAGATGTCTTCTGAGTGCGCGACCAAGCTTTGTGCATTAATGGCGGTAATAAGTATAAAACAATGCTGATCAGGAACACTATCACAAAACTTTTTTGCTTTGGCGACTAGTGTCGGCAACGGATGTTGGGCCAATCTCTGGTACTCATCTCGTATCTCTCTAACTGTAGGAGACGCCTGACCAAATCCGTGATAAAACTTGAAATCTTCTCGGGTATTGATCATATAAAGGCCATCTAACGATGTGACGCGACTTAAAGCCACATAAACTAGTTGGTTTTGCTGCGATTTATCATATTGGAACACGATTTGATCGAACGTACCTCCTTGTGATTTGTGAAACGTGATCGCACACGCTGGCACTACTGGAAACTGTATTCGGCGGCATTTGATCTTCGGACCGAGCGGTATGTTGGCACTGCGCGTTGTTATTGGTGTCCATTTGAAGTCGAGAACGTCACGTTTGCAGATTACATGTGGTTTAGCTTTGAGTCGACATCGCTGGCCTATCATCTCGAGTGGGAATTCAATCCATAGTCTGAGTCGCTGTTTGTGTGTGGCCACAGACATTGACGGTTCGTCCTGTGCCTCTAACTCCTCATAATGCTCGTCTTCACTGAGCAGCTCTATATTCTTTAAGACACCAATCGCGCCATTCACTATGCCATCCTCAACGTCAATGTTAGTTGTAATAATGTAAGGGTAACCCACTGCCAGCATGCCGCCAAACGGCTGATCATGCGCGCCGGTGATCTCTTGTAGACGTAAGTTAATCTTGTGTAACACATCTGAACTGATCATGCTAACCTCGTCTATTATCACGCATTTTACACCAACAAACATATTTCTGTAATTTTGCAGGATCTCTCGTGACATTGTGCCAGTTCGACGTGATTGTGTAATTTTGAAAGCAGAATGCACAGTTACGCCTTGGATATTGACGGTGGCTTTGCCGGTCGAAGCACACGCTACGAACGCGTTAGTCAAAGAGTTGTGTTGCACTGTGAAGCGATTATATATTTCCATTGCGAGTTTCAGCACATAGGTCTTACCGCTACCGGCAGGGCCGGTGAAGAAAACCTGGATCGGTCTCGAGTTGTGTGTGTGTAAGCGATGTATCGCCTCCAGAAGTATTTCTAGTTGACCAGAGTTAGTGCTACGCATCATGCGACAGAAGTCGATTTTGGCCATTGCATTCGATCGCCGGCGAATTGGAGACACGGATGTCACCATAGTCGCAGCATCGAAATCACCTGCATTTTCTATGCCGCCTTGTTGTATTATACTCTTCCCAAACTCCTCGCGCTGATTACGGGCACCTAATGGATCTTCATCGTCAAACTGATCGTACATCCTCCGCAGTTCCTCAACCACACGTTCGATTCGTATTGCTTACACTTCTCCATTATCTCAGCCTCTCTGGCATCGTAAGTCTCCATAAATACATTACGGTCAATTATGTCGACTTCCTCACAGCGAAATGGAACATATAACATGACAATCTCTCGTTTGTGGTTCACAATATCATCGGTCTCGTACTATCTATACCGTATAACCTTACAACGATTTATTTTACGATATGCGACTGAACGTGCATTAAAATCCTCTACGTCATCCTCGTCATCTTCACTGCACTCTTCGTTTTCGCCATCGCCGTCGCCTTGACGTTTTCTCTTTCTGGTACCGACAACCGTATACCAAGCGACAAAGTCACCCAAACATATCGACTCTAACTCTGTGGGCCCATACTCGTAACGCTGAATCATGGTTTTGGTCCAGATGTCAGTACTGTTCTCGTGTAACCCTTCTCTGTCCATCACGTACTTACGCTTGCGAGCCTTCTGTCTCTCGTGTGGCCAAACAGTAGGAATGTAAGCAACGTAAACGCTGGCTACACTCATTTTTTGGCGAAGTAAGAACCAGGCAGCCTCTTGCGATGAAATCTCAACCGTGTTGAGTAACTTCAAGCTAAGTTGTTTCAACAACTGTAGATATTCTTTCTCCGGGTGTTCATCGTGTACCTTCATTAGCTCACGATGTAGATTGCTAATGCCTCGATTTGACATATTAACGTACTCAACTACGTAAGCCGCACAGCTGTACTCTTCCAGTATGAACTGCAAGTCAGTATTAGAACCCAGTGTTTGTGCGATTCATGGATTGAAAGTGTTGGTATAAATTTCTGTGAAGTCAAGTTTAAACATCAACGTTGGCCGACGTAACGTAGACCGAATTATATCCAAATACTTTGCCTTCGTTATACCGTTGTCAATATAGAACTCGTCAAGTGTGTCATAATGTTTTTCCTCTAGTAGCTCACGCAGTTTAGCTGCCTTTAATTGAAAACCGCTGCGACGACTGTCATCTTTTGACATCGGCAGTAGCACACGTGTTTCGCTCATCGGCCAGTAGGGTATATTGAAGCGGCATGTTGTTTCACCTCGTTTGGTGCAAGTAAATGTATGACGGTGAACTTGATTATTGTATTGATCACCCGGCAAGTCATCACGACTAACAGAACATAGATCGGTGACCATGTCATGACATTAGTCATGTTTTCAGACACGGTCTCGCGATTATCACAATCGAGCCACAAAAGAATGTGCGCATGCGGACTACCACGGTGTTGAAATTCAATTCGTTGAAAGAAGTCCACGACACGATACTTACCAAAGGGATTCATTTTACCCTTTGCTTGCAGCAACGCCATCACACAGTCTACTAGTTTATTGAAATAGATGCAACACGTAACGGGATCTTCGTTGACCAGGTGACAGCGCATGGACCGAGTTAAGTCTACTAGTGGATCGGTTACGCTTACATCGGTAAACGCATCACTCAACCCATGCAGTATCTTGAGAAGATTCGGCCAACGTATTTCGTTAGCACTCAGTGTAAGGAACATCGACGGCTTGCCCAGCTGGCGTATCATCGCGAAAAGATCCTTCTTGAAATCCATCCAATACTGCATAGAATTTGGTAAAGATTTGAGAAATGCAAGGTTCTTATTGACACACTCATCGACGAACGTACGATCTTGCAGCATTTTGCGAGTGATATTGGTAGTCTGTGGTATGCATCGAAACATACTATATATGCCTTCGACGACACGCAACCGCATGATTTTCATGGCCATGTACAAAATGTGCTCGGGTGTGACACCGCGACGATCACTTCTTCGTATCTCGCTTGTTGCGATCATGAACGGGGTAACGCGCACATCCGAGTTGAACTGCCTGCCAGTACCGTAGTATATCAAAGGAAACGATAGTTCTTCGGCATACACGTCGTAAATTATGTTCAG